>LPNX010360215.1:70592-167467 GCA_001517045.1 Pseudotsuga menziesii | reverse complement strand
ATACTCTTGGAATTCCTTAACAACTATTATCGAGAAAACAACTAGTACATTTTTCAGACCAAATGGAATAACCTTGTATGCGAACGATCCAAATTCATATACAAATGTTTTTTTCTTCTGCTTTTCTTTAGCAATGGGAACTTGATTGTACCCTGAGAAACCATCTGTGAATGAGTAACACTCGTTGCTTGCAACTTTGTTAAGGATTCCGTCTACGAAAGGAGTCAGAAATGGATCAATGAGGGTTACTTTGTTAATTTCACATAAGTCGACACAAATTCTCAGTCCTTTTGGGTCATGTTTCTTCGGTTGAAAAATCATTGGGATTTCCCATTCTGACTGGTCAATAGGATAGATGATTCTAGATGCTAACATATTGTCTATTTCCTTCTTCACTATTTCCTTATATTTATGTGCAATTTTATATGGTCATTTATTTACAGGATTTTTCTCGAGTTTTATGTCGATTTCCATTTCACCCATCTCTTGTACTAGTCCTTTGCTATGCTTATAATCCGAAGAAAAAACATCCTGAAATTCTTTTAATAGATTGATGGTTTCTGTTGTTTTCTCTTCATTCCAATAGTCACCATTTTTTGCAAGTTTAGGTCTATCATCTTTAGAAATGTCGAATTATTTTGTTTTTATTTTTGCATCCAACCACTCTGGTAGTTTACTTTCATTAATTTGTTGAATTCCTTCCTTAAACTATGAGAATGATGGTGGGAAATCTTCTGTTCTCATTTGTTTGGGGTCTTCTTTTTCTGTTGTTTTAACCAATTTTCATGTTTTTGGGTGATTGGTTTTCCATTGGAAGCTTTTCCTAGTGGTACTTTTTGTCTCAAGTTGAAGCCTTATGGAATGCAATATTTTGGTTGATCTAATATTATGGCACATGGCGTTCGGTCGGTTATGTCAATTTTCTATCGATTTGTTGTTAATTGACTATAAGAATGTTTTTATTTGTTTTGAAACTTCGACGAATTGTTCATCATCAGCTAGGAATTTGAATTCTTTAAGGAAATTTTCTTTTAAGTCATCCCATGTGAATGTTTCACCTCTTCCTTCTTCCATTTTTGCCATTTATTTGGTAAATCATCTAATGTAGTCAGGAATAGGTGAGGCCATAGTACCTTGTCTTTATACCCTATTCTTGTCCATTATTTTTCATATATAGATATATGTTTCTCAAGATCCTACCCTTGTATGAAGACTAGTATGTTTGATTGCGTTACTAGCTTCTTCCCTCCAAATATTTTGATAAAGTATGTTGAAGTTGTTTTCCATGTTTGTAGTCTCAAATGGTGAGTATCCCACCATCGAGAATCTTTCCCAGTAAATGTTTCGACTAAGATTTGAAGTTATCCTTGTTCCCCTATATTTTTAGAAACTTGTTCCACATGAAGTACTGGTGACTGACATTATTTATATGGGAGTGGCTTGGTTCTTCTTTCTTTACTGGTACCAGGAATGGATACTCTCTAATTTTTCTTTTAAATATTTACTGAATTACAGAAATAGAAAAAACATTATTGGGTTGGATTTTTAGGGATGGTTTGAATGGTCCAACATTCCATTGCTTGCAGTTCGTAATTTTCTATCTCCAAGTCATATAGTTCTACATATGAGTCATAACCAATAGAATCTCGATTTCCTAAGTGAAGCTCTCCATATTCATTTGGTTCAGTATAATCCTCATTATTCCGTATTTGGTATAACTGTCAAACATTGACATATTCATCTATAGGTACTTTCCATAGTTCTCCCTGTGATGGATGAATTGGGACAATGAATTTTTTGTCCATTTCCTTTGAGTTTTATTATTTCTTTATCTAGTGAAATAGATGCCTTCATTTTTTGACCCCATGGTCGACCTACCAAAGATGGGAAGGAACTAGATCCTTCCTTAGGATTAATTATTTCAAAGTCAACTTTAGTGGTGATGCATTTTATAGTTGTGTCGACATTTTTATAGAAACCAATGGGTTCAATTAATCCTTGATCTGCTAACTTTAAGTATATGTAAGATTCATTAAGCCAAGGTTTACCAAGTTGTTCACATGTGTCCCTAGTCATAATTTTTACCTGCGATCCGAAGTCGAGAATGACTTGTCGAACATGGTAACCTTCAATTTCAAGATCAACTAAAGGGTCAACATCATTTTTATCTTTTTTAATAAGGCGACATATGCATTTATCCTACTTGTCTTCAGCAGAATTATTCTTAAGATTGTACATTAAATCAATTAATTTTGCAACAGAGTCATCAATATTTATCAATTTAATTAATTCTTTGATAATATTATGTCATGAATCATCAATTTCTTCTTATGTATCTAGTTCTTGGAATATATTCGATGCATCATTATACATTTATTTTTGTGTACTAGGGTTAGGATAATATTCCTTATTCTTTAATTTTCTTATTTTTGGGTTATCCATGGCAGCTTGTGTGCCTTGTCAAGTAACAATTTGCAAGTTCTTAGTTCAAACAACATCACAGTTTTGAACACTAGACAAGACGTTAACATTTTTCTTATTATTAAGTTTTTCAAGCATGGTGGGGAAATCCTCCAAAGAATAATTACCGATACGAAAACTTGTACAAAATTTAAGATCGGTCTAGTCTTTGTATGGACACTCATCATGTATATGTCCTTCATTTAAGGACATATAGAGCTAGATAGGCTGATGTGGTATGTTCTCCCGATTCCTAAACTATCATCCTAAACCTTGAAATCCTCCATGTCTATTATTGTCATATCGATCCTCATATATTTTCAACTATCATACCTTTGATTGTTTTGATCATTCTGGTCGTTATTATTCTTTGCATTATTATCATTGTCGTTGTTTTGTGTGATAGCATTCATATCATAAACCGACTAATAATTCTGTTGATTTTTCAAGTTTAGCCAACACTTTGCTATCGAGTGACTTTTGACTTCACATATCGCACAACGGTTAGATTTTTCATTTTTTCGTATTGTACGAGCAATCCTTTTTTGCATGTAAATCATGCTCCTGGCATATATAAAAAAAACACTTTGATTGAACAAACCAGATATCTTGTTGACATTCCTCCTGTTGATAGTATTCTTTTGTATGACCAAACGTCAATCATTTAGTACACCAGACATCATGTGAATCTCTTATCATACTACTAAACTATTTCAGTCAGTTTTTGAGGTGTAGTCTTCAACTTCTTTGGTGCAAGATGTTTTGCATCTGGTGTTTTTAATAATGAACTAAACTGTTGTTTTATTTGATATTTGGTTGAATAATGAATTTTCTCTGTATACGTCATGTACCATGTTAATGCTCACTTACGTAGAGCACCAGCAAACTGAACCATTTTTCGGTCTTTGTTATTAACAACATTCACCTCCTAAATCGACTCACACACAAACCAGTGTCCTTTGGGATCTTCATCACCCTCATAGAGGTGAATGTGGGAAGACATGTGCACCATATATTTTGCATATATGTCCCCTTCAAGTTGGTGGTTGTTGATTGCATGGGCAGACCCGAGTTTACTATAATCAACCAACAACACCCCTAGCTCACTGGCCCTTTCGGCGACAGACCGCAAGGCGGCCTGAAGTCTCACCCGAAGTGAATCTAATGGGTTGGCCAAGGACTCAAGTGTCTTGGACTAGGTTCCGAGGCAATCCTACTGGTGGCGCGCAGCCCTCCCAGCCACGAGACCTCCTTCCTGCGTCTATGCGTTGCGTGACCTCTTGCTCGCGTCGCGCAATCCCGTCGTCGCGCAGCTTTGCTAGACGCGAGATGTCTCTTTCCACCACCGTGCGATCCTTTTATATGATGCGCACTTTCCCTGACTTGCAATATTTCCAGCCTTAGCGCATCACCGCGTACTGTGCGACATGCAGCTCCTGCTCAACGCGAAGTCCTCAACCTGCGGTATCACGCACCGCAGCTTCTCTGCCCATGCGATATCACCTCTCTATGATATCCTACCTCTGCGGTTTAGTGTACTTAGCATTGCTCGTTTCGACATGCAGGGCTTAACATACAAAGCTATTCAATACTGCAACCAGTAGTTGTTTACGCAAACATAAATGAACACATACAACATGCCAAAGGCTTTAACCTATGATTATCCTTCTGTGCTGTGGTGAACTGGTTAATACATTCATCCATTAAACTGCAACGAAGTCCATGAAATAACTGAGCAATGCATAAGTAAAAAAACGCATAAATCAATCGCATAACACATATTTTAACGTGGTTCACCTCCAGGATAGAAGTTACGTCCACAGAACTATGTTTTCTATTATAGCTCAAGGGGAAGGTAAAACACAGTTCTGTTGCACCGTATATGTAGCTCAAGATATTCTCTCTTAGATCTCTCTTCTCTCTATATCGCTCTCTTACAATATACTCTTCCCTCTCAATTGATCGTTGTGGATTGTTACATGCATGCTCTATAAGCCAGCTACTGGTTTCAGTAAGATTGCTACAGCGAAGACCAGAACCAGAGCTCGGTTTTACAACAGTCTACTTATCCTTATTGCCTATTTCATTCACGACTGTCTAACTGTCTATACAACCAACTAGCTAACTATCTAACCCTTTACAATACAAAATTACATTCTTTTATAAGCAGCCCGAAGGTCCTGCTTTTACAACACTGTGGGCCTGTCCCAACAGTAACCCAAACCCTAATTAGTGATAGTCGGTCCTCTCTGTCCTTGAGGTAGCCGCTTCCCATCACACCACAACTTTCCGCAGTCTTCCATGCTTCCCGGCACTGACCATGGGTACTATGCACCGCTTCTCATTTTGTCCTTTGCCTTCAATGCTTGAGCCTCATTGCTCCTTCTTCTTTATGAGGGTCGCTGAGCCCTCCTGTCTTCCGCCGATGCCTTCAATGCAGTGGGTGAGCTCTCCCTTCTCGGCCGCTCAGGTACCGTTGCCCTTCCTTGACTTTTGCATCTCAAAAAGTCACGGTTTCCGGCTCTGCTCTCCAGCTGGAAACGTGCTACGGCGTCATAGCTCTGTCTTAACTTCTTTCTGCTAAATCTTATCATTCCACCAAAACTAGTAGCTTCTTCTGTAGCTGCGGGACCCTGCTCTAACAGTCCCCTAACACTTACTTGTGGCTCGTCCTCGAGCCACCTGCAACAGGCTTCTCCTACTGTAACTTATCCTGCTCTAGCTTCTCCTTCGCCTCCTGCAAAGTCTTCTGCAACTTCTGCCGAAGTCCTTCGACTTCATTCTTCATTACCTCAACACGTTCTCTTGCTGAGTTAATCAAGGCTTGATAAAATTTCGAGTCGTCTGTCTGATGGATTTCTTCTCTCACAGTGGTGAATTCCTTCATTTTCTGCTCGGCTGCGTCGACCAGCTCAGTGATCTGCTCCTGATAGGGTTGAAGCAGGTCGCTAATGTGGACCTCCTGTGTTCTTAGCCACTGCACTTCTTGCTGCAGTTGGTTCATCTCCTTTGTTTTCCTCATCTTCTGGAGAGCGGCTAAGCTCTTAATTTCTTCTTTCATGGCCGCTGCAGTAGCCTCTACCCGCTGAATATTCTGTTGGATTTCTTCCCTCTCCGGCAACTCATCTAGCTCGGCCCATGTGTCTATTGCTTCCTTGAGTATCGACACTGCTTCTTCAATGTGAGATTTCACCTGCGCAGAAGTGAGTCGCAAGGCTTCGACTCACTCTTTCTGGTCTGCCTCAGTGGTGTCTCGTAGACGAGCTTCAATCTCGGTGATCTGTACTTGGTGTTCTGCCTTCAACCTGGCCACCTCTTTGTCCATTCTAACCCCAGTCTCTTCCAGAGCCTTTGCTCTGTCTGCTACTCTCCTTAACTTTTGGGGGGTAGGTAATGTGAACTCAATGTTGCATTTGGGTAGCTCCAAGGAAATACTCTGTAGTGACTGAGAGAGTTCCTGGTCCCTGTCCTGACACGTTTTTAACTCATCTACCACTTTCTGATAGTTGGCAGCGAGTGCTGCATTCTGCTTCTTCAGCTGCGTGTTCTGCTTGTAAGTGGTGAGCTCTCTTCCCTTGAGCTCTGCGGTTAGCTGCTGCTAGATCATGCATAATTAGTCAATGTGGAATTCCACAAGGTTAACCTCAATGGATTTCCACAATTGAACTGGTGGGTCCTTCATTGTCACAGGGAATCGGATACTCCCTGGTGGAATCAACACGGTGTTGAGGCGATCCGTTGCTAAGATCTCTTTGTGGGACATCGGTGGCGCCGAAGTCTCTCCAGTGTTTGTCTTGTCAGGTGGAATGTACCTCATGGGAGTTTTTTCTGTAATCATTTTTAAGTCTAGAAGTTGTTTTTCGACTGCGCTCTGGCTCTTTTCCTGCGCTTCCTTCATCGCGTCAAGTGAGTCCTTCAATGTATCGCACGTCCTTGTTGCGATGAGTTCATAGTCATTGTCTGTCAATGCTGTGTTCAGGGTTGGCTTTGATTTTTTCTGCTTCTTTCTCTGTTGTGTCTCTGTGGTCCCTTGGATTCCAGTCTTTGTCGTATGTGTCTCTGCTGATCCTTCTGGTAGGTCTTTTCTCTTGTCGCGTGGTGGTGGCACTTCTGTTGTTCCTTGTGCCTGGGTGTCCAATTTTTCTTTTCCCTTTTCTAGTGGGCCTGTCTGGTCGGTCTCCATTGGTAGTGGCGTGGTATCTTCATATTCTTGTTGCCATTGGTCATCAAAGCATTTGATGACATTCTCAACGTCCTGTATTGTCATTTTGAACTAGCCGGGAGCCCAGTCGTCCCTTTTAGTCCTTTTAGGCCTTAGGTAGATTCTATGGCCGTCCGCCATAAAATTAAGCCGGTTATCATATGCGTCCACAGTCTCTGTACTGATCCTTGGTGATTGCTGGATAATGTTCTTCAACATCAAATAGTATTCATAAAATACTATCGTGTTAACCTGTTTCCTTGCTTGACTGCTGGTGTCCCATAAACTGGTATAGCGCACACCCCTGGGCGCTCCTCCTGGGATCTGTGGAAACTGGCTGTTGGGCGGTTCCTTCCATGCGACAAATGCACACAGTATGAGTAGCCACAAGAAGTGGAAAGGGTGGTTGGCCTGATCTTGGGCTGCCAAACAATCTTCCTGAAACATGTTTAATAAAAATAATGACCAATTAAACTGCTCTCCTTCGGTAACTTGTATGGCCATATTGATCACCGATCCTGTGAATTCATTCGGTCGGACCTTGGTAAGCAGTCTGCCTGCAAGCAGACTGGCTGTAAATTCGAGTGTCTCATTCTGTAAACTCATGATATCATAAGCCCTACCTCCTCGTTGTAGCTGATACTTTTTAACTAATGCTGCTGGCAGTTTGGAGTCCTTGGTATTTCCTGTTATCTGCATCTTGGGATCTTTACCAGTCTTAGACAGGCCGGTAACACGGTGTATCAAGTCGACATTGAGGTATATTTTTTGACCTAGCCAGAGATAGCCTCCATGTACACACGAGAGTAGGACACGCACCACAGCATTAACCTCTGCGCTACGTCCAAAATGGGGAAGTCTCAACACATTGAGCAGACCTGAACGCTCGAGAATCTGGACATGTGGCATGGGGACGAGTTCTTCTCTACCTGTCCTTGGATTCTTCTCAAGCACAAGATACGCATCTGACTTGAAGTGAGGGTACATCTTACCATCTTCCAGGTTGTAATCAATAAACTTGACAACACCAGCATATCCTACTAAATCACCATTTTCGTTTACTTGAGAATCTATTGGCAGTATGGGCACAGGAAGCTTATCACTCTTAGAAAGTATGATATCTGGAGCGCCTTCGACTCGTGGTATGAGGTAGTCCATTGCACTACGAACTTCATCTTCCTGCTCGGAACCGGATTCCTCCATGAGCTGGGAATGGCTTCTCGTCTTTGGTGGTTCTCTGGTTCGGGACGAGATCGGCGGGTTAGCTGTAGATGGTGATGCCATAGCTCCTGTAAGGCCGTGACGCTGAAATATTCTCAAAATGTTTTCCAGGGGCTCGTCCTCAGACAGGACCCACTCAGCATAAAATGGCGGATGTGCAATGGCTGCAGCTTTTGAAAATCACAGTACTCTGTAACAACTTAGCTCGACACAGGGAATGCTTAACACTTATTCTCCAGCGCTCGGTTTTTCTGCAAGCGTAACCGTCCCACTTGAATAGTTTCTGCTTTTATGCCAAATACAACAATCCCGGACATAACAGTTGTCTAGAATGGGTGCACCGGTCATATTAATTGCCCGGATAGGACCAGACCCGCCATCCGATCCTTAATTAATGCTAAAATCTTGATAGAATTTTCCTCGAGCCGTGTGTGTACGGGCGCCAGTCTCGTCAGAGATTTACCAAATCTAGAGAAATTTATTATACTGTTGCCAAATCTACGGTAGGGGATACCGGTCATTTCCTCATTAACTACCTGTCAGATAGTGACTTGACTAGCCCACCGTCGGTTGCAAACTGAGTACATGGCAGGGGGAAACATCTTACTGCTGTGATGCAACTCCGCATCACCTCCATGAACAAACAGTGTAAAAGAAGATTTTTTTTTTTTTTTTTTTACTTCTACCGGTGTAGACTCGTTCCCGGTGCGATGCCTCCTTTCAACTACACTGGACATCTGCACCGTTTTGGCTGGTTAATAGGTGGGGTGGTTATCACTATAGGGCTTAAGCCTACTACCATTAATCCATGTGGGAAAAATCTCCCCGTTCAGCTGGCTGAGCTGAACGGCACCTCCCTCTGTGACTTGCTGTATTTGATATGGCCCTAGCCAATGTGTCTTAAACTTCCCTGGGAACTTGATGAATTTGCTGTCATAGAAGAGCACCAGGTCTCCAATCTGGAAAGTCTTATTCTTAATGTGTCTGTCATGCCAAGCTTTTTCTCGGGCCTTTTGCACTTTCTGATGGAATCCGGCGATGAACCTGTATTCTTCTAACGCAAGTAGTTGTGCTAGCCTTGCTTCGACTGTGTCTGTATCAGTTATCCCGGTAATCTGAGCGATTCTTAAACTGGGAAGAATATACTCCATAGGCATAACAGCCTCCTTTCCATATACTAAGCTGAAAGGTGTGTGTCCCGTAAGTTTCTTACATGTGGTCCTGTACGTCCATAAGACAGCGTTAACTCTGAGGTCCCAATCATTCCTCTGGCTATTGCAGATCTTAGTAAGAGCATTTTCTAAAATTTTGTTGAAGGCCTCCACTGTACCATTAGCCTGCGGGTGGTAGGGAGTGCTCTTATGGTGCTGGATCTGGAATTCTTCTGTTAATGCCTCAATAGTACTGTTCAAGAAATGTGTGCCTTGATCACTCATCAAAATTACTGGGCATCCAAACCTACTGATGATGTTTTCAAAAAGGAACTGTGCAGCTGTAGCAGCATCACAATTTCTTACTGCTTTGGCCTCTGCCCATCTGGTGAGGTATTCTGTTCCAGTGATAATATATCTCGCACCAGTGCGCTTTCCTGGTGGGTTGATAGGACCCATGAAATCTATAGCCCATTTGTCGAATGATCGCAACGTGACCTGCAGTCGCAGCGGCATTTCATCACGTCGCGAGGGTTTTCCTACCCTTTGGCAGATATCACAGCATCTGCAAAAGTCCTTAGTGTCTTTATGCAATGTAGGCCACCATAATCCTGCCTCCAGGATTTTCTGTACAGTCGGTTTTCCTGCGAAATGTCCTCCTGCGGTTCCTGAATGAGCCTCTTTGATAATAGCGTCTTTTTCGTGCGGCATCATGCATCTACGTAGAACTTCATTCGGACCTAACTTGTATAGGTGTCCTGCGATGAGGGTGAAGTCTGCTGCTTTAACAACCAACTGCTTCTTTTGCTGCTTAGTAAACTCGTTAGGTGCTACCCCTGTGGTAAGGAATTGAATAATGTCGGCATAGTACTCATCTGCAATCTGTATGGAAAACAATGGTGCATCTGGAAGATTGTCTTCTAGGTTATTGGGCTCTTCTCCTGAGTCTAACCGTGACAGATGATCCGGTCCTGCATTCAGTCTTCCCGGTTTCACAATGATTTCAAAATCATACTCCTGGAAGAGGAGTAACCATCTGCAGATTCTCCCCCCTAACACTAGTTTATTGACTAGGTACTTCAATGCGGAATGGTTCGTAAACATTTTAAACGAGGCGGCCAATAGATAGTGCCTGAACTTCTGCAGCACATATACCATAGCTAAGCCCTCCCTTTCTGTTGTGGTGTAGTTCTTTTCCGCTGTTGATAGCTTTCTGCTGGAATAGGCGATGGGATGGTCAAGATCCCCTTCTCCTGGCTGGGTCAAGACGACTCCTAATGCAATGCCGGATGCATCCACATGTACATGGAAAGGCTTAGTCCAGTCCGGAAATACTAGGATGGGTGTTGTAACCATCTTCTCCTTAAGTATGTCTAGACTCTGCTGGCATTCCTCATTCCATAGGAATTTTACATCCTTCTTGAGCAATTTTTCCATCGGCGCTGTAATCTTTGCGTAGCCCTTGATGAACTTTCTGTAATACCCAGTATGACCAAGTACTGTCCTCAGTTGCTTGACTGAGTTAGGTGCTGGAAGGTTTACAATGATAGCGATCTTGGCGGGGTCTACCATCAAGCCTTGTCTGCAAACAATGTGGCCCAACAAAATACCAAATGGTGCACAAAATATACATTTTTTCAAGTTTAGAGAAATTTGGTACTGCCTACATTTCTCTAACATTAGTCTTAGATCTCCTATGTGCTTATCAATTATCCCAAATACAGTCCAGTCATCAAAATATACTTCTAAGAACTTATGGCTGTATTCTTTAAAGACAGCAACTACTACTCTAGAAAATATAGCTGGTGCATTCTTAAGACCAAAGGGCATTACCGTATACTGGAAGGAGCCCCATTCTATTGCAAAGGTGGTCTTGGATCGATCTTCTGGATGTATTCTGATCTGATGGTAGCCTGAAAACCCATCGGTGAAGGAGTAGACCTCCTGTCCTCCCACGTTGTCTAATACTTCATCAGTGAACGGTGTTGGAAATGGGTCATGAAGTGATGCATCATTGAGTTTTCGTAGATCAACATAGATCCTGATGTCCCCTTTTGTTTTCTTCTCTTGCACTACCATAGGGCTAACCCATTCGCTTTCCTCTACTGGCTCAATGATGCATGCTGCTAGCATTTTATCAATTTCGTCCTTTACTTTTTCTTTGTAGTGCGGATTCAATCTGTATGGGCGCTGCTTAACTAGTCTAGCATCCTCCTTTAATGGTATCCTCATGAATCCCAGGTCTCCAACTATTCCCTTCATCTATTTGAACTTGGTGGGAAATAGGTCCTAATAGTCATGTAGCAGATCTGCAATCTGTCTGACTGTTTCATCGTTCCAGTAGTCTCCAATAGAGGCAAACTTAGGTTCTGCGTCTGTGTCAATATTGATCTTTTTAATCTTGGTGGGCTCAGTGATTGCTGGAATATCTAACTGTGGTCCCTCCACATCACGAGTCCCTTCTGATTCCGGAATGTTGGTGTTGCGAGGATCCTCATCCGCCTCCTCTGATTCTGATGCAAAATTATAGCATTCCAATGCCTCTTCTAGCTGGATAGTCCACTTAGGTTGGACTGGCACCGAGATGGTGCGATCCTCAAAAATATTTGTCTTGATTATGTCTAGGGCCTGAGAAACACTTGGATGTTCTGACTCAAATGCAAAGGTGAGTAGGAAGCTGTCTATCATAAGTGACCATGTGGTTGTTCCCTTACGCAGCTCGGTCTCTGTATACCAATTCCTTGGAACTATGTCCAATGTGTGAATGAATCCGTGAACCCATTCATCCTATGGAATGTCCAACCAATTCTGTTCACATGTCTGAATGTGTACCCTGGGGTCAGTTTCTCCTGTGTACTTCTGCTAGACATAGTCTCTGTCATAAGAAAATATGATCGCCATCAGTCTTTTTATATTATCCCATGATGTGATATTCTCTTTATGCGCATACCACCATCTTGCAGGTGTGGCTCGAACTGCAAGGTCCATAGCTGCGATCCTCTGTTCAGGAGGAATTTGTTTCTCAAACTGTTCAAGAAAATCCTGGATATCTGTCAGACCATGATATGATCGAGTCTCAGCGATCTCTGCACCAATCCACTGCAGTGATTTACTGATAAATGCACATCTACGCGTTGAGACTTCGTAAAGTCTGTTCTGCCAGTTTTCTAGACCAACATTAGAATCCAATGTGCATGAACTGTCGCATCGCCAACTAATGCTCCCTTCTGCGGTTGGATTGATGTAGTCATTCTGGTTCGCTGTCATCTGGTAGATACTCTCCATGTTATGGGCCTCTTCCTCGGCTCGGATAGGTTCAATGTATCTAGGACCTTGGTAAGGATCCAGCGGTGCGATGACCCGGATCTGCGCATCCTCAAAGGTCATTTGTCTTTTCTTTAGGTCAATGATAGCTTTGCTACCAATTTCCCAATCAATACTTAATAGTGCTGGATATGGTCGACTGTCGCCAATGATTTCTATAACCTCAAAGTCCACAAAAGTAAAAACTCCGTCAATATCAACTGGCACCTGCGGTAGTCGACCCAATGGTGATACTCGCTGCTGATTAGCTAATCTCAGGTGGATATGCGATAGGGCTAACTGAGGACTACCCATCTGTTCCCATGTCTGCTTGGTTAGAACATTCACCTCTGATCCGAGATCTAAGACAACCTCATCCATTTCAAACTCACCAATCTGGGCTGTGAATTTCATCTCTCTTCCTGTCCTTGTATGTCTTGTAATATTATGGACAACGCGGTGTGCACTACCCGAGAGAGAGGGTTGCTGACACTGATCTATCATACGTTGTAGCTCACCGATAGCTTTGTCATTTCTCAAGAGTTTCAAGCAGCTGTGCAGGAAGGATTGTACACTTCCTGTCAATTCATCCTCGTTGCATCTTCTCGATGTGGTAGCCTGCTATGCCTGCTCAGGGCTATCGCTACAAGGTACTTGCTGCGGTACGCCCCTAGATGGCGGTACCTACGGTCCTGATAGTGTAGGTTCATCAAAGGAAGCCTTGGCTTCACGAAATGTCTCTTTAGTCTACTGTAGGTCGAGTGCTGTTGCCTTACTAGGAGCTCTGCGCACCCACCCCGGACTTGTGTTCTTTCCGGTCTCCTGCGATGTGCCATTGGTGGAAGCACCGCTCCGAGTCACAATATTGACTCTTGGTTCTGGTTATGCCTGCTCAGTAATGATAAGTTGAATGTTCTGGTGTGCGGCTGGTTTAGGGTCTTTGATCTTAGCTATCAAGATAGGACACTCTTCTATAGTATGATCATAATATTTGTAGTAGTTACAAGTAGTAGTGGCGTTCTGACAGTCCCTAGCATATTGTCCTACAATTCCACAATTATAACAAGTGACTGGTCCACGACCTTGGCCAAAACCTCCTCCTCGGCCAAAGCCTTCTCCACGTGTGAAGCCTCCTCCACGGCCTTATCCTCTAAATCCTCCTACTCGGCCTCCGTAAGCCTGATCCGGCTGTGGTCCTGTTGCTGGACCCTGTGTGTCTACTTGGACTCTGTACACATCATGTTTTCTCTCTGACATGAGATCATAAGCTCGGCAGCCCTGTTGGTCATGCCCGACGGATTTACAGAAGATGCAATATAGGTTTTTAGGTGTTTGTACATACTTCTGAAGCAAGGGGCATTACTGAGGCGGATGTCCTTGTGTTTTACATATTTCACACCACGGCCCTTTTGTTCGTGGTAAGGGGTTAGGAGCCCCTGATGCTAAATATTCTGCAAATACTGTGCAGTTGTCTTTGGTATGACCCTGTGCTCTGCACTTTATACACCATATGTCTTGTATAACCTCTTTGCCTTTTTTAAGTTCGTGTATCTATAACGTGACGTTGGCCAACTGGGTCTGTAGAGTTGTCATGCCTGTACTGGTTTCTACTAAAGGTGAAGCCTCTAGTTTCATTGCCATCTCCAGCGCTTCATCTTGAGTAGTGATTTTCTGCTGCATTAGTGGCATTCTGATATGAGGGAGCAGCGCTGCAATAAACCATTCCTTATGCTGCTCCGGTGCAAACTCAAAACTTACTTGGTCTATAAGAGCTTTGAATTTCTGGTCAAAGTCCCATACTGACTCTGATGGTAGCTGCTTAATATCCTTAAGCTCTATAATGCACTGAGACTCAGACTTAGGTTTCTTAAACTTTTTAATCATGGCGTTCTTGACCTGGGCAAGCATCTTGGGCAATGTAGTATACTTTATGTACCATGTCAAGGCTCTATCTCTGAGTGTGGTGACCAACTGTACAAGTTTAAGGTTATCATCGTTGATTGTTTTAATGGTCCACATGGCTTCGCATAGGAACCAATTCTGTTCCGGGTCTTCTGCTCCTGTGCCTTTAAAAATAGGTAGCTTCATGTCGTCTCCCATTCTATTTCTCTGTGGTGGGTTCTGACTGACTAGAGTACTACCACTCAGTGGTGTAGGTAAGGGTGATGTAGCGGGAGTAGGTACTGTCTGTGAACTACTAGATGGGGTACCTACGGGGTTATTCTGAGTCCCTGTCTGTTTCTGTGGAGTATAGGGGTGGTAAGGGATACCCCCCTCTGGTTCTTCTGTGGTGCTAGGGCTCTGTTGTCTAATACTCTCTAAACTGTCTTCAAATATAGGAGAGCTAAAATATACTTTATACTTCTTTCCACTACGTGTTCGTCCAATGTCATCAAAATCACTTTCAAACTCTTGTGACATTACTAGCTTTACTTATTCATCTAAGACTAGATCCATTGTTCCTTTTTCATATAGCAGCATCTTAAGGGACAAGTTTAGAGATCTTAGGTACTTACCGCGATATCCTCTGAAGAAGTATCATTCGGCTTCATTGAATCTCTTTCTCTGGTCAACTGCGAATTCTGTAACGTAGCCATCTAGCACACTGGTAAGCCAGAAGTCCACTGCTCTCATAATCGGATTGTCAAGGTTCTGCACGATCTGAATCAGCTCCGGTGTCCAGACAATGTTTCTTTTCTTCTTGAATGTGTTCCTATCTGTCAACTTGGATAACCAGTCGAAAAGCTCATTTCCGTAGGTTGTAAAAAATATAGCGTGTATGTCTGAAGCGATATGCTTTACTAACCAGGCCTCTGTGCTCAGTTTAGGGCTTCAGTTTTCTTTCTTGGCAAACTCCCTTAAGTCTGAATCCAAACACTGGTGAAACTCTTCTCTAGTGGGATGCCAACAGAACATTGACTCCCAGTCATTCAAACCGGCAACGAAACCATTTGTTGATTGCATGGCCAGACCTGGGTTTACTATAATCAACCAACAACACCCCTAGCTCACTGGCCCTTTCGGCGACAGACCACAAGGCGGCCTGAAGTCTCACCTGAAGTGAATCTAATGGGTTGGCCAAGGACTCAAGTGTCTTGGACCAAGTTCCGAGGCAATCCTACTGGTGGCGCGCAGCCCTCCCAGCCACGAGACCTCCTTCCTGCGTCTGTGCGTTGCGCGACCTCCTGCTCGCATCGCGCAATCCCGTCGTCGCACAGCTTCTCTAGCCACGAGATGTCTCTTTCCACCAATGTGCGATCCTTTTCTATGATGCGCACTTTCCCTGACTTGCAATATGTCCAGCCTTAGCGCATCGCCGCGCACTGTGCGACACGCAGCTCCTGCTCAACGCGAAGTCCTCAACCTGCAGTATCGCGCACCGCAGCTTCTCTGCCGATGCGATATCACCTCTCTATGATATCCTACCTCCGCGGTTTAGCGTACTTAGCGTTGCTCGTGTCGACATGCAAGGCTTAACATACAAAGCTATTCAATACTGCAACTAGTAGTTGTTTACGCAAACATAAATGAACACATACAACATGCCAAAGGCTTTAACCTATGATTATCCTTCAATGTAGTGGGTGAGCTCTCCCTTCTCGTCCGCTCAGGTACCATTGCCCTTCTTTGACTTTCGCATCTCAAAAAGTCACGGTTTTCGGCTCTGCTCTCCAGCTAGAAACGTGCTACGATGTCGTAGCTCTGTCTTAACTTATTTCCGCTAAAGCTTATCATTCCGCCAAAACTAGCAGCTTCTTTTGTAGCTGCAGGACCCTGCTCCAACAGTGGTGGTGGTGGGTTACTTTCTGTAACTCAGTTTCCTTCATAGCTAGTTTCGACGGAACTTTCAATTTAGTCAGAAGTTTTTTCTGTAATAGTCGGTGTACCTTCAACTAGAATTCGATTTATGTTGAATCCTTCTAATGATACCCAAGTAAATTTTGCTGAGACCGGGGTACCCTTGCTTATGGTGTCGGCTGGTTCGGTGGATTCTCTAAAGATGGAATTGGCTGGGGGGGTGCTCCTTCATGATCTGAGTAGAGTAGGTGAATACTGCTATTAGATGAATAAGGTTGAAAAGTAACCTGATTTCCTTCTTGCATTCGATGAATTACAAGATGGTAAACATCATTTCCTTCATCGTCTAGTCAACTCCATACACCTATTTCTCCATCTCCTAGTCGTAATTCTTCTTGAACAACATCCTCCACACTGGCACTTAGAATACAATTTGGCAGGAATGAGACATTATATTTTTGGGTATGTTTACTTGGAGAGATATACCTCACTCTATCAACAAGTATTAATCCATTGGTGACAGTTCTTCATCGATGCCCTCTTCCTATCGGTCATGACCTGACTCTGGTAGATTTCCTTATGTTTCTGTCACTCTATTCACCATTCTTTCTTGTTGGAGCATAATAGCTTTCTCTCTAATTTATTCCCTCCTCTTTCTCCTCTTATCCCATTTTATCTTCTGTATGTCTAGAGTTATTTTGTGAGTGACTCTTCTATTTTTTCCTTTTTGTTCCAACTTTTCATTACTGGCGTCAGTTTTTACTTCATTAGTCAACTAGGAATTTCTCTACTCTACTTTAGAACATGACCAGCTACTCCCCCATAGCCAACTCAAAATATTTTTAGAAATCTCAAGTGGAACTGTCTATTTGTTTAAGAAGCAGTCCCATTCTCTTTCTTGAAAAAGTTTCTCCCACCCCTTCTGCTTGGCCTCGCAGTTTGTGTTACTTGGCAGAGTTATCAGTAGTGGATGAGGTTTCACAATGTGACCTGCACCTTTGTTGATCAAGAATTTAAACGAAAGTGTCGGCAAAAAACACAAGAACTGTTCAGTGAGGTCGTTATAGAATTTCCTTTTATACTAACAAAAGAGACTCTTTTGTCAATGACTCGGTCCTCATAGAACTCGTCATCGATTCTTTCTAACCACTTCGACAAATTTGTGCGTCCTCCCCTTGTTAACTTATGGAGTAACTTTTTTTCTTTATCTCCCACCAGTTGTTTCATCTAGTATATTTTTCAGTGACTGAGGTATGGAATCGATAAAATTTTCATGCATTTCAAAGAAAAAAATCTCCTTTTCTTGGGCAATAGTCAGTACGTTTCTTCTAGCATATTTATGCAGGTAATTCACAATTTTACACTCCCACCAATCCTTGACGTCCTCCTCTGATATCGTTTAGTCATAGTCATTTCATTGAGTATATGTACCATTAGCAACATAACCAATATTGTAATCAATCATATTGCAAGGTTACCAATGATACACATAAAGAATCATATAACAATAACAGAAAAAGAGACAAGAATGGTAGACAAAATAAAATATTATATGACTCAAGAACACATGTGGGTTCATACAATAAACCAAACCAAGTATCTATCCAGCTCTAAAGCATATATATATGTTTGCAAAATATTTATAGAAACTATCTGTCAATTCAAACAACCGACAGGACCTATGGGGTTGACCTAATCTACAATTAGTCGACTAGAGATTCTAGTCAACTTGGACGAATAGTGATCCAACAGATTATCCCTCTTTAAAGATCCAATATGGTACATGGTTCAGAAACGGCGGTTGGAAAAAACGGACGGCAAAAATACACAGATCGGAGGTCGGAAGAGATCTCCTTCCGCAACATCGAAGCTCACAAAGCTTCTTCCTTCCGCAATGGCGGGGCTCGCAAGCCTTTCCCCTTCCGCAACGTCGGAGCTCACAAAGCTTCTTCATTCTGCAATGGCGGGGCTCGCAAGCCTTTCCCCTTCTGCAACGAAAAAAACTTAAAGACATTCAGAACGGATCAGAAGCCGGAGCGATAAAAGAGCCGCAATGGAAGAAACTTAAGGGACGAATCGGAAGTCAGAGCAATTCGGGAGCTGCAATGGCGGATAGATAAAGGAGAACACTTCTGGTAGCCGCAACGGCGAAAGCCCAAGACTTACGGATTGAAAAGTCAAATCGGGAGACTTTACCGTCTGACCGTCCGCAACTGTGGAAACCAAAGTAACATGCATTCCAAGTTGAAAACCAAATGACCGCCGATTGAGACCTTCGGAGCCTATTGTTTATCCTCTTCCGCAACGGCGGAAGCATGGATGACTACTTCTGAAATTTTAGTTCATGTATGGTTCCGGAGGCTAAACCCTTGGCATGGCGGGAATATCCCTCATGTGGAACATTGATGTGGCTAGATATTTCATCATGTGTACAACTTCTTTGTAACGGTTTGGCAAAGATTTCTTGGTAGTTATAATATTTGATCTGTTGCCACGTTTGGATAGTATGAACAACCTGTTTGTAACGTTACGGGAATATGGAACAGTCGGTTATGATGAACGAGTTGGCATTTGGCAGGAGGATGCGGAACAGACTCTTTGGTAACGTTTTGGCGAGTCGAACTGGTGACGATTCCTCCCACTGAATGCTTCAATAACTCGATTCTAGCCACGATATAAGGGTTCCAGCCTAGTTTAGCCAGGGGGGGAATGATTAGACAATTCGTTGAGAGCGCAGTACATCGTTTCCTTAGTTAAAGAAGCTTGGAGAGTTGGCTTTAAAATTATTCCAGATGATTTTAGTGTAAAGTCAACCATTCTCTATTACATGTGGGCTTCTTTGTCTTTTGAAGACCCGATTGTAATTTCCAGAGAGGAGTCTTGAAGACTTTCTGTTCAGCCTTCTGTTTTACAGTTTTCTGTAGTCAATTTTGACAGAGACAGAGGATACCAGGAGAGTTTTTTGCTACCATTTATCCAAAGTGTTGTTTGTATTTAGAATTCGACCATTTCTCTGTTATAGTTTGGCTTCTTTATCTTTTGAAGTCCAAGTTGTAAGTTCCAGAGTGGAGGTCTTGAATACTTCCTATCTAGCATTTTGTTTCTGCAAATGCTGAAGTTGATGCCAGAACCATTTTGTACCATTTAAAGCCATTAATTGGATCGGTACCCATTGAAGAGGGACCTGGAGACATAGCCCAGTGGAGGGGGTGAACTCCGTTATCAACTTCTGTTTGTGACTCTGTTTCTGTGTTTTCTTCCTTGTATCTGTCTATTAGTGTTGGGGTTTTCATTCCTGTTCTGAGCATTTAATTTCTGTTAATGCAGTTCCATTAATTAACCTGTTGCACGCATTCTTTTACAACAAACTTTTAATGCACTAAAGTTGAGGTCCGACGGATCAAATAGCTCCACCAACACCATGTCCATCATCTTGAGACAGATACCTAGTGCTCAACAAATGATGATGGAATCCATATAACCAATAAGAATCCAAGGATAACCTAGTGCTCAATTTCATGTGTGGTGGTTGGTGGCATCAATGTTTGTCCCTAAATGTTCAACAAATTCCTTTAATTCTTAAAGACTGAGTGTTTCCCCCCACCCATAACAAGGGGCATAATACCTGTACCTAGTGCTAAAAAGGTTCTAATGGAACTAGTATCCCCATTCCAAAGTAAATGATA
Organism: Pseudotsuga menziesii; assembly: GCA_001517045.1. Classification (NCBI taxonomy): domain Eukaryota; kingdom Viridiplantae; phylum Streptophyta; class Pinopsida; order Pinales; family Pinaceae; genus Pseudotsuga; species Pseudotsuga menziesii. The sequence goes on along the minus strand of LPNX010360215.1, from coordinate 147,647 downwards.
CCATGGAATGATTTGTTGATGTTTTTAAAATCATCATTCTTTCCTCTATATTCTTAGAACCATCTATAGGGGCTAAGGCCTAGTTTTCCTCCCCTTATTATGTCTAAGGCCCCAAGACACATACATGTTACTTAGAAACCACTAATGGTTCTCATATCGCCATTCAAATGAAAAATATCAACTTGATAGGTCATCTATGGTGATTCAAGAAGTCATTCATGGACTTTGATCCCTAAAAGCTGGCATACAACCTAAAATTAAATCTTTCTCTACCAACCATGATTAACACCTTATCCTCCATACCTAAGGCTAAAAAAATCCTAATCATGGCCATATACCAACTTAAAGGTTGAGGATACTATTAATATATCGTGTTTGTTGGTTCGAGGTTTTTTTCTTGGCCCTATACGTTTATAGGATTCCTTTAGGTCTTAAGGACTAGGTTACCTCCCTCAACCATGTCTACAAATCTGTTCCTAGTGCTAAAATCATTCTAATGCACTACATATTCTCTTTCATATGCAAAATATCATATAGGGAGGTCCTATATATAGGCTTGATGCATTGTTCCTTGATCTGAAGCCTTAAATACTACATTTAGGTCATAAGTCTTGAGTTTCCTCCCCCAACCATGGTCAAGGGACTAAGACCCATACTTAGTTCTTAAATCCTCCTAATGGTGTCCATATTACAAAAAAAAAAATCACTCTTGGGAGGTTAGGCATGGTTGTTTGAGGTGTTGATCTTGATGATGATAAAATAATACTATAGGTCATAATTGTTGATGATGTGAACTATTGTTTTTATCATTTACCTAGTTGTGCACCAAACCCATTTTTTGTGGTTATCCATAACGTGTGCTTGTTTTGATTGTCCACAACACAAGAACGTTTTTCCTATCCATTACATGCGTGTGTTTTGATTCTCCATAATGCATGTGCATTTTTCTTATCCTAACCTATGTTTCATATGACATGTTAGGCTCTAGATTAACCAAACCAAGCATTACATAATGGGAGCACATTGTATTTTTATTTACCGTCGCCATGTTTATTAAAAGTAGGATTACATATAAAGGGTCCCTCGTGTTCTTGCACACACCCAAAAACACTGATTGTAAAGGGTTTTAACTACTTTCTCATTGAATCTCACGGCCCATTCATTCACATTATGGATGAACGTTTCTTTTCACTTTATGGATGAGCCTTTCTTTTAAGGATATGACACTTATCCTCTATGCAATGGAACTGGTTCAGGACTAGATACGCTCCACTAATATAGGTCCTAAATGACCATAGCTAGCCTTAACAAATATTAAGTACCCTAGTTGAGTGTTTTTAGGGATTTTCATGCACAAACAACCATTTGCTTGTGCACCAATCAGTCAGAACTAGTGAATGGGGAATCTTGGGTAAATTAAACTAATCCTAGGCGAGTGTGCACATCTAACTAAGGGTATTTGGGTCTATTCAATCCTAACTAGTGTCATGTTGCTTGTGCACCAATCAGTCAGAACTAGTGATTGGGGAATCTTGGGTAAATTAAACTAATCCTAGGTGAGTGTGCACATCTAACTAAGGTTATTTGGGTCTATTCAATCCTAACTAGTGTCAAATCACTACATGAGTAATTCAAATAACCTCTAGACATGATTTGAATTTCCTTACTAACCTTGGGGTAGCCTATTTAACACTGGTGTAAATGTTTTGAAAGATTTTGCTTGAGGCCTATGACTCCAGGAAACAAATTAGGAAGAATGGATTACACTCTATAAAGGGGATAAGATAATTGCATCCCTTAACCTCTCAATGCTTCCCATTTTTGGAGACTCTATGATTGTCATCCACAAAATGTAAATAAATGTGAAAATTCAAGATACATCATTGATATGACTGAAACAGAGAACTTTAGTCTTCTAAAATCCTATAGCAACTTTTGTCTCTTTCATATAATATGAAGCAATAATGAAAAGATTGATTCTTTTACTTACCAAGGTGTTAAACTAACACAATGAGTGATTGTGTATGATGGAGAGTCACCTGAAAGGAATTGATTTCCTTAAAACCTTTTGATATGATGAATGTTGGTAATTTTCAAGGTGGTAATTTTAATTGTATGAATTCTTTAGAAATGATGGATTTCTTAGTTATACAACCTATGATAATCAAAGGTGGAAAGAGGCATGCAAATAAAGGAACTTGGCCTTGGATAAGAGTGCTCATTCTAGAGGGTTTTTAACTACTCTCTCATGTGAATTTGATGACCCATTCATTCACTTTATGGATGAACCTTTCTTTTTAGGATATGACACTTCTCCTATGCACATTGGAAATAGTTGAGGACTAGATGTGTTTCACTAATATAGGTCGTAAATGACCCTAACTAGCCTCAATAAATCCTAAGCACCCTACCTGAGCAATTTTAAGGATTTCCAGGCACACATAGTCAGTTGCTTGTACACCACTTAGTCTGAACTAGTGATTGGGGAGTATTGGGTCAATTAAATTAAGTCTAGTTGAGTGTGCATGACTAACTAAGGGTATTTGGGTCTAGTTGGATTAAATATCCTCAAAGAACTACATGAGAAATTCAAATATCCTCCTGACGTGATTTGAATTTCCTTATTATTTATATTTTTCACCTCCATTCATTCAAGTTGATGAAATACATTATTCTTTTCTTCTTATATGTTCTAGATTTTGTGTAATGATATATGATATCTCATTTTTTTACGTTATTAGCTGATTGTTTATTTAATTTTGATACTATATCTCTCTTCTTATGTGCCTAGATATATATGCTCAAAGTTTACATGGTATTAGAGTTGCACAGGTATGAAACTAGTCAGTGTTGTAGTGATTTTTTGTCAAGGATATAGTGTTCTAGCGATTTTTTTCCAGGGATCAAGATTTCACAGGTTAAAGAAGCGATTTTTCATCCATCAAGGAGATCATTTTCAGCCATCAAAGAGCTCATTTTCAACCATGTATATCCTATATCCTTGAATTAATTATCAAATAATTGGTATGCTAGATCCAATCTTGTTGAGGGAGGCCCTAGGAGCTTCACAACATATGTCCTATGAGGACATATTCACATACATGGATAGGATGAAAGAGGAACCAAAAGCTTCACAAAATATGGACTACTAAGACATATGAAAGGCCTCTCTTCAATAATATTATTATAAATATGAAAATCTTTCATGGAAATATATTTAAGAGGAGTGGCCCTAATGCTTTTTGAGGATCCCTCCTCTTTGTCATCTGCAACCACTTGATTTTTTGCTTCTCTACTATTATTGGGCTATGTTTTTAATGATTTGATAATGTCTTTAAATATTTAATTTATATATATTATAATCTAGAATCAATTTTAAGATTTAAGGTATAATAAGATCTCTAAATCTTCTCCACTGTAGTGCATCATATATCTTCATGATCTATGATCCTTTTTGTGCTAATAACCATAGAATTGCTGGAATAATTCACTTAGAGGCATGTTCAATCCATGCTTCACCCTAAAATTATAGCTTTGTCACCTCTTCGATGTTCTTCCTATTTCTCTTTTTACTCAAATGTGAATTCCCTTGCAATTTTATTTTTCTTATTAGGATGTGACTAATGCCGAGAGGAGAAACATGTTTTGATAATTGAGTTGGATGAACTTAGAATGTGAATTGTCACTAGAAATGTCCAATGGTTGTGACACTTAGATTGAATTCCCTTGAGCATTCTAATGTAGAGTGTTATAGTTTGTTTCTTCAATCGACAATATTTTCTACATCGTAGGTCCTGCAACGACTATTGACCATATTCACTTTCACATTATTATTCGAATAACATGCAAAAAGTCTTTTGTATTTTTTCTATTGCATGTATGAACCTCCATCAATCTAGGAAAGACAATCTCTGTTGAGAAAGAAAATATTAAATGGTAATGTTCATTCCTTATTTGTGTGTAAGAGCAGAAATGTTGAGTTTACAATTGGTGGTTTTGTTTATAAATGTTCAAAACCCTAACCCTTTGCACCCATTGTAATGTAGCCAGGTACTCTGACCTCTCGATACAAATGGGATGTACCATTGTTTGGAATAACCTTGGTGATGCCATGTGTTGAGTAGGTAGTGTAATATTTGAATGGATGCTTACACATATCTTACACTTGACATCACAACATCACAACATTCAATTATTCCCTACCCGCATCTTATTTATTATATTGAATATTATGAAACAACCAAACTTAAAACATAAGCAACATAAAGAAAACAACAACACAAAATTTTTATTCAACATAAGAAAAAACATTTTATCATTTCCTTCACACATAACAGGTTGCAAAATTACATTCTTGTATATTGATTGCATTGCATAGAAATCTAATAAACTATTCAATCTTTATATGCAGTAAATTTAGATGTATATTACTACAAATTTATTACGTTCTTCACATGCATTAGCATGCAGTGAAGTTTTCTTCTAATTATTGAACAAACAGATGGAAACTAGAAATGAAAAAGTAAATGTAAGTGATGTTTAGTTATCAACTTCGCATCATCAATTATCAAAAAACTATGAGCATTGATGTTGAGAGAGCTCACAATAAGATGTATGAGAATAAAAAACTGGTCCTTTGAAAATGCGTTAATGAAGATGTCTTCTAGATATCTTTTAGTGTTGATGTATTTCAGTTCCACTTACTTATTTTGCACCAAATCTCAAATAAAATTATACTTTATGTCAAAATTCTTTGTCATGCTATGGTGTACTAGATATTTGGCCAATTTGATGGAACTTGTATTATCACAAAAAATAATTCTAGGCTATTTTTTTTCTTTTCAATTTCTTTTAGAAATTTCTTAAGAAAAAAATCTTGTGTACCTACTAAAGTGATTGGAACATACTCTAGTTCTGTAAAAGAATGAGAAACTATACTTTGCTAATTTTTATCTCCAATTGATCAAACTAGAACCAAAATAAAAAAAAGTATATGATGTAGGTCATCTAAAATACCTCCTCAATCAGAATCACTCAATACAACTAATTAAAAACTCTTATAAGTGTAGTAATGCATGCCAAAATTTAGAGTTCCTTTCACATACCTTAGAATTATTTTTTCTTCCTTCATATGCATTTCAAATGACTTTGCCATATACCTAGAAACAAGTGAAACTGAATAAGAAATATTAGGCCTTGTGTGTATTAGAAACATCAATATTACAACAATACTTTTGTAAGTTATGTCATCATATATTTCAACACCATCATCTCTATAGAGCACAACTCCATGATCAATTGGAGCAGGGGGTTGGTTTGCAATCAACCATATCAAATTTCTGCAACATATACCACTTTTCATACTTTATCTAACAAATAAAAATATCATCTTAATTTTGATGAAATTCCATTCCAAGAAAATATTGCATGATATTTAAATATTTCATGTCAAACTCACTCATCATAGTAAATTTGAATTCATCCTTCATCTTAGAACTTCTACCCATATACAACAAATCATCAACCTATAAACTAACAATAAGAATATCATTACCTTCTTGTTTGTAGTAAAGGGTAAGTTCACTCTTACTTCTCTTGAATCTATTCTCTTGAAAATATCCATCAATCCTAGCATACCAAGCTCTTAGTTCTTTCTTTAGTCCATATAAATCCTTCTTCAACTTGTATACTTTATGTTCTTTTCCTTGCACTTCAAAACCTTGTGGCTATTCCACATATATTTCCTCTTATAAGTTCCCATTAAACAAGGGAGTTTTCACATACATGTGATGAATGCTCTATTTATTTTGAACTTCCAATGAAATCAACATTCTTATAGTCTCTTGTCTTGATATAAGTGAAAATGTCTCATTATATTCAATCCCATACCTCTATGTCAATCCCTTAGCAAGTAGTCGTGCTTTGTGTCTTTCAACAATCCATACCAATTCAGTTCCAATTTTTTCTTGTCACATGGAATATTTGTAACATACAGAGTATCATTCTTATTAATCACAACTATCTCTTCTTGCATAGTTTGCACCAAAAACTCATTAGGAGAATCTTCTTCAAAACTTGATGGTTCAAAATCAGCTTGTGAAAATAAAAAGAAATTTACTGTCTCGCCTCTTGGGTTTTCTTCATGTGTCAAAGTTATATGATAAATGTGATTTAATATTCTTACCTTCCTTGTAGGACTTGGATTTAAATATGGGGACTAGATGAGGGGATACCTAGTGGATTTGTAGAATTTGGAATTGAAACATTAGTGGGATGCTCATGATTAATATCATTAATAATAGATCACTATCCAAACCAGATTTTGACTTATCAACATGGTAATTTTTATGGCCATAAAGTCCCCATTCATCAACAATCACATCTTTTGACACAAGAATACTATTGGTGAGATGATTATACAACCTATAAGCCTTACTTTTATCACTATATCCAACAAATATCCATGATTCACTTTTTGGATCTAACTTTTGTCTCTTTTGATTAGCTACATGAACATAGGATAAACAACTAAAAACATTGAAATCATTAACATTAGTTTTTTTCTCATACCAGGCTGCATAAGGAGTCACCATGTCAAGTGCACCAGTGGAACTTCAATTGAGAAAGTACATTGTTGTAGCAACTGCATCACTTCAAAAAGAATTGTTTAATTCCTTGGTCTATAGAATACTCCTATCCATTTCCACCATTATATGATTCCTCCTTTAATCTATGCCATTTTGTTAAGGTGTGTAAACAATGGTGATTTATCTTCTAAATCCATTCATATCACAAAATTTCTGAAAAAACCTCTTGAAGAAAATTATCCTCTAAAATTAATCCTCATTTGTAACCACTTTCATTTTCCACAAGGGATTTAAACCTATTGAATGTATTAAATGATTCACCCTTTCTCTTCAAAAACTAAACCCAACACATTCGTGAGTAATAATCAATAAAATAAATAAAATATGATGACTTACCCAAACTCTTTGTCTACATAGGACCACAAATATCAAAATGAGCTAGTTGAAGTGGATAATGGGCCCTCCATTCCATTCCTATGAGAAATTTCTCTCTTGCATGTTTTCCTTTAGCACATCATTCACAAACCTCCTTGTGCTATTTAACCTTAGGAAAACCATAAACTAATTATTTTGACGTTGGAAGATTCAAACTATGAAAATTCAAATGGCAATACATGAGATTCCATAACCAACTTCTANCTATTTAACCTTAGGAAAACCATAAACTAATTATTTTGACGTTGGAAGATTCAAACTATGAAAATTCAAATGGCAATACATGAGATTCCATAACCAACTTTTATCCTAATATGCCATATTAGCAAAGTTGATTCTAGTTTCTCCAAAATTCAATGGGAACATCCAATTCTTTGACATAGGAACAACTGTAACCACCCTATTTCCCTTAATCTTATCACAAATTGTACATTGTTGATCATCAAACACCACTATGTAATTATTTTCATGCAATTTCCCAACACTTAATAAATTATTCTTTAATTATGGAGTGTAATAAACATATTTAACACTTTTCATACCTTCTTTAGTATGGAATTCCATAGCTCCATTTGTACAAGCCTCTAAGGTTTTTTCATCACCATGTTTGATTTAATGTTTGAAACTTTCATCCATTGTAGAAAAGATCATGCAATTTCCTGCCATGTGGTTAAAATGGTCTTGATCTAAATACCAAAAATCTTTAACACTATTTTTAGTCTTTCCATAAGATAAAAATAAATTAATTGGAGAAGACTCATCACCCTATTCAACATAATTAACACTTTATTTTTCTTTTAATATGAAATCATTTTCAAAATGACCATATTTGTGACAGTGATGACAATGGATGTTTCTCTTATAAAATATACCCCTACCCATTCCTCTGAAACCACCTCTTCTTCCTTTATCTCCTCTTGAAAAATTTTGATTGTGACCTTTACCTTGGGCTTGGTTGCTTTTGGATATAGAACTGGAATCTTTATTCTTTTTAGTTAGTACCTTTGTAGAAAAATATTTCTCACCACTTTCTGCAAATGAATCTCTCACTCTATCTTCATGAGAAATAACAGATCCATCTAGGTAATAAGACTGAAGGTTAGTCAAATATTTTCTTCAATGACTATAGCAAAATGGTTCCATCTTGGTGTTCGAGGCCTCAACACCTTTGTAATCGCAACTTATTTATCAATTGTTTCTGTTAGAGTAGCCAATTTACTGAAAACATAATTTACTCTTACATAATAATCACTCACCTTCTCACTTTCTTGCATATTCAAATTCCCCTATTATGTCTTTAATGTATGCAACTTCACTACTTTAACTTCATCGTCGCCATAGTAATATTCATGTAGAGTCTTCCAGGAATTCTTAGATGACTTTGATCTTGCAATTCTTGGAAATGGGATCTTATCTAGAGCTATTTGAATACAAAATAAATCTTAGGAATTCTTTTTTGTCGCTTCTCTCTTAGTTGTTCTATCATTGGTTGTAAGTGTGTTACAATTAGATGGCTCTTCATAACTTGATTCTACAGTCTCACAGAAATCTTTTCTTGTCAAAAAACTTTTCATCTTCATGCACCAATAATCATAATCACTTCCACTAAATTCTGGACTGGGAAAAGAGTTAGAATCTTAAATAATAACTTTACCCAAAAAACTACACACTCTGATACCAAATGAAGATTATGAAAGAGCCAAACCATAAACATCAACAACATAAACAAAACAACAATATATAAATTTTATTCAAAATAAGATTTTTTTTATTATTTCCTTTAGACTTAAAAGAGGTTGTATAACTACATTCTTATTGATTACATTACATATAAATTTAATAAACTATTCAATCTTTACCAGCAATAAATTTAGGTGAAATTTTATGTAGATTTTTGCAAATTTATTTTGTTCTTCACATGCAGCATGCAATGAAGTTTGTTTCTAATTATTTAACAAACGAAATGAAGTTTGTTGCTAATTATTTAACAAACACATACAAATTTGAAATAAAATAGTAAATGTGAGTGATGTTCAGTTATCAACTACACAACATCAACTATCAACATATATTGTGATGATGCTCCGTCCCTTTTTTTTCTTTTCTTTTGGTGGGGCAGTATGTGCGATAGATGATATAACAACTAAGCTCGGGATTAATAAAAGACATATTGTTACTATTCAAAGAGATGGCATTTGGATGAGTAGTTTAAAATCGTATTTCAGTTCACCCCATTCATATAACATATATGTATATATTGAGTGGTCTTAACAATAAGATCCATTGCTTCAATGCCACAAATAAGGTTTGTTTTTCATTGGTTTCATGTCATGTTCCCTTTGTCTTATGTTCCATCATGATTATCACATGAAGCATTCATGAAATATTATAATGGGTCACTTATATCATAAAAAAATCTCATGTTTCGACCCCTTTGATATTAATATTTTTTTAATGTATTAGATAGGTTGGACTTTGAAAGGAGAAATGGATGCACAAGACCACAGGGGATATATATTTATATATGGTGCATTTCTCATATTTAAACAATAGGGAAAAACTATATCTAGATTATAAGGAAAATCAACTCATGGAAGTGACATTAACAAGACTCAAATAGGTTTTAAAAAATTAAAGACTTAATGTTTGAGAGAGAAATATTGAGGCTTTTATACAATGGCAACTTTAAAGGGCGAGGTTTGGTAAAAATGGGATATATTTTATTTACTTTATGGGAAATGGTATGTGTTATGAGACATAATAAAGAAAGAACCGATGAAATTTATTAGAGGAAATTACTTAAAAGAAATGGATGAAAGTTGATAGAGTTAGGCACATGTCAAAACTTTCAACATGAAATGTAGGAGACAAACTATGACGAATATGGTGAAACTAAATACGGGTGTGATGAGGACATCAATCTTGACTCGATGGTAGAGATTAAATATGACAACAACATCATTAAACATGTTCATCTTTGACATTATTTTTTGCCGGGACCTATTTGCCTGACGATATGCACCGATCGGACGACCGGCCGCGTTGGACGTGACCGGTCACGCGCGGCTGGTCGTCCGATCGGTGCATATCGTCGGTTCACTAGTTTACTTCTTATTTTTTTGATGCTTTAGAATCATGTCGTTGTTATATACAACAAACTCATACTCATGTAAGATGGGATCGATTCTAGTCTATTACCATTATACGCCTAAGTGTACCAACACTGCTCGAAACATGACACATAGAAATAATCTAGGTTTGAACCTGCAATGTGATAGAAATTTCTTTAACATTTCACCCTATTTCTAATTGGTCTACACCTTGGGTTCTTCTCTTTAACTATTCATAAAATGTATTACATGTGGCTTTCCTAGTATAAATTGAATAGTTTGTTAACAACCAAATTCTCTCACCATCCATGTCATTATTTTTTTCATCCTTATACATCATCATTCCACATCATTAGGACAATTTTAACATATCACTCCATCCACGTGATCTTGGGGAAGTAATAAATGACAAAAAGTGAAAGTCAAACCTAAATTAACCTCCCTAGAAAGAGGTCGCATCCTTTCCCTTGAAATTAGTGACCTTGGTCTTAACTTTTTCCTCAATAAGCGTGACATGGTCCCAAAAATTTATTTTAATCAACAATTTGTTATTTCCTTCCTTCCTCGTAAATAAACGGCCAAACGGGGACACATACCTTGACGTGGTTCGAGTTAGTTATAGATCTAAGGGCCAAAAACCTAATTTCTCCACTAATAAATCAAAGGAAATGGAGAATGCTCACATTGCTTCTAGATCCATCTCTTGGCCATTGTTTTTTCTCTAAAAAAATCCTGAAGGCCCTCATTCCATACATATAATTTACATTTCTCATTCATAATATCATTTCCCCAAAGATCTCCTAGAACTAGAAGAATGTCAGATCTTACTTTCTACTTCTCCTAATGGAGATCATCATTTTGAGAATTCACTAGAAGTTATGAGGTTGCAAAGGAGACAAATGGACCTTCCCTTAGATAGTTGAAAAGGTCCCTTTTCCTCCTCACTATACCAAGGTTCTCATTTATGTACCACTTCTTTGTGATAATATAAAATCCATTCTTTGATTCATTTATATGTTTTCTTAGCACTCTTTGCACGTGATGTGGTTGAAGAAATATGAGACCTTGTTAGGTTAATTTAGTTTATTTTGTTGTTTTCATTTTCCCTCATTATAAATGCATACCAAAGTTACAAAACTGTTTTGAATGTGCCTTTTCCATGTGTGGGTGATTATTCACACCATACATATTTTTGAGAGCATAATGGGTGTCTTCTTTCTTGAATCTATCTATGTTTGTTGTTTTTTTTATCTCTATTGGAATCACAAGTAGGCCCCTTGGATGAAACCATAACTTTTAAGCCACTTCCAAAAGAAGATTCACATGTGTTTGCATCTTTGGCTCTGAGTCGCGCCTTTTTATCCAAATACCATGACCTAAGTCACAAATTTTCCTTTGAAATTCGTGACCTATTCCAAAAACCTTATGTTTTAATAGTTCATAGTTGGTTCCCCTTTTGTTTTTTCCCATTTTGTTTTGGTTTTCTATTTTAGGTCTATTTATGGTTCCTCTTTCATTGTTTTAGACATGATTTCTTATTGTAGTTGGAGTCTTACTTCTCTTTTTATCCATTGTATATGAAGAAGAGATCGAGAGATCCTAGCACTTTTCTCCTTTAGGGTTCTTTTTTGGGTTTGTTTTCAACTACATTTTTCTTCATTTTACAGTAAGTTGGATTGTCAGATATACTTTGGTATTTTATTGTTGGGTTTGTTTAGAGCACATTAATTTCTAATTTGGATAATTTTTCTCCTTTATTTACAATTACACACCTCGATTATCTATCTTGATTGAATTCTTTCTTGGACTTGTGAGTGGATTGATTGCCATCCAATACAGTGAGATGTCATAGATTTATTTCTAGAAAAAATTTATTTAGTATAGTAATGAAATCCTCTCATTTCTCCTTTTATTATTGTACAATCATTTACATTTCCTTGTCATATACATTTGATAGTTGTGCATGCCACTTATGCACACACACTGACACCTTAATTCAAGCATCACTAGGTTCATGACCCCAAGTGCAACCTAAAAAGTAACCATAATATAGACACACTAAATTCCTCTCTTAAGGACCAAAAATAATTTTGTAGCTAGGTTAGGACATTGGGGATAGAAATCCAAACAATCCCCCTAGTAACCATACATATAAGACATATTGTTTGACCTTTTACTGAGAAATAAATCCTCTAGTACTATTAGAAATGGTTGGGGTTAGTTTATGGATGGGCCCATCCTTTCAGGGTGGTACATGGGTAAAATAGAACCATATGACTAAGTGGTGCACCTTCCCCATTTACTACTGAATATCATCTAGATCATTTCCTTCATGAATAAGTTGAAAGTAACTAATTTTATTAGCTATATTACCCATAAGTAACCCCTTTAGGTGGAGGGGTACATGGACTATATAATAGTGAACAAGGATTCTCTTTAACTGTTCCATTCAATCTTCATTCATTGGACCGATATGAATTGAGTCCCCTATTTATGTTGGTGTTTGGAAGAATTGTTCATCATTCTAATTCTTTTGTATGGATGGGAATTGAGACCCCCATTTTTTAAAATACTTGAGGGAGATTTAATTTTATTTTTATTTCTTACTATAGATATCTTTTAGGGCTAGTGGCCCTTTTTTTATAGGATGTTTTTTAATTTTTTCTTCTCTTTGCTAGATTAGATCACTTGTTGCACCCAGATTGTACTTGTTATTTGATTTAGTACAATTTACATAGTTGATATCATATGATTAGATCATTTTTTCCTTTATATTTGTTTGTATATCTACATAGTTGGATTGGTTGTCTTGGATCCAATCACCATATCTCCCCCAAGGTACTCTCATAGACTTGGGATACATCGACTTTTGTAGAGTTTCTTAGGTTGTATCATTATCTCCATGAGTTATGTTTTAGTTCCACACACATCACATTCACCTAATTACTCTTTTGAGTCATTGGATTTTAGTTCCTCATATCCTAGATCACCTTCTCATTTCCATTTTATCGGCACCATGGTTCGTAGTATTCCCACATCCACTAGTATTCATGTTTTGAGTTCCATTCGTATTTCTAGTGGAAAAAACATCCGCCTATTTGGTGGAGGAATCATTGGTGGTGGTCTCATTAGAAGAGATACAACCAACATCACTATTGGTCCCTCTACCTCATGCCATAATCTGAGTCTTCCATCCATGGCTAGTCTCAACCTTCAATATTTGGAGAGACTAACCAATGATATCATTCGACATGATCGTTCATGGCCTCCCATGCCTACCCAAATCCATTCAGAAATCCAAACGTTCGAAGGGAAGGTATAAGAGGATGCCCAAAACCATATTATGTTCTCCTAGAGAAAGCTACAAAGCACACATTCCAAGGATTTGTAAGCATATTTAGAAGGAAAGAGACAAGAGGAGTAATTAAAATGTCCGTATGATGCTAATATTCTGTCCACAACTACCCAACAAGTGTTAAGCTTAGAAAATATGCCAAGATATAATATTTTTTTTATTTTCCCATGATCCACCTCAATTGATCCATAAGGTAGACTTGAATGCCAAAGGGGATTCCAATAACCCTGGGTTTTATGCACTTCCTCTTTTGTTTCAACCAATGTTGGGATTTTCCAATAGCATTGCAGATGATTCCATTTAGTTGTGTTTATTTCATGGGACCTTGATTGGAATCTATACCAAGTGGTATATCAAGAAACCCCATGTGATCCATTGCAATTTTGTGTCCCCAAGATTCCACTTTCTTGAATTTTTTCTTGTTACATGTCTATTATGATGAGGGAGTCAATATCATGTTGTCATTCCATTATAACTCATCCACCCATATCATGGATAATATCCATGAGTGGTATTGTCACATGATTCTTTGTAATATTAATATCGATGACCATATCTTCTTTGACTGGTTCCTTAAATATCTCCTTCTTGATATAACCAAGGATGTGGACTCTTAGCACCCATACATTGAATAAGGATACATTCTTAGGTATCAACAATATGACATTATTTATGCATAACTCAATTACCTGTATAAATTTATTTCCAATACTACTAGAGGTGACTCTTGTCAAAAGGATCCTCTAGGGGAATCACATGCCACAAATGGCGTTATCGATTTTGTTGCATCATGTCAAAATCCACACCCACCTTACCCTCCCCCTTCAATTGATTGTGCATATGATAATCCCCTAAGTTCCTAGAATGCCACAGATGGCGTTATCAATTTTGTTGCATCTTGTCCAAATCGATACCCACCTTACCCTCCCCCTTCAGTTGATTGTGCATATGGTAATCTCCTAAGTTCCTAGAATCATCATCAATGCATTGTACCTACATCATATTATCCCCTTGATCCCTCTCTCTCATCCTCATATTCAAGAATGAGTACCTATTATTCAACTCCTCCTTCGGCCACCCATTTTCATGGAACCCCAAGTAGTGGAATAATGTGTGGTAGTTATTTTATTAGCAATGTGGATCCTCTAGTTATAAACCATTATTATGATTTTCTTGGCCCTCTTCCAGCACCTCCAATGCAAGCACACCTAATGGCTCTCCCTTTTCCTCGTGGGAAATTTTACACTCAGCATAATACAACTACCCAACCTATGCCCAAAAACCAAAAAAGAACAGTCAAATAATTCCAAAAAAAGAAAAAGGGAAACAAAAAAGAAAATAAAAAGCACCAATAAGGCGGGGACCAACTCCCTAACCCTCCTTAAAACTTTGGAGGAAATATAAACCCCACAAATTAGGATCCTAATAAACCTCCCAAGCAAGGTAATAATCATTATATACGGTCTAATAATCCATGCTCATTCCCAATGTTTATAGACATTACACACAACATTTTTCTTACTTGACTAAGGCTCGCCAATTATGGAATGAGGCGAACCAACATAAAGAATCTAATTCCCCACAAGGGAAACCTCTCCCACCTCCTGCTCATCTAAATCAATTGCGACCAATGTTCCCAGAAAATCCCTTCCCATCACAAAGGGTAGTCATAAATAAACTATGCCACCTTATACATATTTACCATTGTCTTTTGATCATTCTCGTGATACTTCTATCGAGCATCTTATCATGATGTCAGTCGATATCAATATCCATACTACACATAACCAATATGGTTCAACTATTTATACCACTCATAGTAGTAAAGGGAAATAATATACACATGTTAAAGAACCCGTGTACCTACTGTTACCACCTAAGTTGTACTTAGTGGTTTTTTATCAAGCAAGCCTGGTGAACTAGACAAAGATGATTTGTTCGGACTTCATAAGACCTTCAGAATTGCTTCTGGGAAGTGCTTGTTGTACTATACCACATGATCATACCCCCTTGGGGGAGTTGTAATAAAATGTTCTAGCATGGTAGTTTCTATAAAAGACTCGGTCTCTTGGACTTTATTTTTCAATCCGATCAGCCCAGAGTATTTTTTCCCTTGATTATTATTGGTTGTTGAATAAACGACTGATAATTTCTGAGTTTTTCACTCAATACCTCCAAAGTTGGGGTGGTCAGCTTGGCATTTAGGCCTATTGAGGTTATTAGAGTATGTGTGTCAATGTATAAACATGCTAGGAATTATTGTCGAGTCATGTGAACAAGTGTTAAGTCCCCGTAGGTTTTTTTTTTTTAGTTTTAATTTTTCCACAAAACTTAGGCTATTTTTTAATAGTCTAATTGGAAAAATTGGTCTTGTAATAAAAGTGGGGTTAAAAGTCAGATTCAGTCATGGGGGTGCTCATTTTCTAACTCAGAGCACACGGTAAACCAATAAACCCACTTTTCCTAAGTTTTGAGTGATTCGTCCATCACTCAAGTGAGAAAATTAAAAAAAAAAACAAATATTAATTAATTTAATTAAAAAAATAATTAAATAATGGAGCAAATCCAAATTCCTAAATCATTAGATTTTTCTTCGATTTGACTGAATTCAGTCTCATCGGCTTCAGATTGACTAGTAGTTCCCATTCCTTGACTGAAGGCATGATCAGCGCTGAAGAGGAGCTTAACTGGCTCATGGAGATCTAGGGTTGTGCCCTCCTTTCTCTCTCCTCCACATGTGTGGATCAAGATGGGAGTTGTTTATTGGTTGGTTCAGTTCACTGAGTGAGGTGTCACTCCAGTTTTCAATTCTAGTCGAGCTAAACTCAGCTCATCATTAGTTACACTCGGTTCATCTAGTTAGACTCATTTCATCATCAAATTAGACTCAGTTCATCATCAGATCAGACCTAGTTAACTGGTTGATGTGTGAGTCTGATCAACACTCCGATTGTTAGTTACACTTAGTCAAATTCAAATTAGTCTCATTTAGACTCATATCAGACTCAGCTAGACTCGCATCAAGCTCATATTGACTCCTCATGTAGCTGCAGTCCCTCTCTCCTTGGGAATTGTGCCCCCTCTTAAAAAAGTTTCATAATATTTCTAGATCTAGCCTTGAGGAAATCGTCCTTTTTGCATGGAATTTTAAAGAAAATTTGTAGCTTGCATGCACATTATATTTATGTTTTATTTTATAAAATATAAATCCATAAATCAGTGCACATCATATTGGCTTCCCAAAAGGAAATCCAAGATCCCAATGAAATCTTGCTTTCCTTTATTCCTTTTTTTTACCCTTTTTAACTAGTTTTAACTTAGTTGTTTTCGGTTAAAAGTGGGTTGACCCAAAAGTACTTTAAAAGTGATTTTTGGAATATTTAAGTTTAATAATATTTCTATTTTTTAGCAGGTATAACAGAAAATAGGAGGAGATGATGTCCAAAAAGTGAATTTTGGGTCATCCTGAACCCCCAGGGGTCTCCCCTTTTCCCGAAATCTTTAATTTTTGCATTTTGTAAGGTCTTGGTTCCATTCTGTATAAAAAAAAAGATGCATCATATCATTTTTATGATATTATAACTGCTGGTAATAAAAAATAATTTTGAATAGGCTCTTTCGAGCCCATTCCCCATCCCCCCTAGGGGGATTCACGTCCTTTTTTTCCTTTTTTGCATTTTTCCTATTTTTTGCTTTAGATTAGTTTCATTTATGAAAAATAGTGTACTTTGATTACTTTCATCATATCTTCCATATCATAAAGTCAAATTAACTTTAGTACTTACCCCACGAAACCCAATTAAATCGAAAGGTGAAAGAGGACCGTGGTAGATTTAATTAGAGAACCTGTGGTTTGTTTCATTTTTTCTTATTCACTATTAATTTTTCCAAGAAATTAATTAAAATCAACCCCCTCCTTGATTCCCTGATGAAGGTCCACTTGGACCGAAAGAGGTTCCTGGAGGGTTTTCTTTCTAATAAAAAGACATCGATTAAAATTTACTAAAAATTACAAAGACTCTGGTGTGTATGCTCTGCGTTTTGGCTGCGGTTCATCCGATCAGTCAAGCTACATCAAAAGAAACGTGAGTGACTAGATTAACTAGGTTTCGTTTTCCCCAATTAACCACCATCAGGCAAAAATCCAATGCCTCGAACAAACCGTAAGGAGTGGAAAAATACCCAAAGGAGTGGGAATTACTAGAAAGTGACCTCAAGGCACCGATCTCTGTTACACCCTAACAAGTGTATTATGAACACAGTCTCTGAGACTCCATCCATCCCACAAACACCTTGCTAGTAGCCATGAAGGTTTTATTTTTGGACATACACCAAGTACCCATCGGGTATATCTGGAGTCCCCCCTTGCCTAATTCAATCCACTCATTTTTCATATTAACTTAAAACTTCATACCAAGAGACAATTGCAAAACATTCACTCCAATCCCATGCAAGCACATTTAATCATTTTGCGACTCCATTTTAAGGCACTGGTTATTTGTTTACTTGTTTCGATATATATATTGTGTGTCAGCATTGTGCTTACTTGTCCTTATTTTTCATCTTGTCATCTGTGGTTCTCAATTGTTAATTTCAAACTCCTAAGCAACTTATTCAATTTAATACCATCATACTAAAGTAATTAGGCTTAGTAACTTAATAGGGTCTAGCCCCCTTGGCTTCGTTAGGAGTTGAGCCTAAACAGAGGAGTCAAGAACAAGGTGACAACCTTGACTCGAGACTTGCCCCCAAGGACACACCGAGGGGCTTGAAGATTTTTTCCACATCCCGCCTAGGTGTGTGAAAGGAAGCAACACTTTTTGGTGCCATTGTTGGGGATAAATATTTTTATTCCCATAGTACGAATTTTGTTTTCTTCCTTTTTGTTTTTGCTTTGTTTGATGAATGCCTAGATTAGATATTTAATTTTCATTTGGTGACTCGACTGAATTTTTTCAGTTTTTATTTTTACAAAGAAAAGCAAAAAATAATTTTTGTGAAAGATTTATAAATGCTTATTTTTATTTTTCACATGGCAACTCCATTGAAGGGATAAAAACCTATTATCTCATAAACTTGTGAAGTTTTGTTGTGTGTAGATGAGATGATGCAACATATTGAAACCTTTAAAGCTCGTCACTTGACAGCTCCACCTTTTTAGTACAAGGTTTAATTGTTATATCAAATGCATACTATTAATTTTTGATATGGATGAATTAAGGGAGCAGTGTGGTGCCCAGATAAACGGACTTTTTCAGCCTATGGATTTCTCAAACATCTTTGGTTTTCCTATCTTTGGTTATGGTGTGGGGGATGTATATAAATGGCTTCCAGTATTTCATGGAAATTATGGTGATTCGGCCATCTAGAATGTCAAATATTTCCTTCAGTTGATGGTTGACTCCAATGTGCTTTATGAAGACAATATGATGGAAATGTTTGATAGTACTTTTTCAGGGTGAGGCCTTTTGTTGGTTCTATCAGGGCCTTCCTAATAAATGTATAGCCTCATTTCCAAGCTTCCTTTGGATGTTTTTAGAGCAGTGGCATGATGGTAGGGGTAGTATGAATGGTTTGAAAAAATTCCTTGAAAATATCTTTACCTTCTACTTATCTGGGACAGAGTATCACATGGGAACATATGATGGACCTTTTTCCATGATACAAATTATTGAAGACTTGGAATCACTTCTTTAACATTTAAGCAAAGAGGAGATCTATGATACTCCCATCGAAGAACTTCCTCGTTTTGTCATAGACAACATCGAATGTGTGGAATTCCCTTGAATTTATTTAAGAAAGGAATAAATTAAGCGGCTTATTAAAGAATATGAGGTATCTCTCAATACACAACAAGATTCTGAGGAGGGGAACATCCATGACAATCACGTTGAAGATATTCATGAGGAACCCATGATTGAACACATTGTTGAATACTCTCCTCATATCACCATAATTGAAAACATTGAAGATTTGAGGTATTCTCAAGTTTGTTGTAATACTAATATTTTTCTAGAAAGCCCTCATGAGGAAATAATTACAAATATCGACACTTATGAAGAAATTTATGATGTGTATGATGACACTCCTCTATGTTCATCACTTAGGGATGAATTTTTGGAAAGTTTAACTTCTTGTAATATATTTTTAACCGAAACTTTGAAGGATTATTATTATGAACAGGAGGAGGGTAGCTACATCTTAGGATGTGATACCAGCAAGGAAGACTCTCCCATATCTAACATAGATGAGAGTGATGACTATTGGAATTTCATAGCTAATACAACTTGTGAAAATATTATTGAGAATCCCATCCATGATATGTCTAGCAAAGGGAGTGTTTATTCAAAAATTTGTGGAATTCCAATCTATGATACGTCCATAGAGGGGAGAGTGGATCTGGATACCTAGGAAAATCTTAGTATGGAAGAGAAGCATTCAGAATTTTCACATGATCAGTCAGAGTCATATCATGCAGAGCTGCACAAAGTTAGCAGTAATGAATACATTGAGAAGCAGTGTTGTGGAAAGTTATATGTGATGCAGTTAGTGGAATATCAGTCTCAACCATCTTCTTCGCATGTAGAGGTTCCTTATGATTTAAAGCTACTTGGGGCTTATGCAAAGAGTTATGATTTGATAAGCCCCGATGATCGATATGATGATGATGTCAGTCTACCTCATCGTGATGATTGGTATATCAGTCCTATCCAGTCATGGATAGAAGTAGCATGCACGAGCACATACTAATTTGGGAAGAACTTGAATGACATTATTCATTCCTATGATTTCCCATCTAGCCCGCCCATTCCGGATCATCATGCAGGTTTGCATTTTCTGAATAAAGTATCCTTACTTTGGCTGGTAACCAAAGACAAGGAAATTCTTTTTTACGTTAATAAAATGCTTAGGTGGTTACATTGGATTTGTGATTACACTTAACCATTTTAATATCATGCTTAGAGTAGGAAAATAAGCTCCTTAAAAGAGAGCATTTACTTTCTGCATTTCTATTTTGTACTTAGCTATAATAAAACTTTTCTTTCACTAATTAGCTACATTTATTTTGTTTAAGTAAATCAGCTTAATGGTTCATTTGGATTTTATATAAAGCTTGTGCTACTGAGGTTTTCTTGCCAAGTTGAGATGCTTTTATAGAGTATATAAACCAGAGATTATGATGTTCTTGTATCCTCTCATTTCCCTATGACTAGATCGAGCACACGTCCCGCAGTTGGAGCCAGATGTTACCACCTAAGTTGTACTTAGTGGTTTTTTATCAAGTGAGCCTGGTGAACTGGACAAAGATGATTTGTTCGAACTTCAAAAGACCTTCATAATTGATTATGGGAAGTGCTTGTTGTACTATACCACATGTTATTACCCCCTTGGGGGAGTTGTAATAAAATGTTCTAGCATGGTAGTGTCTATAGAAAACTCGGTCTCTTGGACTTTATTTGTCAATCCGATCATCCCAGAGTGCTTTTTCCCTTGGTTATCATTGGTTGTTGAATAAACAACTGATAATTTTTGAGTTTTTCACTCAATACCTCCAAAGTTGGGGTGGTTAGCTTGACATTTAGGCCTATTGAGGTTATTAGAGTCTGTGTGTCAATGTATAAACATGCTAGGCATTATTGTCGAGTCATGTGAACATGTGTTAAGTTGCCATAGGTTTTTTTTAATTTTTAGTTTTAATTTTTCTACAAAACTTAGGCTATTTTTTAATAGTCTAATTGGAAAAATTGGTCTTGTAATAAAAGTTGGGTTAAAAGTCAAATTCAGTCATGGGGGTGCTCATTTTCTAACTCAGAGCACTCGGTCAACCCATAAACCCACTTTTCCTAATATTTGAGTGATTTGTCCATCACTCAAGTGAGAAAAAAAAACAAATATTAATTAATTTAATTAAAAAATTAATTAAATAATGGAGCAAATCCAAATTCCTAAATCAATGTATTTTGCTTCGATTTGATTGAATTCAGTCTCATCGGCTTTAGATTGACCTAGAGTTCCCATTCCCTTACTGAAGGCATGATCAAGGATGAAGAGGAGCTTAACTGGCTCATGCAGATCTAGGGTTGCGCCCTCCTTTCTCTCTCCTCCACACGTGTGGATTAAGCTAGGAGTTGTTTGTTGGTTGGTTTAGTTCACTGAGTGAGGTGTCACTCCGATTTGCAATTCTAGTCCAGTTAAAATCAGCTCATCATTAGTTAGACTCAGTTCATCTAGTTAGACTTAGTTCATCATCAAATCAAACTCAGTTCATCATTATACCAGACTCAGTTAACCGGTTGATGTGTCAGTCCGATCAGCACTCCGATTATCAGTTACACTCAGTCAGACTCATATCAAACTCAGTTAGACTCATATCAAGATCAGCTTGACTCCTCATGCAGCTGGAGTCCCTCTCTCCTTGGGAATTGCACCCCCTCTGGGCTAGGGTTTCAATTTTTGCTATAAATAAAGCATAGTTTCCTTCTTTCCAAGCTATTTAGAGTTGGATTGAAGGGCTTGCTAGTTGTAATTGATACACTATTTTGTAATTTTGCTGCAATAAGGAAAGCTTTGGAGGCTAATGGTGTGGTGCAATTGTGTGTGGGCCATTATTGTCTGATCTTCATGAGGTAATCTGTGTATTGTTTCAAATGTTTACATCTTGAATTATGAATCAGGTTGACCCAATCATTGGAAATAGAGGGCTATAGGTAAGTTTACTTGCCTCTTCTATGTTGAATACATGTACATAGAGATCTAGATCTGACATGTTTATAAGTTTATATGCCTATAGTTTTAGCCTTGATTTATGTGTAATCACCAGATCTCATGGGTTTGCAAGTCTTTGAGTGATTTACATGTTGCTTGGTTGGGAAGAATTGTGGATCTAGTTTGAATCCACATTAATTTCAACATCTCCAAACGACATAGTCCCTCGGCATCTCACTATGAATCCTCTTGGCTAGCTCTTTGCAGCAACAAGATTTTCCTCTCCATATCTCTTCCTCCTTCCTTCTAAATTGAAAATTTTACCTGGTTACTTGGTTCATAGATTTGATTTGTTTAGATCTATCATATTAAAGTAAATTTTAACATAGATATATCTTCTTAAATCTCATAATCTAGATATTTTTCTTGAAAAAGGTTTCATAAGCTTTCTAGATCTAGCCTTGGGGAAATCGTCCTTTTTGCATGGCATTTTAAAGAAAATTTGTAGCTTGCATGCATCATATTTCTGTTTTCTGTTATAAAAGATAAATCTAGAAATCAATGCACATCATATTGGATTCCCAAAATGCAAGCCAAGATCCCAAGGAAAGCTTTCTTTCCTTGGTTCCTCTTTTTTACCCTTTTTTAACTAGTTCTAACTTAGTTGTTTTCGGTTAAACGTGGGTTGACCCAAAGGTATCTTCAAAGTGATTTTGGGCATATTTAAGTTTACTAATATTTCTTTTTTATCAAGTATAACAGAAAAGAGGAGGAAGTGCTGTCCGAAAAGTGACTTTTGGGCCAACCGGAACCTGCAGGGGTCTCCCCTTTTCCTAAAATCTTTGTTTTTTGCACTTTGTAAGCTCTTGGTTTCATTCTATATAAGAAACAAGAGGGATCATATCATTTTTATGATATTTTAACTGCTGGTAATAAAAAATAATTTCGAATAGGCTCTTTTGAGCCCATTCCCCATCCCCCCTGGGGGGATTCACGCCCTTTTTTCCTTTTTTGCATTTTTCCTATTTTCTGCTTTAGATTAGTTTCATTTATTCAAAATAGTTCACTTTTATTACTTTCATAATATATTCCATATTATAAACTCAAAGTAACTTTAATACTTACCCCGAAACCCGATTGAACCGAAAGGTGAAAGAGGACTGTGGTAGATTTAATTAGAGAACCTATGGTTTATTTCATTTTTTCTTATTCACTATTAATTTTAGCAAGCAATCCGTTAAAATCAACCCCCTCCTTGATTCCCCGATTGAGGTCCACTTGGACTGAAAGAGGTTCTTGGAGGGTTTTCTTTCTAATAAAAACACATAGATTAAAATTTACTAAAAATTACAAAGACTCCATTGTGTATGCTCTGTGTTTTGGCTGCGGTTCGTGCGGTTAGTCAAGCTGCATCGAAAGCAATGTGAGTGACTAGATTAATTAGGTTTCATTTCCCCAATTAACCACCATCAAGAGAAAATCCAACGCCTCGAAAAAACCGTAAGCGGTGGAAAAATACCCAAAGGAGTGGGAACAACTGGAAAGTGACCTCAAGGCACAGATCTTTGTTACACCCTAATGGGTGTATTAAGGACACAGTCTCCGAGACTCCATCCATCCCACAAACACCTTGTGGGTAGCCATGAAGGTTTTATTTTTGGACATACTCCAAGTACCCCTCGGGTATATCTGGTGTCCCCCCTCGCCTAATTTATTCCACTCATTTTTCATATTAACTTAAAACATACCAAGAGACAATTGCAGAACAATGACTCCAAGCACATGCAAGCACATTTAATCATTTTGTGACTCCATTTTAAGGCACTGGTTATTTGCTTACTTCTTTCTATTATATATATATTGTGTGTCAACATTGTTCTTACTTGTGCTTATTTTTCATCTTGTCATCTATGGTTCTCAATTGTTAATTTCAAACTCCTAAGCAACTTGTTCAATTTAATACCATCATACTAAAGTGATTAGCCTTAGTAACTTAATAGGGTCTACCTCCCTTGGCTTTGTTAGGAGTTGAACATAAACAAAGGAGTCAAGAACAAGGTGACAGCCTTGACTCGATACTTGCCCCCAAGGATACACTGAGTGTCTTGAATATTTCTGCCACGTCCCCCCTAGGTGTGTGAAAGGTGACAACACCTACCTCATCTAGTTGTGGTCGATGTTCTTAAGATCCCCAAAATCCCTTTGTGTCATGTAGTGAATAACCCTAATTCACGTGTTTCTCCTACATTAGAGGAAATTTCAACTCAAAATGGGCCTCCTAAAAAACATTAATAAAATAATAGTTAAAATAATAAAATAATATTTATTAATTCTGGAGGAAGAAAAGAAAAAACCTACTTTTTTTGTTTATATTTTCGACATATCTCCTCGTGTTTTTACTCAAATTTCAATCGGGAGAGCTTGGATGTGGAATTAAATTATGCATCCAATGAGTACCCACTCGACATACTTTTGACGAACCCTGCTACCCTAAAAATAAGAAATACCTGAAAAAACGTGATGATGATGTCATCATCATGTTTTTTCAGGTATTTCTTGTTTTTGGGGTAGCGAGGTTTGTCAAAAGTATGTAGAGTGGGTACTTGTTGGATGCGGAATTAAATTCTACATCCAACGACCTCTCCCAATCGAAATTTGAGTAGAAACACAAGGAGATATGTCAAAATACAAACAAAAAAGCAGTTTTTTTATGATACCTATCCCCAAATTTATATTAAAAAAGTGTTTAAGACCTATACGGTATTTCAAATTTAAAGCAATTTCATTGGCTAGCACATGATAACATGGAATTTGAATTATATTTAAAAGTTCCATTTTGAGTTGAAATTTCCTCTAATGATTATAGCATTGTTGATGACTTGACATAGTCCCCTGCTACCATGTATACATTAATGGCTCTTCAAAGTATTATGCATGGCCCAAAGCTCTATTCTCCTCCCTAGGCGAAATTTATCCTTCTGATGCTTACTTGATTACATTTGATCAAGATCAAGTGGATCCTTATATACCCTTTTTAGTAGCCTTTCAAATTTCGGTAATCTTCAAGAAATTATTTATTTCAATATCGATGAAGGTGCCTCCACCTACATCATGTTTACCCATTTTTGGAAAAGGCTAGGTTCTCCTAAAATTGTGTCACCCCTTATGATGTTGCACACATTTGATGGTTGTGTTTATCAACCATAGGGTATTATGCATAATGCACCCATCCAATTGAATGGGAAAATAGTCTTAATTGGCATTGAGGTTATTAATGTCCAATTATACATCCTCCTCCTTGGGCATAGATACATGTATTCTATGCAAGAGGTCTCCTCTAGGGTATTCACAGATATGATGACCCCCCATAAAGAGAAGATTCTATGTATTCATAAAATAACCTATTATGATCCTAAGGGGTCAACCTATTCAGATCATGTCTTACCTACAATTGACTGCATCTTTGGAATTTTGTCTATTCCATCATTCACAAGTGTTAGTTCGAGTGACTTTCAATATGTTTCTCTAGTTGGGTTATTCCAAGACCTACCTCCCCCACCACCAAAGGTGAATATATAACAGCTTTACACTAACTTGTACTAGAAATATACCACCTAACCTTAACCTACACCCTCTCCGTGTTAGAAAAACAGGACCGCAGATCAATAACATATATACAGTTAAATGTATAAACAAGATGCAAAACAAATTAAAATAGTACAGAGAGACACAGATATAACGTGGTTCACCCAAACAATGGGCTACGTCCACAAAGAAATTTGCCAGTCCTTTTATTGCAGTCCAGAAAGATGAAGGGATACACCCTGCAGCAAAACCGTTGCACTTCCTCTTCACACTCTCATAGTCTCTCTTCCACTACAATACAATGACCACATCCAATACAATTACAATGGAGCCTCCTCAAGCCTTATAAAGGCTTAATCACATGCAAAACCATGGGACAATACCATGGGCTACAACAAACCATGTGCCCAAACCATGTGCTCAAACCATGTGCTAGACCTAACCACTTTTGAATCGATCTCAAGTCAAGGTTAACACATGCAATACCATGGGACAATACCATGGGCTACAACAAACCATGTGCCCAAACCATGTGCTAGACCTAACCACTTTTGACTCGATCTCAAGTCAAGGATAACACATGCAATACCATGGGACAATACCATGGGCTACAACAAACCATGTGCCCAAACCATGTGCTAGACCTAACCACCTTTGACTCGATCTCAAGTCAAGGTTAACCCTAAAAATCCCCCCTTTAAACTTGACTTGGAGTAATCACCAAATCCCCTCAAGTATTTACTGAGGAATCTTACATACACCCCGCTATCACCTAGGTCTATCTCCCGACTTTACCGATGAGTTACCAGGGGTATGCATGCCTTACCAGGTCTTACAACCATATGCCCATTTACATGCAAACCGCTCCATTACATTTTTTTTTCATGTGCCTTCATGGTGACTAATCACAGCAACTCTACCGCTGCTGCACTTGCTGGACCTTGGACTTGGAAAATTTCTTCTTTTCACCTTCATGCTTTAAGGCCAACAGAAATCGAGCAGGAACTCAGTTTCTCTCTGGTTACTCCCTTTGTCAACATGTCTGCAGGATTCTGGCTAGTGTGAATCTTTTCCAGTTTTAACAGTTCTTCATCTAGAACAGATCTTATGAAGTGGTATTTGAGTTCTATATGTTTAGTCGTTGAATGAAAGACTGAGTTCTTTGCAAGATGAATGGCACTCTGGCTGTCACTGTACAGCCTACTATTCTCCTGTTTCTTACCCAATTCTTCCATGAACCTCTGCAACCAAATCATCTCCTTACTAGCCTCTGTAGTAGCAACATACTCTGCTTCCGTTGTTGAAAGTGCAACAACCTGTTGCAGTTTTGAAATCCAACTTACTGTTGTTCCACCTACAGTGAACGCATACCCTATGGTACTCCTCCTACTGTCTTTATCACCAGCCATATCTACATCAACATATCCCTGTAGAACAATGTCTGAACCTCCAAAACATAATGCATGAGAAGTGGTACCTCCCAAATACCTGAGAGTCCACTGTACTGCTTTCCAATACACTTTACCTGGATTATTCATATACCTACTCACAACTCCCACTGCATGTGCAATATCTGGTCTTGTGCACACCATGGCATACATCAAGCTCCCAACTACTGATGAATAGGGAATCTTGGACATTTAATCTATCTCTTCCTGTGTCTCTGGACACATATGCTTGCTTAGTTTGAAATTGCTTGCCAAAGGTGTGCTGATTGGTTTTGCATTTTGCATTCTAAACCTCTGCAACACCTTTTCTATGTACTCACCTTGAGACAATGTCAATTTGTGATTTTTCCTGTCTCTTGTTATTCTCATACCAAGGATTTGCTTTGCAGCACCCAAATCCTTCATCGCAAATGATTTAGCTAGTTTTCTTTTGAGCACATTTATATCTTGCATGTTAGACCCTGCAACAAGCATGTCATCCACATACAATAACAAGATAATATATCTTCCATTATCTAGCCTCTTGAAATAAACACAGTGGTCAGAATGACATCTATCATAACCTTGTTCTGTCATAAACTTATCAAATTTTAAATACCACTGCCTTGGAGCTTGCTTCAGGCCATACAAGCTCTTCTTCAACCTGTAAACCAAATTCTCCTTCCCTTTGACCTCATACCCTTGTGGCTGCTACATATAAATATCTTCCTCCAAATCCCCATGGAGAAAGACCGTTTTTACATCTAATTGTTCAAGATGCAAATCTTCTACCACCACTAGACTTAAAATAGTTCTAATTGAAGTCATTTTAACAACAGGAGAAAATATTTCATCAAAGTCTATACCTTTCTTTTGTGCAAACCCCTTTACAACAAGTCTAGCCTTGTACCGCTTATTTCCTCCATCTTCTTCCTTCAACCTGTAAACATATTTATTCTACAATACCCTTTTTATTTCAAGCAACTTAACCAGATCCCAAGTCTGGTTTCTTACCAATGAGTCCATCTCCTCATCCATGCCTTGCTCCCACTTCTTTCTAGTTTCTACCTGCATTGCTTCTTCAAAACATTCTGGCTCACCAGAATTAGTCATCAATAAATAATACAGTGAAGGAGAGAATCGTTCAGGGGGTCTACTTAACCTGGTAGACCTTCTTACAGTTGCAGAAGTTTCAGGTACCTGCTGCTACTCTTGATTTTCTGGTGCTTTTGGAACTTCATTTTCTTTGATTTCATCAAGCACTGTGTACTCCCTATTTTCCTTTTCTTCTTTCTTTCCCTGCAACTGATCTTTGTACATGACCTTTTCATTGAATACTACATCTCTACTCCTAATGATTTTGTGATTTTTAAGATCCCATAAGCGATAAACAAAATCATCAACCCCATATCCAATAAAGGTACATTTCTTGGATTTATCCTCAAGCTTTGTTCTATCATCTTTATCAATATGGACAAATGCTTCACAACCAAAATTTCTCAAAAATGAGTATTTTACCTGTTTACCTGTCCATGCCTCCTCTGGAATTCCACCATCCAAAGCGCTTGAAGGCCCTCTGTTTATTAAATAAACAGCAGTGTTTATAACATCATCCCAAAACTATAACGGCAACCCTGCATGCAATCTCATACACCTTGTATGCTCCATGATCGTTCTGTTCATCTTTCTGACACGCCATTTTCTTGGGGTGTTCCATGGACTGTCTTCTCTCTACAAATCCCATTGTGTGAACAGTAACTGTCAAACTCATTGCTGCAGTACTCGCCTCCATTATCAGATCTGAGACATTTCAACCTTTTTCCTGTCTCATTCTTATCCAAAGCTTTCCACTTCTTAAAAGTATCAAACACATCAGATTTCTGTCTAATGCAATAAACCCAAGTTTTTCTAGTTGCATCATCAATAAAAGTAACATAATAAGGAGAGCCACCAAGAGATTGTACCTGAGCTGGTCACCATACATCTGTATGGACAAGCTCTAACTTTTCACTCTTCTTTTGTTTCCCAACCCTGAGAAATATAACTCTCTTCTGTTTTCCATAAACACAGTTCTCACAAAATTCCAAACTTACTTGCTTCAGATCTGGAAGCAGTTTCTTTGAGTGGAGAATTTACATCCCCTTCTCACTCATGTGGCCAAGCCTATGATGCCACAACGCTGCACCTATTTCTGTGGAAGCTACAGAAATAGAATAATCAGTGTTATGAGGACATAAATATAACATACCTATCCTATCTCCTTTTGCAATTACCATTGATCCTTTAGTAACCTTCCACCATGTTTCTCCAAATGTAGACAAATAGCTACCATCTCCCAATTTCCCTGTTGAGATCAGATTTCTTTTCATAGAAGGAATGTGCCTTACATCCTTTAGCGACCAGTCATTTCCATTATTTATTTTGATCCGTACCTTACCCTTTCCAACAATTTTACATGGTTCATCATCCCCCAATAACACATGCCCAAAATCACCTTGAACATAATCATAAAAGAATTTCCTATGGGGTGTAGCATGACATGAAGCCCCTAAATCTACTACCTAGTAATCACTAGTATTATCTAATGCAAGAATCAAAGCATCTTGTAACACATCACCTGCTACATTAGCTTACTGGGTAGTCTCTTGCTGCCTCTCACCTTTCTTCTTTGGTGCTCTATAGTCTTTCTTTAGATGTCCTTTCTTACCATAGTTCCAACATCCTATTTTTCTGAATCTGGACTTGGATCTTCCCTTTTTAGACTTGCCACGATTTCCTGGGCTCCTTTCTCTCTCTTTTTTTCTCCCTCTACTCTCCATGGTCAATGCATTACCTGATGTCTCACCTATGCTTTTCCTTAGCATTTCCTTGCTAAGAATAACACTAACAACATCATCAAAATTAAGAGTGTTTGAACTAGGGACAGAGTTACTTATAGCCATGACCAAGCTATTCCAGCTTTTTGGAAATGAGCACAAGATTAGAAGATCCCTAACCTCATCATCAAAGTTCACTTTTATAGAACTTAACTGACTGGTAAGTGTATTAAACTCATTTAAATGGTCAGCGACAGATCCACTTTCTGACATCTTCATATTAAATAAACGCTTCATTAAAAATACCTTGTTAGAAGCCGAGGGTTTTTCATAGAGCTTACTCAATGCACTCATCACACCCTCTGTTGTTATTTATTTCGAAATATTGAAGGCCACCGACGAAGCCAGGCACAACTGTATTGTTCCTAGTGCCTTTCTGTCAAGAACCTCCCATTCTTCATCCTTCATAGCCGCTGGTTGTTTTTCTTTTCCGCCCAACAGCAGGTACAGATCTTTCTGGTACAGATAGTCCTCCATTTGCATCTTCCATAACTGATAGTTTTGGCTGTTAAATTTATCGACCCAAGACTTTCCTTCTCTGACATTGCTCCCACTCGAACTAGGAACCCTTATTTCCTATGAGTTTACAAACCAAATAGACCTTTTGGCTCTGATACCAATTGTTAGAAAAATAGGACCGTAGAGCATTAACAGATATACAGTTAAATGTATAAACAAGATGCAAAACAAATTAAAATAGTACAGAGAGACACAGATATAACGTGGTTCACCCAAACGATGGGCTACGTCCACAAAGAAATTTGCCAGTCCTTTTATTGAATTCCAGAAAGATGAAGGGATACACCCTGCAGAAAAACCACTGCACTTCCTCTTCACGCTCTCACAGTCTCTCTTCCAGTACAATACAATGCCCACATCTAGTACAATTACAATGGAGCCTCCTCAAGCCTTATAAAGGCTTAATCACATGCAAAACCATGGGACACTACCATGGGCTACAACAAACCATGTGCCCAAACCATGTGCTAGACCTAACCACCTTTGACTCGATCTCAAGTCAAGGTTAACCCTAACACTCTGAACTAGTTTATAGGGAAAGTGTGGGGACCTATGCCTATTCATTAGATATTATTTATATTTCCACCTTCTTGAATAATGAGTATACCGATGATCACTACCATCAACCTTCCTAGTTTGATATTAGGACTTATTGTTTGGTATCTTACTCCACCAAGCCTCCCCCCACACCATAGGTTGTCTTGAATCCTATGAAAATTATTAGTACTTATAATAAACCTCCCCCAAGGTTTACAAAGTAATCCACACGTACCACCCAACCTTCTTCTAGAAAGAATACCAGGGGAAAAACCAAGAATGTAGTGATGTAAACTACTCCAAACCAAGACATAAACCATCCTCTGTTTGCCCCAGCACAAGCACCCTCCCCTTGTACTATGTGTGATGTCTTGGTTCATGCCACTGTCCAGTGTCTAGAGTTTCCCATATTTCACGCACATATTGAATCCATATAGGATAAGACCAATAAGAGCACTCCAATTGCTCACAACAATGACACTCCCAAACAACAAAATAAGTTTTTTGTGCGCCAACCATATTTATGGTTACTATTAACATCAATGCATTGATATCCCCTTATTTCAATCTATATTGGATGGTATTCAAAGGATATAACGTGAGTCCCAAGTCACCATGATTGAGGAAGCACCCCTTCCTACATTGTCCTTTGATGGGATGACCACCATCTATTATATCTCACCCTCTATAGAATCTTCATCATCATCTTGAAATACCATTATTATTTTGTTGAAAGACACAGATCCATTTGATCTATTAGATCAACCCTTGTGAACTGATGAGGAAATCCCATGTTCATAGAACTAGGGTAGGCCCCCAAATGTACCTACTCATCATCACCATCCTCATCACTATTGGGGTTAGTGATACTGGGGACATCCGCCCTATAGGGGACATACCCCCTACAGAGGTCGTTCCCCCTAACCATATAATATATGTTTCAATCCACCATTAAAATCAGCCTCATGGTACACCCCCTCTTTTGTTGTTGCTCAATTCCCCATCGATACATCCCTACGTGACTATTTGCACTCCATTGACTCCTCTATTTTTGGGTGTAGGATTGATTATTATGGCCATATGATAGGGGGTAAACAACCATATTGACCCTTCCCCATCAAATCCACAACAATATTTTAATGAGCCAATAACTCATTCTAAACCATATGTTACCCATAGTCACAAATACCATGTCCAAAGCATGGGGGCAAGCCCTAGCACTGACTATCCACATATTTTTCACACATGTGATCTCATCCACTTTCTAAGGTCACATGTTAATTCTATATTTTTTTCAATTTTCATATGCACTTTTACTCTTCAGTATTGTTTCCATGTGTACAGGATCATGTTGTGATGGTATCCTTTCATTTTGGATTGCAACCACTCCCTACGAGTATACTTTTTCAACCTGGCATAAATGTGATTCCACCCTACTAAAAAACATGTTCTTTAACCTTATTCATCCCCTCTATCCATGTAGGTTCCCCTCTATTCAAGCAAGTTTCCTATCACAACTCCTTGCTCGACAATAAAGGCTCCCTCCATGGGTGCCATCTTTTAGTGCCCCTTTCCATTTAGCACCCACGTCATTATTCTTTCCATGGTATTGTGATTCCATCTAGTCTATGATATTGAAATCATTCACATATTACTTTGTCAAGCTCAGTCCTTGGGATACCCTTGTATTCACATATCTATGGCCATTGTGTCATGTTGATGTTTCATGTTGTACACTCATGAGCACAATTCTCCATCCATAATGAAAAGTTACATTAAGGATATTTCCATCATTTTTGAACCCCCCATAAATTCCATCTTCTACCATGCATCAATCAATTAATTTGTTCATTCATTGGTCACTTATCTCCTTTCCTTTCCTCCTTATCTTGCATAGGTACCCACCCCACCTACGCAAGTTCCATTATATAACAATTCTTTTAAGTGCCCCCTTTTCTCATATAGTAATACAATATAGATTATTGTTATTATTATTGATTATATGAGCATCATCCCCTAGATGATATTTCTAGAATTAATTTCACACCATTCCCTCCACGACAATTGTATCCTATAATAAATCATCCATACCAAACTATATTTCATTTCCTTCATTGACGACATGTGACGAATTAATGTTACTATAGACATTCTAAATTGCTGACTTAGGAAATAGTGGGAATTAAATTTTTAGTTGATTCAACCATGCTTAGTATGCTCCCAATATAATATGCACTTGTTTAGTATCCTTCTCTCCATTTGGCATTACACTCAGGTGCAATGGAATATGGTGGATAGTCACTCAATGTTAGAATCATGTTTATACAAATATTGAATATTAAATTCAATGATATTAGTAAACACAATGCATCTAATTTGTTTCAACATTATACCTAATAATTATTAGAAGCATGGAGTTTTTTTAAAATATTACAGGGGCATCCCCAAGGGTCACACACAAATTGGAAACCACAAGGTTTAAAGGCTATGTAGGTCATAAGTTCTATCCTCAACTTACCCATGGCCCGTGTTTGGGGGATCTATGGGTTCACTGGAATTTTATAGTGGTAGTGGATTAGATTTGACCCCATGTCATGTAATAATAGTACTATCCCAACTCCACTATAATCATAGAAAATTTTGTCAATTATTTCTAGCTCATTCTATGAAGCTGTGGATCTCATCAACAGGGTGACCTAGGCTCAATTCCATTCAAGGGAGATCTACTTGGGAGGATACACCCAAATCCAACCGGTTGAGGGTTGGTGTGTCCATGGATGGGTGTGAGCATTGGCGATTTTTATGGCTTAAATTCCCCTCGGGCATGATTTCTTAGACCAAAGGCCACTCCCACAAGTCACGGATATTGTAGAAAACAAAATAAAATAAAATAGTACATGTGCAACCAGCCACTTTATAAAACTAAATGTCCAATCAAGAAATATGTTTATATTAATTACATTGAATTAAAAAGTATAATTACTTAATGATCTTTCCTAAACCCCTTGTTGACATCTAAAGGTAGTCCTAATGAAAGGAATCTTTGATGAATGGTTCATGATCTATGAAATATATGGTTTATTAACAACTCATCACTAGGATACAAACTACATATTACATGCATACCAACAACTTTGTGTGATTTCCTTTCCATAAAGAATTTAATTTTAAAAGAATGTTTATGAAATGAACAATTTTAACTAAATAATGGGAAACTACAACTATTTATGAGCCCTATAATGTTCCCATGTGTGTGGATGACCATCGATATATAATAGGTTCTTATTATTAAAGTTTTTATAACCGTAACCATGCATTCATATACTATACATGGAATTCCATGTTTGTATTTATCCATATTCAATTATTTAGATAGATGATAAATATGACACGAAAATGGAATAAAGTTCTACTAATTGTTTGAAAGGAACAAATACATATGAAAGGATAAACGACCTAATATTTGAAACATCTCTTTTAAACTAGGAATTCATATAATTATTACCAATAAAGGATAATATGGTCCCAACATCAGGCACAAGTAAAGAATATGGTCAAGTTCCATCCAGAGCACATTTTTGATAGGTTTGGTATGTACTTTTTAGATGGATAGGAAGAGAGAAGTCATTATTATCGTTTAGAATTTGAGATTATATTGGTGTGTACTTGGACTTTTTTTTTTCTCTCATCCCATACATTTTTTTACTATCTCATAATAGATATGTTTTAGGTGGTATTGATATCATACTTTAGCTCACTATAACTTTCAGTTGACTAAACAGAAGGAGATGGGTTGGTCAAATAGGATGAAACATAGTTTCTTTGGCTTCCAACATTTTAAAAATGGAGCATATTTCATTTTCCTACTTGTTTTTTATATCACCTATTGGATTTCTTATCACAATGGAAGGTATTAGACTATCAACATTGGGTACTTTATCATTAATTTAATGGGATAGTGTGACACACTACAATTTCTACTCCAACTCTTTACATTTTAAGCAACCACAAACTAATGGGATTTCATAAAATATATTTAGTAGAATATGAAGTATCATCATAATAGGATAAGTGTTGGAATATGGCATGTTACAATTGGTACGGTAAAGTGGCTCTTCATTTTTGCATAGTATATGCCTTTGTATTATGTTCCTACTAAGAGCTTGCAATATTTTTCATATAGTTGAATATATTATGCATATAAACATGATCCCAAATCAAGATACTACAAAATTCAATGAATAATTATTCACATTCATGTGCATAAATAACATAAATTCAATTAGATAATAAAATAAAATATGAACTTACTACAAATGATAGGGGATAAATTGATGAAATTTGAACAATATAGAATGAACTAGAATCTGAATAATTGTCTATTTTGTCATGTCTCCATTCAAATAAGACTACTTGCAAATAATGTTTCACAACCCTACTAGTTCCTTGGGTTGAGATGAACACATAAATTTTGTAATAAAGGGGCTATGGGACCCAAAAGGACTTTAGTTTACCATATTCACATTTGAATGGGTCACATAAATATTAAATGCTAAGAAAAAAAGGTGGAATTAGTTCATGAAGACACTTGGAAGCTTGTGGAACCTTCAGTGACTAGATTCCCCACACACTTGGCATGATATTCATCCAAATTTGAAACCATAGGTAATGTGTTTGAATTATTGAACCATTGATCTACATGCAATGAGTGCAATTGAAAGGTATAATTGTGCAATGGAATGGAATGAACAATGTACACTGAACAAGACAAATTTCAGAGAAAACTGATAAGAATTGATCAGTAAATTATAACATTAATCTTCATTAATTCCACCAGTATACAACAGTGTTACATAAAGGAGGATTCGAATCATGTGGACAATATTCGAATCTAGCAACTCAATCATGACTAACTCGCTAACTAGAAGTGTCTAAATCACTATTGGAGCTCACTGGTCTAACTCTACATGTCTAATTCAGTCTATCAATCATTTAAAGCAATTAAACTGATGATGTAGGTGAGAAATGACACCTACTCCCATGTAGGAATGCAAGACTGGCACTAATTGAACTGAAGGACATCTACTGAATGTAACTGGATATTAACTTAGCATAACTACTCACCTACTGCAACCAACTAATGGAGATTGTTGGTTGCACTCAGAGTGGCTCCTAAAATTTAGGGATTGGTCTCAAAGGAACATTAACTTATGCATGAACATGCAATAACTGTCAGTTAACCTCTATATGTGTTCCCCACACTCTAGTGGTTGGTACTGGTGGACCCAATGGCATCGGTGGACCCAATATCAAGTAAATGGCTCCTACATTAGGAAAATGATCTAATAGACTATATATGGACAAGGGAGGATTATAAATCCTAACACCCCCCCCCACTTAATCCTAACTTGGAAAACTCTAGGCCCTGGAAACAAGTCCAAAAGTCACCCATTACAATATAAAAGAATTAAAAAATTTGTTTAATAAACCAAGGAAGTAGGGGAAAACCTAATTGGAACCCCCCCGCATCAAAATAAGAAGGATTGTGAAATACAAGCTATTCTTAGGAGAAAAGACTTCCTTTTGGTAAATAACTTGCAAAAAATCTATTGAAATTTGCAGCACTATGCAACAACATGGTTCTTCTATGCAACAACATCCTCAAGCTATGCATGTGAACCTCTCAATGTTCTTCTGATATGATGAATGTTGTATGTGTTTCTTCTTTCTGGATGAGGAAAGGAATGATCAATTTTATTCTTTCATGGTCCAAATGGTTGATCATTCGCTATCATCAAGTAGCACTTTCATGGAACCTTGTTGCACCACTCTTTAGAGAGTGGATTTATGAGATAGAGAGAGAGAAACATTCTCATTCTGATACTAGGACTGTGTTCTCCTTCTATCTTATGTATTCTTGACACCATCCCCAGCTACAACAATGCAATTTTGGGCCCATTTAGGCTTAGGCCATTGAATTGGGATGGGAGCTGGATCTAGATCTAGAATCTCGTGAGGTTCAGCCTCAATACCAAGATCATGTTGATCTTGATCCTCTTCATCTAAATATGAAACATGTGACAAAATATCATCATCAAAAGGTAGTGTAAGAGTGGTTATACCTTCTTGTGCTTGGGAAGGTGGTAGATCAAACAAATGATTTTCTTCAAATTGAACACTGTGCTCAATGAAGCATTTTCAAGTTGCAAGTTCCATCAACTTATATGACTTTGCATCCTCAGCATATCCCAAAAGTATGCTTTTTCTACTCTGGTATTGGAAGTCCTTTCTCTTGTCAATGGTTATTCTAGCCCAAGATTTGGAACCAAAAACTATTGAGAGACATTAGGATTATTCCCATGCAGTGCTTCGAATGGAGTGGCCCAAAACACTTATTTATAAGGCACTCTATTATGTATGTATGAAGCATAGTTTACAACATTCTCCCCAAAGAGAAGGAGGAATTTCTTGGCTTAGAGAATACATGTTTCCATCTCCTTCAATGATCTATTTTTCCTCTCAACCACACCATTCTACTGTGGTATGTATCGAACTTAGTGTTCCATTCGAATCCCCTTTGATTCACAGTAATGTTGAAAATATATTTTAATGTATTCACCTCCATTATCTGATCTTATGGACTTGATATTTTTCCTGAAACTATTCTCAATCAAAGTTTTAAAAACTTTAAAAATTCCAAATACTTTTGATTTATGTTTCATGAAATATACCCAACAAAACCAAGAACAATCATCAATAAAAGTAAGGAAATACATGAAACCATTAATTTATGATGTAGGAATTGGTACTGACACATCACTGTGTATCAAATCAAGTGTATAGGTAGTCATAGTTGCCTTCCCAACTTCATACCTCTTCTCTGGATGCTTACCTACCAAGTAACCAAGACATACTCCATTAGATGTTTGTATGAGAGGAAAGCCTTCAACCATTTTATCATTGTGGAGTTGTTGGAGATATTTGAAATTGAGATGCCCAAATCTCTCATGCCATATCTTGCTGATGTTGTTAGCATGAGTCAATACAATTGTAGGATGTGAAATAGGAAAAAAATGAGAGAACTCATAAGCCTTTCTGGTATGATTAGCAATCCATTTCGCTATGATATTTCCATTAGCGTTTTATGTGATTTCAACTAATTCGGAGTCAAATTTAACTCTCCTGGGAGTGCTTCTATAGGTCATCTGATAAACAGACAACAAATTTGCTTCAAGAGAGGGAAAATAGAGAACATTCTTGAACTCAACATGTTGGATTTTGACTGAACCTCTCCTGATAGCTGGGATTTGGGATTCATATCCCATGTGAATTCTAGGTCCTCCTGCTAGAGAGAGAGTAGAGAAGGATTCATTGGAGAAAACCATGTGGTTGGATGCTCCAGAATCAATCAAGTAAGCTTTTGACTGAGTAAGTTCTGCCTTCAAGGCATGGAATCTCTCATGATCTTCTATCGATGGTCCAATATCAGACTTATTTTCTTCCTGTGGAAGGGAAATATTGTTCTGTTCAAGGAGGTCTGACAGTTGGTTGATGTGTTTCTTCATGCACTGGCTTTCAAGATGAAATCCCCTCATACAATATGGGCACTTAGTCTTTTAAAACTTTTTCTTTTTCTTGGATCTCGAGGCTCCTTCGAAAGAGTTCTAGTTCTTTTTTGGATTTGAATCAGAGGATTTGGGCTCCTTCCCCTTGTGCTTCCCTTTAGCTTGTACATTCATTGATTCTGACATCAAAAGAGCTTGATTCTTGGAAGTTTGAAACACTCCCATTTGAACCAACTTATCCTACTTCGATATTAAAGACTCAACAAACCCCTCTAGAGAAGGCATCTTCCAATTGGGGATGGAAGATCTTCTAGAATGGAAGGTAGAGACAAAAAAAATAGTACTCTAAGCCAAGATTGTTCGGTACTGATAGAACCAGTTGCTCATATTTTCTCTCTATTCTGCATTGCTTACATTGCAGTGCTAGTGACTTGAATTTTGTGAAAAACGTTTGGATAGTTTTGAAACTGTTGGGTTTTAATGCAATGGGAGGATTCTCCAATATATGCCGTCAAATATCATCTTGTTTTCCAAACAAGGTTTCAATATTCTCCCAATATTCTTTCAAAGTCTTCAATCCTTCAAGGTGAAAGAGAAGATACCAAGAGATGTGAGTGCATACAAATCCAAATGCTTCATCCAACCGATTCAAGAACTTATTTTTCACAGTAGGGTGATGGGGCTTTGTCTCTCTTCTCATTTTCATCCTAAATAGGACAATATTGCAAAAGGAGACCTGCATATCTTCCCTCCATTCAACATAGTTTAAGGGTGTAAGGATGCGGGTACAAGAGTTGAAGAATCCATCAATCTTCCTTTCAAATAGTCAATTTTCAGCAAGCTATGTAGGTACTTGCAAGTAACACTGCAAAAACCAAAATCAATTGCAATCAGTCATTTTTCAAGCCTTCCACCTCAACATGTACACTTTATCAGGGTTCATCACACCTGGAGAGACTTCTCTGGAAGAATCCAGAGTTAGCAAGGAAAAAATTGAAAGATTTATATGGAAACTCAACTGCTTCTAGTGTACAATGGAGATTGGACAGACTTGTTTCTTTCTTGAACAGGCTCTAATACCATGTTTAAATTATTGAACAATTGATCTACAGGAAATGAGTGAAATTGAAATTTATAATTGTGCAGTGGAATGGAATGAACAAGACAAATTTAAGATAAAACAGATAAGAATTGTGCAGAAAATTACAACATTAATATTCATTAATTATAGCAATATAAAACAGTGTTACATAAAGGAGGATTCGAATCATGTGGATAATATTTGAATCTACCAACTCAATCCTGATTGACTGGCTAACTAAAAGTGTCTAAACCACTATCAGATCTCGCTAGTTTAACTCCACATGTATAATTTAACCTATCAATAAGTTAAACGAGTTAAACTGATGAGGTAGGTGAGAAATGGTGGCTACTCCCATGTAGCCATGAAATACTTGTGCTAACTACACTAAATGACATCTAACTTAATGTAACTGAAGATTAACTTAGCATAACTACTTACATACCACAACCAACTGATGGAGGTTGCTAGTGGCACTCAGAGTGGCTCCTAAAATGTAGGGATTGGTCTCATGGGAAAATTAACCGATGAATCAACATGAATTAAGTGTCATTTACCCTCTATATATGTTCCCCACACTCTAGTGGTTGGTATTGGTGGAACCAATAGCACTGGTGGGACCAATAACACTGGTGGACCCAATATCAAGGAAATGACTCCTAATTTAGGAAAATGATCTAATAGAATAAATATGGACAAGGGAGGATTAACCTAATTGGGTATATGATTTATGGATATGTACTCATATGTACATATCATCTGTATGTCGAAATATCAGAAGTCCATGTTTGAAAGCCTTGCATTCCCATGCTCTTGAATTACTAGTTTTAATGTATTTGGATTCCATTTTGAAAGAGTTGTATATCATATTTGTATGAGTAATTTTATATGACTATAATTTCATTACCATATTATTTATATCTTGAAATCCAATAAATTCAAGTGTGAAAGGATTACATTCCCATTCTCTTGAATGACTAGTTTTCATGTACTTGGATTTCACTTTGAAAGAGTTGTATATCATATTGTTTGAAGGAATTTATAAGATTTTTAATGCTGATGGGGAATAAATTTGAATTATTTTTATGGTATTTATATTTCATTTGATTATATTAACCATTCAGTCTACTTTTCATGAGTCAAAATTGATCTATTAATACGATTTCCCCTTAATCAAGTTCTGTGAAAGTTGCCATATAGATGTTGCCTCATAAATAGTTTGAAAAGATTAATAACCATGAAGAATGAAATAAATTTATGTATTATATGTATCTCCAAAATATTTTCTAAAATTTGGTAGGTCTGTACTTCATTTGGAGATCCAAAAGTGTCATCCACCCTTGGGGGTTTTAACATCGATTCTCTTGGTGTTTTTGTCCTTCTTTCCCTAGGATCAAAAGAAAGTTGCAGACGCATTAGAAAAGTGTATGATGATTCATAATATTAATTAGGTTGTCCTAATACCCTCAAATCTATTTAATTCATAATTTGAGGTCATTTGGGTGCATTTGTATCAACTTGGGTTTTAGTATTCCAAAGCTAGAAATTGGCCAAAATTGTGCAAACTTGAATAACAAGCCGAAATGATTTTTATGATTTGATGATTGAGTGTTTTAGGTATTTTAGTATGTTTTAAATCCCATTGTTTCCTTGCATAATTAATTCATAGCTTTTCAGTGGTGTTTGGATCCAAACGAAGAAACACTAGTTTATTACTTTTTCCTAGGAAACTTACACTTTCTCTCATTAGCCCTAAACCAAGTTGCAAAGATTTGAAGTCATACTGAAATTGATAAAAGGTAATATTGGGATGTAATAATACTAACCATATCATTTCATTTCAAATTCAGGACCATTTCGTGTCACCTGGGATCCCCTAGAGTCATGACTAGTTAAGCTTGAATTTGCCCAAATTGTAATTTTCTCCAAAATTCCAAGAAGGGACATTATAGTGCTATCAAAGCATGGTCCTTGAACCTTTACATTAATAAAATCCATTGAATAAAAGTTTTCATACATGTCCTTTTTATGGAGAAAACTTCCTATGGATTGGGGTGGACCACAACAGACAGTATGACACCAGAAATTGATCCATTCTTGGGCATACTAGATATTGAAATGAAAATAACACTAAGGGATAATACGCGTACCTTTAACAAGACGTTTGAATAAATACCCATTGAGGTTTCAATCAAACATTTCCCTACACTTCATCCTCAACAACAAATATATATACAAGCATGATATATAAAATATTAGAGTCGGATCTATCATATTTAATTTAATCATGTATACAAAGTAATTACATCCATGGATACAAATATTCATAATTACACATAAAATTGGATGGTAAATGGATATTTATATTAATATAAATTAAGATACAAATTAAAACCTCTTTCAACACCTTGTCAAAATCAAGAAACTGAGTCCCTCCACTTGGGCCTTCAACACTTCAATCATCCATACAATAGCAAGCTCACAAAGAGAAATGAAAGCTTGGGAAAGAGAACTAATGGTTGCTTCAAGTACAAAGGGATGCGAACTCAAGAATATAACAATGGGGAAAATTTTCACTATAATCTCTTTCCTCTCCAAAATTCTCCTCCTTCAATACTTCACAATAGCTCAATATATAGCCCCTCAATAGGAAATGAAGGGTCGAATTAGAGTGTTTCCTGGCATATTTTTACTCAATTGAGAAAACTCCATATATTTTTATTTCTTTAGTAGAAAACCCGATGTAAGCGAGTGAAAGTGGTGCAAGATGCATATACATAGGTTGTAAACTGGTGACCCATGTATATATTCCAAAAATGTATTTTTAGGGGTTCAACTGGTGCATCGGGGTGATGGTGAGAAAGTGGGATGGAGTCTGCATAGGGATAGGGAAAGGCCATCAAATCATGGTGTATTAGGTGTGGAAAACAATGATATAACATATCCCCCCTAAAGTGTGAGGTCATGGGGGTACATGATGGCCGAAATACATTGTAATAGTCCCAGTAGTGGAGTAAGGAAGAACCAGGTGGAAGAACCAACCACTCATCTGTATGATACAATGATAGATCTCCACATATGACTACATATATGAATTATATAGTAGTCCTAGATACATAATAATGCAATGGGAATGAATAGGCATAATAGACATATGTCATGAGTGGTCATCACAACGTACAATATATAGTGAAGTAAGGTCTCCATACTGAATGAAGACATTTGGTACATACACTGAAATCTGGTAATGAGAATGAGTCTCATAAATACTAGCATGATCACGGGGGTAGCATATAGGGAATGCCACCAAACTTGGAGGTCTTCTACTCAAATTGTCGCTAATACATGTCCCATCACATGAATAAAGGTGTTGGAGTTGAACATGATGGACCATCATATGATTACCGGTCATTATTGTATATCTTTAATAGAGGTGATACATCCCACTGATAATGATAATGGGAATCAAGGTACAGAGTGCATTCAAACAAGTGTGAATAGATGTATTGATGTCAAACACTCGAAAAAATCAATTGATCGGGGGAGATTGATGTATTCCCAAATTTGTCAATGGAAAGAGGACCTACCACTGATGACTACAAGGATCAAGTCACTCAATGGACTCTAGATCCCTATTCTAGAATAAATGATATGAAGTCAATGGAATGGAATCCACTATAAGTAGGGAATTAAGGCGTCTCCATCAACCAACATGGGGTACACACCAATGCTGGATAATTTGGAAGAACTTGGATGAACAAGATGTGCATGAACCAGTAACAAATGTAGCGGGAATAGCTAACATGTAGAGACAAGATAAATAAGTAATGGCTGACTCGAGATAAAGAATTCCTTGAAATAAGAGCATAAGGAACATGGAGACACAGAGGCACCATAGACTCAAAATGAAAACTGGGACAACTCTATGACACAAGATGCATCTACATAGGATCCATACGGACTAGAATCATAACCATTCGATGGATAAAGCTCAGAAAATTGAGTACAACTCCTAAGGTCATACTAGAAACCCAAGCAATGATGAATGGAGACATGGACTCTACTCTTTTCGATGGAGACGCAATAGCTACCAATATAAATTAATATCATTTCCCATCTGAATTTTTATGTTTATGATTTTGTTGGATTTTTCATGTTAAGAAGTTTGAAAACCAATAAAATTGCTTATAATACAATGAGGAGGAAACGAGAGTTGCAAGCAAGAAAACCAGTTCCAAGCAGTGGAACATACCTATGCTCAATGCAAGGAAGCATATGTAGGGTAAGGACACTCAATGGGATGACTCCTTGGGGTATGGGATAATAAAGCTGCAAAAGATATTTGAGAGGCTTTGCTTCACTATAATTGAGACAAGATCAAGCTATATGGCTTATGGAACTAAAGAAGGAAGTCGACGTAAAGCTCCATACGAAAAGAGGATGCA
Organism: Pseudotsuga menziesii; assembly: GCA_001517045.1. Classification (NCBI taxonomy): domain Eukaryota; kingdom Viridiplantae; phylum Streptophyta; class Pinopsida; order Pinales; family Pinaceae; genus Pseudotsuga; species Pseudotsuga menziesii. The sequence continues at coordinate 103,419 of LPNX010360215.1, read as the reverse complement.
TGCAATGTAATTACAACTTGATAAAAGACACAAGTCCCTATAGAAAATAGCTAGCATAAATTTTAATAAATAATACGAGGTTCTTGTTTAATGGCATGGTGGGAATACAAGAGACTGCCAGACCTAAGGGGGGATGCTCAACATGGGTACCAAATGACAAAGCGGGATCGAACTACAACACCCATTATTAGAAAGCTCTACCACTTATGTAATGTCACTTCTAGTAGAAGTATGATGGTTTCGTGACATTGAGAAGTTGGGTTGTACCTATGGTTAAGGTGACACGGTCATAGGATAATAGAGAATGCACACAGAAAGTGGTCCTATTCTATATGCTAGTTTAGTGTTATACCTTCCATGGGAATGAACGAGTCAAAGTCCTAGTGAAAGTGCACCAAAAGGAGACCCTACACAACAAAATTAGCCCAAATAGATGGAAATAGTCAATAAGAAAACCAAACTATAGGAGAGTGGGTAAAAATATTTAATAAATAGTAAAAACTCGAGTTTTTACCATACCATTTGGTTTTTTACCCATAATAGTGCATTTGGGGCTTGTTGGACCTCAAAACTTGAAAAGAATATTACGAGAGCTATACGCCATGAAATCCACATCTGTCAGGACGAGGTAACGCACAATCCCATTCTCTATCCATTCCATGCATCAAGTTTTAATTTTAGTGGTCAATTTTCAATCTTTCAACTCCCAAAGATAGGATTCTCGGCCCATGTGGCTAATAGTTCATCAGAACATGTATAGGGATGGATATACGTGGGAAATGCAAAGCATGTTTGTGTATATACACACTTGTTATAATAAAAAGTCACGTACAGGGCTGCGAGTGTCAAATTTAATGGTTAACATTCACATTTTATGGGTTTTATTGTCAGGATGGTGCTAGAATGGAGAGAACATGAACATGAAGGTGTCAATAGGGAAGTTCATGGTGATGTAAATGCTCAACAAGATTTATGAAGGTGTGGTATATAAAAATTTTGGAACCTTGGGGGCTTGAGGGCCCAATTAAGACTCTTACAAATATTTGTGGAATACTAGGATCCGGACACATAAGCATTCATGCTATATGGGATTACATTGAGATTAGAGGTAGATTATATCTACTTCATTATAGGGATATCCCATCGAGGCGAGGTATTAAATTAGTGAGCTCATGGAGTATGCAGAGGAGTGATTATCAATAAATACATAGGTGTATATTATGTTCCTAATACATAAAAGATAGGAATTCAAGTCCTGGTGAATTCCATCCAGATCCTTAGTCTCAAGGTAATAATTCTAGTGTTGGATAGAATAAAGGGGTTGGCATCACTACATAAAGCATCATGATCTCTCATGGTATACATGGTAGAATGCATGGGCCCACTGTATTTGACTGGAGTACATCACTGCTGAGCACCATGAAATAACAATTGAATAAATTCAAGATGGGTCAAATAAAAATATTTAGGTTTTCCAACATACTGAGCACTTTATTTTTTGAGAGGGTATCGAGTCTCATACCTAGAGTTGAGGTCCCTCCTCAGAGTCTATGAGATCCATCCCAGACACACTAGGAGGATATGATGTATAGGTTAGGGGAGGTATGAAAACCACTCATTTCCCACTTGACTTCTTTCATTGGTGGCGGCGATAGATTCATCACCATAGATGACTATCCCTATGAGGAGATGGAATTTCGTGGAGATCCAGACATTCCACTACCACTAGAGTATGGATATGGAGATATTGGTAAATCCCATTTATGTTTTTGAACTATTATTTTTTATTTTATTTTTGATATATATGTGGAAATCAAAAACATGTTTTTGGTCGTATCACATACTAACATTAATTTTATATGTGTAGAAGTGGGTCCATTACAACCATATTCCTTCCTCCATCATTGACGTAGGGGTTGAGGATATGAGATGATCGGTGTTGATGATGAGTGGACGTTTTAGAAAATACATGGAAACATTGCCCGATTGAGACACAGGATACCCATGGTAAAAGTCGAGGACTTTCCCAAGGTGATGCAAAGGCATGTGATTGGGGTACCCCATCCATGGGTTAGGTTTTTTAGGTGGTTTTCCAATGTTGTAGTGTGTTAGCATGATAATCATATAGGCCCCCAGTCATAGATGTTGGGATATACATTTTGTATCGACGATGTATATTTTGGTGGCTTAAAGCCCATTTTTGTACTACGCCACCATTTTTGGCAATTCTAGTAGTAAATAAAGGCTTATTGTGACCGACTTGATATATATACACATGTGTTTGAATGTGAATGTTTTAATGTACATACTTCTTCATTGATGTGACAAATGCGAATCTAAAATGTAATTTTCATATAAATTGACAACATGATTATAAATTCTAGGTATGTGAATGTATGTAATGTAATCAAACTATCGATCCAACAATATTACCCTTAAGAAACTTCTCAACAATGTACGATCCCAAATATGTTAAAATCAACTAAACTATGACACAAATAACTATGATTCAAGACGAACTTCAAGAGATCAAATACCATTATAAATGGCATCACTAATAGTTCAATCATGACATTATACTTATCATCATTATTTCAAGATGGTCGGAGACACCCAACTCTTGAAGACAACAGGTGACCCTCAAGTGTGTAGATAACCCAGGAAGTCGAAGCTAGGTTATGGGTGTGGTGATTGGCACCATCAGCGAATCATAAGCATATCAAAGACTTTGTCGACATCTACCACATAATAGGAAGCATGCCAACAAATCGATAACACTACAAGGAAACCAAAAACAAACTATGCAAGTTGTAAAGTAATATACAAGATATTATCCTCAGCTGAAGTTTAAGCATATTATTTATTAATATAGAGCTCATTTCTAGGCTCTTCCAAGGAATTCCCTTCCTAATATTCTAACTCATAGGCACCTTTCTCTGTGACACGTTTCACCATGTAAGGCCCATGCCGCATGGGGTTTAACTTATACTCCCCTAATGGTTCACTAACTTGATGATATAAGAGGACCACATCACCTTCACTATATCGACAAGGACAAACAGAATTATCATATTGAGCCTTAACATGACCACTACGACATCCTGACGTTTCTCATATAGGTTCTCTAAGTGGAATGAACACTCTTCTAACTCACAAGTGTCAGGTAAAAAACACTATGGTTAGATTCAATGAACGGATTTCTCATTCAATTTGTAAAATCAACTCCACCCAATTCACTAGTTGATATGGATAAAATATAGTGGCAGTATTAAACACTGTCCGATAAGCCCACAAAGCACGATATAGAATAATATGCAAGTTTGTTTTTCTTTGTTTGATGGTATTCCGTAGAATAGAGTTAAGGGATTTATTAAGATCTTCAACCTAGTCATTCACTTGGGGGCAATAAAAAGAACAATGTTATTTCCTATACCCTAGTTTCAAGGCTATTTCTGCCATCATCTTGTTTTGGAAATTCCTTCCATGGTAAGTGATAATCTCCTTTGGGATCCCTGCCCAGGTGATAATCTGATTGAACACGAAATGAGCACTTGTCTTAGCATCATATTTTATTGTAGGCATAGTCTCTTCCCATTTCGTGAAGTAATCTACGACCACTATAATGTGATGTTTCCCTCGAGCTGAAGCTGGGTTGCAATCCATAAAATCCACCCCCCACTTGGTGAAGGTACCGATGATGATAATTGGGTGTAATGGGGCAGGATAAGAGCGCATGTTTTGTGCAAATGCCTAGCAAGGGTGACATTGCTTGACTGCATTAAAACAATTTTTAAATATCGGCAACCAATAATAACCCACTCTAAGATTTTTTTGGGTTGTAGAAAGCCCATATAAATGACCACCACATGCCCCATAGTGGAAATCATTCAGCACAACCTCATCCTCATCGTGGTTCAAGTAATGACACAAAATATAATCTACCCCACAATGATACAAAGTGTTACCGATTATGAGATTGTTTTTAGAGTTGGGACATAAGCATCGATTCTCATCCCTCAAAAGGTGAGGGGGAACATTCAAAGTATATATATAGATGATAATGTCACCATACCCAGGGTTCGCATAAGAAATGAGAAATATGTGTTCACCCACAAAAAAATCCTCATGAATCTCATATCCATCCACACTGGGGAGATCTGACATAAGCTCATCAAAGATTAACAATTTCTTCGATTTCTCTAAAACAAATTTGAGGTCACACTTGCGAGATAACAATCCATTTATTATATCCCCCCCTATCATTTTTCTAATCAATACAAGTTGAAATGGATTGATATGGGCTATAACCGTATTTTAACGATGCAAGATCTAATGTCTCAAACGTTGGACTGCATGAACAGTCTCTAAGGACAATTTCTCAATGTGACTATATTGGAGTTTTGTATCAATAAGATTCCTACTAAGATAGTAAATAACATGCTCCAGTAGCTCATCATCCTCATGAACCTGAAGCATACCTGTTGTCTCTTGAGATGCAACCATATATAACAAGAAATCATTGCTATAGTTAGGTGTTTTAAACATGGGATCCAATGCCAAGGATTTCTTAAGAGAATCGACATTAGGGGAATTTTGAGGTAAAAAATGTGCCTCAAAACAAAAAATGTTCTATCAAAATCCACTTTAAAACAACCAATCACATTCTAGAGGATGACATCATCTATAATGGTTGAGGTGGCATTGGTTGAGTTAAAGATGTTTATTTGTCAAATTGTAAATGGTGAATGAAAACCCATAGTTAACTATATGAATGTTGTAAGTAAAGTACTCATTATAAAAATAATATTCATAGATTATTTTTGAATATAATATAAATGTACTAAAGTACTCTTAAAGTACATAGAAAGAAAAGTACTCTATATTTTAATATAAAATAAATTACAAATTCCAAAAAGATAAATGCTTTATTCAAAATCAATATTATGTAATTATTTTTCATATATTTTAATATAAAATAAATTACATCTAACAAAAAAAATTAAAGACTCTATTCAAAACTAAAATTATGTAATTAATTTTTCAATTTATAAAATATATATGTCAAATCTTTATTTAAAATCAAAATTACTTAACATTTAAAAAAAAATACAAATAATTTGATAATTAATTTTTGTTTTGTTTTTTAAATACTTAATATATGTAATAATATATTATAATTATAATCAGATTGCATATGAATATTACAATTGAAAATGGAAAAGTAAAACGTATATATGCAAGTATCATCTATAATGTCTTCAAGTGTAAACAATTGCTTATTTTTTATTCAGGCGAATGGTGCTAATTATGTCAAACTGCGGCATAGGTAAGGTGTATTTCGGCGAGGCATGAAGGGTAAGTAAGGCAAGGTGTCCATAGTTAAGGTGTATTAAGGGAAGGTGTAGGTCAGGAAGTTTTGTTCATCAGAGGGTATGGATAGGTTAGGTCATATGCATAACTGAGTTTAAGTATGAGGGGTGAGGTGTAGGTTCCTAAGTAAAGTGCCACACAAGTCAGTATGGATGTTTTCAAAGAAAGGCTAGTCCCACCAAAGGAGGTGTAGAACTGGAGGGACTAGGGAATAGGTTACAAGGGCTAGTTCCATGATTTACATATAAAAAAATATATTTATTTATTTTATTAAAATAAAATATTTTATTATAATAAATTACTATATGTATTCTCATTCGCTTGAATATTAATATTAATACTACATTTGTTTTTTTAAATTTAGGCAATATTCAAGGCTCATATTTTACTATCACTTTTTAATCTTTGAAACACCTTCATCTGTATCAACATAAATCAGACATGCACATTCAAGTTACAAAACCAAATACACACGTGAAATCTTAATGTAGTAATTTGAATGAACTATTATATCATAATAAGATATTATATTATAGTAAGATATTATATTATAATATTTTTATTACATATAATCTAATTTGCTTAATATTCCACCACTTTTTTGTGATAGGAATTTATGTACTATTCCTTCATCCTAATATTAACATTTTTTAAAAATTTATTTAATGATGTCTTTTTTTGTTGGCAAAGTGGTGGAACCCCCCTGACTAGCAGGGTTTCCATTGGTTAAGAAACCACAAACTAGGGGCATCTAAGCCATCAAAATCACTCGAGGATCGCACCCAGCCTGGACCACACCAACCCTTAACATGGTTGGATTTTTTGGTATCTGACAGGATTAGAATCGGCGACCTTCCAGCTCAGGGGGCGTCTTAACCATACCCCGCCACCAACTGTTCTACATCTCGCGTATGAAATTTATTTAATGATGTTATTAATTATTGCATTAAAAATAATATGTAATATAAATAATATATATCATAAGAAAATATTAATAAGGAGTTTACTCGTCTTTTTGAAAGTGTCTAAAAAAATGAAAAAAAAAAGTTTTTTTTAATATAGTTTTATATTTACATTTTACAATAGATTTTTATTTTTAATAAATATAAGATATATATATATATATATATATATATATATATATATATATATAAGAAATTACAATTTATTCATATAAATTTAACTTTATGTTTAAAATTCAAAATTATAAATACATGGTTTATAAACATATTTTGAATATTGAAGAAGTAACTTATATTTCAAAATTCAAAATTAATATATTTTATTTTATGAGTACATTACTTTATAAGTACATTCATCATATTATATTCAAAAGTATTTTATGTACTCAAAAGTACTTTACTTTTAGTCATAACAAAGATGGTTTCTTATTGATTTTATTTTAGATATCTTTTTAATTTAACTTAACCATTGTTACATTGGTTATGGTGTAAGAGATGAGTTGTAAATATACCTCCCCCACAAAATGTCTAACTCATAATATTTTATGATATCTCTTATGAGGCCCATTTTAGACCTCAAAATTCCCCTAATGAGGACTCCTAGGATCATTCATCCCATATGAACGGGGTATCCTTCTTCAACAAGTGTGTAAACCCCTTGGTCAAATTGACATAATTGATGACAAATCTATATAATAAATTAGCCATCCCTTGGAGACTCCAAAGGTTTCTAATCGTGCGTGGGGGAGAAAATCATAATATTTCCTCATTCTTTAAAGGATTGACATTAATCCCCTCCTTAGATAGAATAAACCCTAATAAATGACCAACCTTCACACAAAAGATGCACTTTTGAGGATTTAACCAAATTTTATAACAATGAAATCTTTCAAAGACCAAACACAAACGATCTAGATGATCCATCCTAAAATGAGAGTGAATATTTAAATCGTCCAAATAAAACTCGATAATACATTTAAGGTCGTGAATAGTGAAGGTCATGGCCCACTGAAAAGTAGCTCTGACATTTTTAAGGCCGAAAGGAATTTTTTGATATGAGAATGTAGCCTAAGGACATATAAACATAGTATTATGTTGATCCTCAGGTTTAATATGGATTTGATTGTACCCTGAAAAAACTGTCCATAAACAAGAACACCTCACTCCCAGCACACTCATAAAAAATATATCAATGAATGGTGCGAGGAAATTATCCATCTAACAAGCCTTATTGTTGACACAAACCTAGCCAACAAAACCTAGTCGACAGGGGTTTTGACTCTGTCAATAGAAAAACCATTGCGATCTCCCTTAGCACCATCCCAGACAGGTTTTACCCTGTCCAACAACACCCATAGAGAGGATGAAGTCTCACCCGAGATATTCAAGGGAGAGCTAACGAAACCAAGTTTTGCAGAATAGGAAAGGACAATGTGACATCAAATTGACTTCTTAGAGAAAATTTAATAGATTTGACCATTTACTTCAGCATTAACATAATCATTCATCATTCTACTTCATCATATTGCATCATTCAACCATAATTGGAGTAAACATTTTAATGTGCAAACATATCTAACAAAATAACATCATATAGAACAAGGAAACATCGCATCATAGATTCATGTCGCACATTCACATAAAATTCATCATAGAGTCATAGAAAACAATAAAATAGTAAGACAGAAAGACACATTGATTTAGCTCAACTTCTGCCTTGTCATATTACTTCTGCTAAAAATTCACAGTTCACAGATCAACAGATCTCACTCAAATCAACGATATTCATCACCAATTTCAGATTCCTCACCTTCAAAGAAGATATATAATCCTTGAGATTTAAAATCTATTTAGAGGCTTGCACCTTTACATTTGAGGTCCACTTAGAAAATTTCCTAACTAACTCCTAACTGATTTTACAAAATGATGACCAATATCCACAACATATGGTCCAAAACTACAAAAAGCGACACAAAATATAAAAGATATTTTGATCTCTACATTGCGTGCTAATATTCCACTTGCATGGTGTCTTTGAGCTTACGCAACATCTGCGATGTTGCACAACTAATCTATCCAAAACCCCTAGCCAACAGGGCCCCAACACAATCTTGTGGCTCACCCTTGAGCCACGCTAGCTGGACATGGTGTACTCATTGATCTTTATCTTGAAAGATTCATACTATTGAGTAATTTCTTTCACCAATCCTCTGATCCTTTCAGTGATCTCTTGGCTTGTCGTCAGGTTGTGGGTGACAGGATGCACGACCATCTTCTTAGTGATCTCTTTCTTGCCTTCATGTACCGTCTAGAGCGCAGAAACTGCCTTCATCAATAGTTGCACTCCAAGATCTTGGAACTATTTTAACTGTGTGATGCGTCATTGTTGCCTTTCTCTTGCCTTCACTACCCACTGTTGCAGCTCCTTTAGCTCCATTGACTTGGTGATCTGCATCATAAATTGCATCGCTTTCAGCGACGTCTTCAGGGTCTCCAAGTTCCCGTCCACTTCTTGCAATTCTGCAGTCAGTTTCTCCAGTTGCTCGTACTGCACTATGCTAACCCAAAACTATGTAGTCGCATATGTCTATTTATTTGCATCCTTCTCTAACTCGTCGAGCAGTGTTTCCAGCTCTTCTATCTCACCCTTCCTCACTGCAATTTGTTATGGTGGTGTGGACGGGTGTACTAGGGCCTCCAAAATGTTGTTCACACTCTACAATTGCGTAATAACATCCCCAAGTCACTTTTCTCTCGCCACCACATCTAGCTCTATGGTGCTCTCCAAGACATGCTGACAGGAATCCGAAACTATCACTTCCAACTCGACTCGCCTATAAAAAAGATGTTCCTTCTCAATGATGAGGCGATCTGTTTCCTTCTTCAGCTCTATGATCTCCTCAACATTCTTCACCTGCAATTCCTCTTTTGTTTTCTTGAGCACCTCAATTTCCTACGCTTTCTCTTCTAGTATCTTCTCCTTTGCTTACTGCAGGTCCTCGACCTCCTTCTGCGCTTTCTCCTATTTATCCTGCGACTGCAAGTACCAATCACAGATGTCTTTCTATCTATCTTCCAACTCTTGGTTGGAAACTCATTGCAAGTGTACCAATGCCTATGTAGATAGCACGTTTATATCCAGTGATATATCCTACAACTGGTGCAGGGAGGTATTCAAATCCTCTCGTCCATCGTCAATTGTAGTTGGGGAAATTTGAACATTTTTGACCCGCGGCTTAGTGCTGATTGGCGCTAAATAATGCACCGTTTCTCCTTCCTATGGTGCTCTCTTTACAATAACATTGTACAAAGAATCTAGTTTTGTACTTACCTCGATGAATCCATCTTGTGTCGATTTCTTCATTTCCTTGTCTTCTACATCGGTTGCATCGTTAACGGCCTTAATGAGCCGGTTTAGCTGTGCCTCCATTGTTGACATGGTGCTACTACTCTCAGCCTGATTCATGTGCCTATTTGTTCTTAGTTCAGTGAATATGCATTGTGCCTTTGGGTCAGTAGGTGTCTCTGCTAACAATTCTTCATCAGATTCTTGGTGACTTTGTTGGTCATCTTTGTGCACGGGATCATCAAGTGCATCCATCGGGGGTACCATCGACACTTCTTCTAAGCTGACTAGTTCTCTCCATTTCATAGGACAATCATTAATCATTTCCTACAACTTTGCATGAAATACCTTGTACCACATCGACAACCATTTCCTGTCTGCCTCCCATTGTGCTTGAACATGAATAGCATGTGTCCTGATTGCAAACTGCTCAATCCTTTGATATTTTTTCATTGCTTCCTCTAACAATATTGGAATTTTTACCGCTTCAGGCTGCAACACTTCCCAATAGATCCAAAATTGGATCGAGAAATGTTTCAACCTCTCTACTTCTCTTACCCACCATATATTTTGATATCTCGCACCCTTGCATACCTCTATCACTTTGAAATCCATTCCTTGTTACTCATCTGGCTCCATCCAAGTGACTGGTGCGATCAGGATCAACAGCCATCTATATGTGAAGGGTCTTTCACCCGCCACTGTGTCCTCCACAAGCTGATTCATAAGGAAGAGTGACTAGTTTATTTGTATGCCTTATGCATACATCTCAACACATGCGACCACCCTCGAATTGCATTGGACGGGTGGTTCTTCCTTACCACCTTACTGGCCAAAATTCTTGCTATGACTCACCCCGTGCGGTCGTTGATACTATCAATGTGGTATTCCCTCCCGTCACACTCCAAAGCATAACACTTATTCAATGTTTCCTCCAACTTCTTATCATTGTCTTTTCCTGGTAGATAATGCAATGGGTCTAGCCCATCCTTGGGAAGCCCCGTTATCTCTGAAATCAACCCTAGTGTGACTTCAACTGGTGTATCCAACCATAAAAACTTGCCATGGAAGCACGTCAAAAGCTGCTTCACGCATTCATTTACTTTAGTGGGCCTCCCAAAGTGCGGCATGTTGATCAACCTGAGAAATACAACTCTATCCAGTCTTCTCTCCCATTCGTTTTGAATGTGCTCTATCATTCCTCCTTCTACCACTACCATTGTCATATATGGCTCATTCTCAACATCCTCCAGTGCGAGAAAGTCGTGATATTCATATTTAATCAGCATCAGCATAGGCATAATATCAGAAGTGCATACCATCCCTTATGGTATCAGGCATCCATATCTAGTATCACTGATTCTTAGTGGGCTTCTTGGCCTTCGCACCAGGTCGACTATGAGGTATATATCCAAGGATGTCCTTAACAGACACTCCTGCCCAAGATTTGGACACCACCACTCCTGAGACCGATGGCCTTTTCTATGCAGTTTCTTCTCCTTGTGCCCTTGTGGATGTCCTGGTCTGTCTTTTCTATGGCAGCAGAGAGCTGGGATTCTACCCCTTTATCTTCCTCTTTAGCAGCAACGATGATCCAACTGGCATACTGGCTAGTTCCTCCACAATTGTCGATGGTTTGATCAATGAATCTAGATCCCTTGAAATATCTACCATGATTGGTCACTTTGCATGACACACCAATTCCCCACAAGACTCAACAGTCAGTCACCCTTTCTGGTCTTAGCAACTTACTGAATCTGCTCAAACTCATTTGGGAACTTGTTCTACAGATTTGCAATGCTACAACTCAACTCAAATCTCCACAATGGTGTCTTCCGACCACCTCGAGCTCCTTCTTATAGCACCAAATCAAATCATACTCATTATTACTAAATAAACGCAATCATCATGACCAAATCATGCATTAACTACCCGTATCCATCGTTGATCTTGCCAAGCAAACAGTCGAATCCACCATCATTACGCATCACTTCCACAAGCCTCATCGGTTAACTACTTTTAACTATCTTCATTTATTATTGATTTGACTATGTGTGCATCCCTATGGATGTTGCAACATGGAATCCTAATGGCTCTACTGACTCCTACTCTTGCACATCCACCTCCTCTTGGTGCAATTCTGGTCCTTCCCTATATGTTTTCATTCTGTAACCATTACTAGCTTTGGTAGCATTGCTCCATCTAACTACTATAGTTTAACTACACCTCTTGAAGTAATGGAGTTAACAAGATATGGACCTAACAAGTGCATATCTAACTTACCTAGATTCTTCATGAACTTGCTATCATATAACAACACAAACTCTCCTTACTGAAACTATTTATTATTTATGTGGCAATCATGAAAATCCTTCTGTTGATCCTTCTCGACGCACTGGTGGAAACCTGCAATAAATTGGTCCTCCTCAAGCTAGACCAACTACTCCATACACTCTTTGAGAACCACTTCATTGTCCATACCAATTGCTGCTACAATGCACAGACTCAGAATAATGTACTCCATAGGCATGATTGCCTCTTTCCCATATACCAATTTGAATGGTTTTTTCCTTGTCAATCTCTTGCAAGTGGTGTAATATGCCCACAAGGCTGCAGGAATATTTAGGTCCCAGTCATCGTGATTTGAATTACATACCTTTGCAAGCACATGCTCCAATATTTTGTTGAATGCCTCCACTGTCGTGTTTGTCTATGGATGATATGGGATACTTTTCTTATGGTGTATATGTAGCTCCTCTGTCGACACGCTTACCTTGTGATTGATGAAGTGACTCCCTTGGTCACTCATCAATATCCTTGGACATCCAAACCATGTCACAATGTTGTCAAATAAGAACCTCATTGTTGGTTTAGTAGTACAATCCACGACTGGTGCAACCTCTTCCCATCTTGTTAAATAGTCTGTCACTGTAACGATGTACCGTGGACCAGTTCTCTTCCCAGGTGGGTTGATTGGTCCCACAAAATCGAAGGCCCATTTAGTGAATGGTTGCAATCCCATTTAGTGAATGGTTGCAATGTCACCTAAGGTACCAGCGACATCTCATCCCTCCATGATGGATTTTCAGTTCATTGACATACATCACAACTCCTCACATAGTCTGTCGTGCAGAGTGGACCACCAAATGCCTGTATGAAGCACTTTTTGCTTAGTAACATGTCCTCCATAATGTCTGTTAACCTGAAAAATCCCTCACTCAACTCTACATGGCCTACACCAACCAAGAACACCCATGCACGACCATCATTTCACCCCATTGGACCCCCACACCCTCAGAAAGGCTTAAGAATGAGCAAAAGGGCTTAAAAATCCCAAAAAAGAGCGTAAGTAGTTCTCCTAGGGGCTAAAGACTCCAAAAAGGGGCTAAACCCTCTCAAAGGAGCTAAAAACCCCAAGAGGAGCTAAAGATAAGGCAAAAGGGGCTAAAGCCCAAAAAAGGGGCTAAAGCCCCAACCAGGGGCTTAAAACCCTAAAAAGCTCCAAAAAAGCTATAAATAGAGGGGTGGTGGTCACTCTCAAAACACTTATCCCTTGCATACTGTTATGCTACCCAAGTGGATGCCTTAAGACCCTTTGTCTCTTAAGCCACCCACACTCCCCCTCCTCCATCTTCCATTGAGCCATAGCTCCCCCATCCAAGAGAGGTGCTTCTCCAAGCTAGGGCATGGTGGCCCATTCCATCAAAGAGAAGGTATAGCTTGTTGTTTATGTCTTTGCTTTGGTAGTTTGTTTAGTTTTTCCTAACCCATATTTGTTTGCAGGTTTGTTTCTAACATGTTTTTGCAGGTATTATGGTTCTAACATTTGTTTGCAGGTTGCTGGAGCTAAACCCTAACAGTGTTTGCAGAGGGGTTTCCAGCCATTTCTTTTATTTCAGTTCTGCTTAGTTCTTTGTCCGTTTTTCTTGTATTTCACCACTAGAATCCTACCCTTCCATCCTATAGACATAAGGTAGCCATTCCTGCCGTGTAGCAAGGGAGAAATCCCTACTACAGAACTGACGACCATACCAGGTCGATCCCATAGGATCCGTGTGTCTGTTTTCCAAAATTTCAAGTTTTAGTTTGTTTTTTTGCCCTAAGTTAATTTTTCTGTTAAATCTAGTTTAAAATCTTGTTTATTTACATTTTTTGTTACTACCGAGCCTCCACATAGAATATTCGAGTCCATTTGGCCACAGTACAGGTTACTGTCAGCCGGATCTGACTCGGGGTCAAAATATTTCACCTTCCATAGCAGGTCACACTTATCGGGCCCAGAAAGGGGACCAGGTCACTCATTTGGGCCTCATAGGTGTGACCAGGTCATCATTTTACCCGTGAAAGGTGCGACCCCCTTCCAAAAGACAAATTGCTTCTGTCTGCAAAATCTGAGCGACCCCTCGCTTGTTTCTGGAAAAAAATGGTGACCCCCTCGCCACATTTGACCCGAAATGTGCGATCTGTCACTCAGAATTGGGTTTTTAATAATTAAGGACTGTCGGTGTGGCTTAGCCACCTCTTTCCATCTGAATTGTTTTATTTTTGTTTCTGTTTATGTTAATGACAATTTCATGTATAGAACAAAGTGTAAATTAAATATTTAATGGGTTAATGAATATAGTTTGACTAAAAATCACTTAAAATCAACAATCTTGCTTACCCTTCCTCCTCTACCCAATCATCACCATTTTGGATATTCTTGGATAAGACAAAGGGCATAGCTCGTATAGTAATAGGCACTTCACCCAATATTATTCGAAACCACTAAAAACAGGTGACTTGGAAGGTAGAGGGGGTAGAGAAGGAGGGCTTGTCACAGCACTCAGCGTCCTCCTTGTTGATCGACTTTACATCCGGAAGGTGACCTATGGATCTATAGATGGGTTTAGTCCCATTGTGTTGAGAGCCCAACACCTTCTCTTGGTTGAATAAGAATATAGGTGTAAGGTAGTCACCTAGTCAGGCGATCACAATTTAGGATAAAAAATGGTATATGTCTAAAAGATTTCTGATTTCAATTTACTGCTTTCATCCACAATGATATGAACTCTATGGAATATTCATAAACCATTTGCAGCCACCTGATAATAGAAAAACAAAAAGACATACACACCATACCATGTAAATCAACCCAAGTCAGTTCATGACGCTGAGAGAGCCACTAAAATTTATAAATTTACACTAAGTTAAAAATTTGCAGTCTTTGAAGACATATGTCCCTGACTACCTTAATCGTTGGAAGTACTTGCATTAGAGGAAATTTCAACTCAAATGGGCCTCCTAAGGAAAATTAATAAAATAATAGTTAAAATAATAAAATAATATTTAATAATTTTGGAGGAAGAAAAGAAAAAAACTACTTTTTTGTTCGTATTTTAGACATATCTCCCTGTGTTTTTACTCAAATTTCGACCAAGAGAGCTTGTTGGATGTGCAATTAAATTCTACATCCAATGAATACCCATTTGGCATACTTTTGATGGGCCTTGCTACCCCAAAAACAAGAAATACCTCAAAAAATGTGATGATGATGTCATCATCACATTTTTTCAGGTATTTCTTGTTTTTGGGGTAGTGGGGCTAGTCAAAAGTATTTTGAGTGGGTACTTGTTGGATGCAGAATTTAATTCTGTATCCAACGAGCTCTACCAATCGATATTTGAGTAAAAACACAGGGAGATATGTAAAAAATACGAACAAAAAAAGTAGTTTTTTTTATGATACCTATCCCCAAATTTATATTAAAAAATTGTTTAAGAGGTGCTCCCTTTTTCAATTTTAAAGCATTTTGATTGGCTAATACATGATTACATGTAATTTGTATTATTTTTGGAAGGCCCATTTTAAATTGAAATTTCCTCTAATGGGCTCAGCCCAAAAACTCATTGTGAGGAGTACCACGGGAACCACAAAGTAGATGGCCGTTGAGAGGAATTGCCAAGCGAAATGGGCAATGACCCCCACCGATTGAGTAGCACGCCCATGATGAAAAATCTAAGAGTTGTCTTCTGGCGGTCTTGGTAGCCGAGTGACCACCAACAGCCAATAGGAAGCCATTGAAACCAAGGTCCAATAATCATTACCACCAATTTGTCATTCAAACTTAACACAATTGATCCCTCACGCTCTTCCTCACGCCTAAGAGGTTAACCACCACAGTTTGGGTCATTAAACTGACATCGTCAAGACCATTCTCGATGACCTCTCACACCATCAGAAGGCCACACAACCTCTGATTCATATTCAGACCCATATCAGTCTGAACCAGACCTGCACACTGCAGCATCAAGCCCCATGGCTGGTACAAACATAGATCCATTTTCTAGCATAGCAATTTCTAATGGACCCACGTCCACACCAAAAAATATAACCAATAACCCCGTAGGTGGACCTAGCATGGTTATGCAAACCATGATAAGTCAGATTCCACCACCCATATTGACCAATCAAGCTGTCCCACCTGCAACACATGGGGGCAGTGGCCCTTCCACATACACTACCCCTCCTGTCACACATGGGGGCAGTGGCCCTTCCACATACATTTCCCCTCCTGTTATACATGGGGGCAGTGGCCCTTCCACCTACACTACCCCTCTTGTCATACATGGGGGCAGTGGCCCATCAACAATGGTACCACAAGTACCCCCAACAATGCAAATGCATTATGCACCTACAAACCCCAACACCATGGCGACCCCATATCACATCAACCTGGGGTCAAACCTTCCTTTGATGGCACATCTCAACTTGCCTGATTTGGCTTGGTTAACAAATGACCCAATCTTCCATCAAACTTTTTGGCCTCCCATGCAAACCAAACTACCCTAAGATATTCGCAAGTTTGAAGGGAAGGCAGGAGGGTGCCTCCAAAAGCACATCATGATGTTTCATCTATGATGCTCATCAAACATCATCGTAGATGATTCAATTAGGCTAAGTCTATTCCAACACACCCTCATAGGTGCCGCAACCAAATGGTACATTGAGCTACCAAAATCCAAGTACCCAGATTTCAACTCCCTATCTTTCATGTTCCTACAGTATTTCCAACTCCCCATCAAATATGACGAAGGGGTGGAGATCTTGTTGTCTTGCTTCCAAAACATTGCGACCCACATAACTGACCACATCCATGAGTGGCGGCGATGTTGTAGTTGGTGTAAGATCCAACTTAAAGATAGGATCTTCCTAGATTGGTTCCTCAAAACCTTGCTCCCACCTATAACAAAGGATGTAGCATCCGAACATCCCCAATCTGAAGAAGAGGCCATCTTGAAAGCCCAGCAGTTTGATCTGATTTATGCACAGTCTGGGTACCTTTACACTATCATTCCGGATGCACCCCATGAAGGTACCTCCTACTAGGATGCACCGGGGGTATCCCATGTTGTAGATGGCATCATAGGCTCGGTCTCTCACCAACCATAGCACTATCCAACACCACTTACAGTACCACCACAACCAAGAAACACTGCTAGTGTTGCCTACCAAAACCAAACTCTAGACTATGCAAGAATGATGTCCCAGTCCGGAGCCACAACTTCTTATGCACAACTTGCGCCACTATAGCAGGCTCAATCCTTGGCTTGGCCAGCACAACAATATGCGAGGCAAATTGCCACATTTGTGGCACTACCACCTACCCAAATCTACTATGCACCACCAGTGCAAACCATTCAAGCCCTTTCCCCTGCTCCACCCACTCCATTGGGATAGGTGTTTGCACAACAAACCGTCCCAACTAGCCAGCCCCCAATAATCAACAAGGGCATGCTAGGAATAACCGACCCCGAAACCAAGGCAGCAATGAACCATAGGGAGCCGGTCAACAACCAAACCCTGCCAACAATGCCACGGCAAACCGGCTAGCCCAAAATCCTCCACGACCAAATGCACCGAGATGCAATACCCCATTGTGTACAAACCAACGATGTACACTCTGATGAGGACCTCCTCCTATGGTGCACCAAAACCCATTACCAGTCCAAGGATTGGTGGCAACCGCACCCCCTCCCCAACCAAATCCCAATGCTCTAGGGGCACCTCCTATGGCAGAAACAAGTTTCCACCACCTACTAGCTATGACAACTAAAGAGGTCAACCTACAAACCAGATGAAATCATATGAAACCAACACCGAACCCACTAAGACATCAGTAACATCAACATCTAAAACAGTCAATGCACCTCTTTAGTTACCTATGTTCCTGTGCCCCCCCATATGTCGCGTTGCCAGCAACACCACGTCTAGAGCTACTGTCAGCTGCAGCATCGTGGATGATTTGGCAAAAACACCTACCACCATGTCCACTCTTTAGGTACTCAAAACATGCCCAACACAACGGAAATCCTTGCTAGCCACCCTTAGGGCTATAGACCCCTCTGACTCCAAGTTGATCACATTTGACATGGAGAATGGAGAACTGCGAATGCCATCAACCATTGCCTTTCAAATCCCAGTGTCTATCTGGAATTTGGTCATTCACCAGTGCATAGTGGATGAGGGGGTATCCATGTGCGTTATGTCTACCCTAGTCTGGCAGAAACTTGTATCTCTAATTCTGCAACCATCCTAAACAACTCTGCGGGCTTATGATGGCCATCCCACTGAAGCCCAAGGAATCCTCCCTCACATCCCCATCACATTATCCGGGAAGATAGTTCTAATTGGAATAGATGTTTTCAACACTCAATTGGACTATAACCTTCTCCTTGGAAGAAGTTATATGTACGCCATGAGATCCGTCGCATCAACTGTCTTCCGTCTCATGACGTTCCCCCATGAAGGGAAAATCATGAGGGTTGACCAATTGACTTATCACAATCCGCAAGGGCTAATGATACCCACCAACATTATCCCTATGATCAACACCATTGATCTGAAAGGGATGACCACACACGCGAATGTTATCCCTGTTGTCAACACCATGATTGACAACATACCAGCATCCCCATTGTTGAATATGGGCCCTAGGTTGTTTGCCGATACCACCATGATGGCTCCTTTCCCATTAGTGTCATCACCACCAACACCAAACGATAATGTGGACTTGTGCATGCTCTCATCTAGCACCGCTGGACCCAAACAACAACCGCATCCGCAGCCCCAACCACAACCACAACACCATTCACAGTCGCAACATCAACAGCATCCAAAACATCATTTACAGCCACGGCATTTTAGAAAGCCGCAACCACAACCTCACCCCCACATACAACCATTAGGGAGTTATCTGGGCTCCTCTCCGGTCCATACAATTCTCTTCCTCTCTCCCCCGCCTGGTGTCATGAGCAAGCCAGTAATGGCCACCTTAAACTTACCCAACCTTACATTGGGAATTCCTGTGTGGTATCTTGAACCACCAGCTCAACCACCAATGCCCTAGGTACTCTTAACCCCTGTGCACATTAGAGGAAATTTCAACTCAAAATGGGCCTCCTAAGAAAAATTAATAAAATAATAGTTAAAATATTAACATAATGTTTATTAATTTTGGAGGAAGAAAAGAAAAAACTACTTTTTTTGTTCGTATTTTCGACATATCTCCCTGTGTTTTTACTCAAATTTCGATTGGGAGATCTCATTGAATGTGGAATTAAATTCCGCATCCAACGAGTACCCACTCAGCATAGTTTTGATGGCCCCCGCTACCCCAACAATAAGAAATACCTGAAAAATGTGATGATGACATCATCATGACATTTTTTCCAGGTATTTCTTGTTTTTTGGGTAGCGGTGCCCATCAAAAGTATGCCAAGTGGGTACTCGTTGGATGCAAAATTTAATTCCGCATCCAATGAGCTCTCCCGATCTAAATTTGAGTAAAAACACAGGGTGATATGTCGAAAATACGAACAAAAAAAGTAGTTTTTTTTATGATACCTATCCCCAAATTTATATTAAAAAATTGTTTAAGAGGTGCTCCCTTTTTTAATTTTAAATCATTTTGATTGGCTAATACATGATGACATGGAATTTGTATTATTTTTGTAAGGCCCATTTTAAATTGAAATTTCCTTTAATGACCCATTGCGGTCAAGTCTCACCCTCCACTCGGCCCGCAAAAACCAACCACCTCACCCGCACCTGCACCGTCCCTCCGAAAAAGGGCTAGGGGTAAGAACATGAAAGCTACTACTAAACCTCAATAGATCCTACCTTGCATCGTTTGTGAAGAATAGGTCCATCCAACTCAGAACTTCCCTAAGATTCCTATAATCTACGCACATTTGGATGCCATGGATACAACTGAAAACCTCCCCATGGTTGAACTTCCAAGCACGCCAACAGTGAGAAACAAGTCATTGAGAACAAACCATGCTTGCACTATTTGCATTTTGTATGCACGCTATTCTCACCATTTCCAAGACTTGCCCGAGTTTCGAATGGCTTTAGCCAACCTTCGACAACATTCCCTTGAATCTGAGATCACTTTGATCGAAGAAGTTCACCCCCCACCTCCTTCTTCAGATACCATGTCCATTTACATGATGTCCAGTTCTACAGACCCTCTTGTCTCCACCATCATCAATGGTCCATCAAACCTATCTCTTCCGTTGTTTCCCCAGCCACAGCTGCAACCTCAGTTACTAGGGAAATAGTGGGGTTCATTCCCGATCAACATGATCATTTTCCTTTTCCTACCATTCGGGATCGTGAGCAAGTATGTCTTGGCAACCGAAAATTTATAGGATTTCACACTAGGAGTTCCAGCATGGTACCTTGAACCACCTACCATACCTCTAAGGCCCCAATATGTGTTGACTTATGTCCATCTAATTGAGATGATGTTGCACCTACCTCCAGGTCCATTAAAGACTCCTCCCGTCTCCAGGCCTACCCCTCTTCCTCCAATAGAGACTGGGGGCAAGGAAACCAAAGCCACAACCAATACCATTTTCATGATATCTAGCACCGATTTCCCTTTCACCTTGTAGGCTATGGAAGATCCTCCTGATCTATCCCGGAACCACTTACGCGATGATGGATATATCTGTAATACTACCTTCGGTTTTACCCCATTCTCTTTAAACCATACAGTGGAATCGGTTCTTCCCATAAAAGACCAAATTTCATTATCTCGCCTTGCCAAAGACCTTTGTCTCGGTAAGGGGGCATACCCCTTCGCTGAATCAAATGGTCGACTCTTGAAGAAGCCACGCAATGGGCTCCACCTCAAGAGATTCTATGCCTAATATAACCACTATGAGTCCCTTATAGCGTAGTTTTTTCCCTTTCTTGTTTTTCAATGTTTTTTAGCACAAGTCAGGGGCAGCTGTTGGTTACTATGGGCAGACTCAGGTTTACTGTAATGTACCAACAACACCCCTAACTCACTGGCCCTTTCGGCGACAGATCGCGGAGCGGCCTGAAGTCTCACCCGAAGTGATCTTATGGGTTGGCCAAAGACTCAAGTGTCCTCGACCAGGTTCTGTAGCATCTTGGGATCTCGCGGCTCTTCTTAGCCAATGAGGTCTTTCTCCACAATGCACAGTTCTCTTTCACTCACAGGCTCTGATAGGAGGAGGACTCCTATCATGTCACAGCTTCTGGGGCAATGCACCAACTCTCCCTTCCTCCTAACCCACGATCTGTGATATCTCACACCGCAGCTCCTCTGATAGTGCGATATCGCCTATCTGCAATATCTTACTGTTACAACTTAGCACACTTAACATTACTTATGCTCACTTCCGAGACCCAGCCTACAAGGATGCTTAACACTGTGACTCTTAGCTGTCGTGAGTGAAACTCAAATAGACTTTACACATAATATATAATAGCTTCACTTTCTTTTATCCTTCTATGATGCGGTAACCGAACAACAACATACATGCATTTAACTATAAACAAAGTTCATGTAATAAGCAACAGATAGTAGCAAGTAAACACAATCACATGAACAATCACATAACACTCTGTTTTACATGGTTCACTTCTAGGGTAGAAGCTACGTTCACAAGAACTGGTTTTTATATTATGACTTGAGAGAGTAAACACAGTTTTGCTGCACCTCATATGTAGCTAGAGATCTTCTGGGTAACTCCACACACAGCCTGGAGCCCTTCTCTCTTATATCTCTTTCTCTATCTCTATATTGTATTCTTACAATATACTCTTCTATCTCTCTCTTTCTCAATCCCTGCGGATTGTTACATACATACTCAATGAGCCAGCTACTGGTTGCAGTAAGATAACTACAGGCTAATACAGAACCAAAGCTTGGATTTTACAATACTAACTAGTTAGCTAATTACCCAATCAACCAACCCTTTTACAATACAAAATATGTGCTTATATAGGTGCCCCGAAGGTCTCTCCATTACAACACTGTGGGCCTGTCCCAATAGTAACCCCAAAAACCCTAAATAGTGACAGTCGATGTATGTGTACTTGGAGTAGCCGCTTTTCGTCACACCACTGCTCTCTACAGTCTTCCATGCTTCCCGACGCTGACCATGGGTACCGGCGCTGCTTCCCGCTGTACTTCGTCTTCAATGCCTCTTCCCGTTGCTCCCTTTCTCTTAGTGAAGGTAGTTGAGCTCTCCTATCTCTGCCACTGCCTTAAGTGCAGTGGGTGAGTTCTCTCCTCTCGGCTGCTTAGGTACTGTTTCTCCTTGACTTTCTCATTCAAACAATGGCTTTTCCTGTAGCTATGGGAACCGACTCCAACAGTCCCCCAACACTCACTTGTGGCTCGTCCCAGAGCCACTACCAGCAGGCTTCTCCTGCTGTAGCTTCTCCTTGGCTTCCTGCGAAGTCCTTGCTAATTTCTGGCGAAGTCCTGCAACTTCGTTCTGCATAGCTTCGACACACTCTTGTGCCATTTCAAGCATAGCTTGATTGATACTGGAGTCTTCTGTATCCTCAATTTCAGTTCTACTTGTTGTGAACTCCCTAACCTTCTGCTCAGCTACATCGACTAGCTCTATGATATGTTCCTGATATGGTTGAAGCAGGTTATTGATTTGTATCTCCTTTGCTCTCAACTGCTGCGCTTCTTGTTGCAAGCGGTTCATCTCTGTCGTCTTTCTCATCTTCGCAAGAGCTGCTAAACTCTTGATTTCTTCCTTCATTGGTGTCGTGGCATTCTCTATCTACTGAATGCTTTGCTGGAGTTCTACTTTCTCGGGGTGCTCATCTAACTCTGACCATGTGTTCATCGCATCAGCTAGCACTAACTGTGCATCGTCTATGCGATATTTCATCTGTACGGACATGAGTCTAAAGGCCTCTATCCTCGCTTTCTTGTCTTCCTGGGGGGTGCCCGGCGCTCGAGCCTCAAGCTCAACAATCTGTGCTGCATGGTCTTCCTCCATGTTTGTCACTGTCTCTTCCAGAGCTTTCGCTCTGTCTACAATTCTTCTAACTTTATGCATGATAGGCATGGAAAACTCAATATTACACTGGGGTAATTCTATTATGATGCCCTGCAGGACCTGAGTGAGATCTTGTTCTCTTTCTTCATATGTTCTTACCTCCCCCGCCTTTGTCTGAAATCTTGCGGTGAGTTCTGCATTCTCTTGTCTCAGTTGGGTGTTTTGTTTATAGGTCACAAGCTCTCTATCTCTGAGCTTTGCGCTTAGCTACTGTTGGGTCATCTGTAATTGCTCACTAGGAAACTCTGTGAGGTTAACCTCGACAGGTTGTCGAATCTGTATCTGTACATCCATCATGGATGCAGGGAATCGGATGCTCCCTGGTGGTATCAATATTGTATTGATGCGATATTTTTCCAAGCTTTCTCTTACTATCGCCTTTACTAGTGGGATTTGTATCATGGTAGTCTTCTTAGTAATTGCTTGTAACTCTAGAAGCTGCTTATTGATTGCACGCTGCATCTTGTCTTGCGACTCCTGTATCGCCTGAAATGTGCCCTTCATTTCCTCTTGTAGTCTTACTGCGATTTGATCATAGTCATCATCTATCATGTAGTCTCTAAATTTGGCTTTGTGGCTTTTGCTTTTTTCCTCTTTGGTGTCTCTCGTGGTGTTTCTTCTGTATCTTTCCTCTTTTGTGTCAGTTGCTCTTCTATGGTATATGTCTACGTTTTCCCTTCTTTGTCTTTCCCTTTGTTTAGTGGGTCTGTCTGTGCAGTTTCTGATGGTAACATTGTGGTATCTTTGTATGCCTTCTTCTAGTCTTCATCAAAATCTTTAATAACGTCTTCTACATCTTTTGCTGTCATTCGGAATGATCCAGTAGCCCAATCATCTCGTTTCGACCTTTTTGGCCGCAGAAAGATTCTATGCTTGTCCACCATAAAATGAAGCCGACTATCATATATATCCACAACCTCCGTGCTGATCTGCGGTGTCTCCTTGATGACTCGCTGTAACAACCTGTAGTAGTCATAGAATACTATCATATTGACCTGTTTCTTAGCTGAGTTGTTTCTCTCCCATAAATTGGCATACCTCTCCCCTTTGCAGTCTCTGTCTCTCTGCTATAGAAACTGGGTATGGGGCGGCTCCTTCCACTCGATGAATGCGCATAGTATAAGCAGCCATGAAAAATGAAAGGGGTGGTTCGCCTCATCCTGTGCTGTTAGACAATCTTTGAAAAAAATATTTAATAAAAATAAACACCAGTTGAATTGCTCACCTTTCGCAACCTGTATGGCAAGGTGAATGATGGATCCTGTGACTTCCTTTGGCCGAACCTTGGTCAACAGTCTGCCTGCAAGCAGACTGGCTGTAAATCTAAGTGTGTCATCCCCTATTGCTGCGAGTTCATAAGCCCGACCTCCCCTTTGTAGCTTATACTTGTTTACTAGGGTTGCTGGTAGCTTGGAATCCTTGCCCTTACTTGCTATATGTGTCTGCGGGTCCTTACCAGTATTGGATAGCCCGGTGATGCGGTGTATCAGATCGATATTTAGGTCGACCTTGTTACCTAGCCAGAGGTAACCTCCATGTACACAAGATAGTAGCACGCATACCACGGCATTGACCTCTGGACCACGTCCAAAATGTGGGATTCTTAACAAATTGAGCAAGCCTAAGCGCTCAAGAATCTAGACATGTTCCATAGGAACATATTCGTCTGCACCAGTCCTTGGGTTCCTCTGAACCGTAAGATACCGATCCAGCTAGAACTGAGGATATGTCTTACTGTCTCCCAGGTTATAATCTATAAATTTGACGACAGGGGCATATCCTAATAGATCTCCCTCTTCCCTTACTCGAGAATCAATCGGTGGGATTGGAGGAGGATACTTAGCACTTTTACGAAGGGTTACATCTGGTGCATCCGCAACTCGTGGTATGATATATTTTGTTGCCATAGGGACTTCTTCCTCCTGCTCTGAGCCAGATTCTTCTATTATTTGAGACTGACTCCTCATCCTCGGCGGCTGTTTGACCTGTGAAGCACCTGTTTTCACACCCCTGGATGACATCGCCATAGTAGATGCGAGGCCTCCATGCTTGAAGAGTTTCACAATGTCCTCTAAGGGTTCCTCCTCGGACAGAACCCACTCGGTGCAATACTCTGGACGGGCAATGGCTGTGAATTTGGAAAAACACAACACTCTGTAACTGAAGTAGCTCTGCACACAGAAAACTTGATAAATTGCTCTATGGCTCTTGGAACTTGCAAAAGTAACCCTCTTGTATGAATGATTTCTACTTTTATACTGAAGGTGATAATACCGGATGTAACGGTCATCTAGGCTGAACTCGTCGGTGGTATTAATTGCATGGACGAGACCACAACCGTCAGCTCGATCCTCATTAAGTGATGAAATCCGATCAAATTTCCCTCGGAACCGGTGTGCAGGTTGTCGTCTCATTGAAGATCTTACCAAATCTGGGAAATTTATTACGTTGTTGCCAAATATATGGTAACAGATACCGGTCATTTATTCATTAACTGCCTGCTAGAAGGCGAAGTGACTAGCCTTCTGTCCTTTTTCAAAACTGGGTACGTGGCATGGGGAAACATCGCCTTGCTGCGATGCAACACCGCATCATCGGCGCGAAACAAACTTAAACACTTTTTTTTTTTTTACCCGCAATCCTCCTAAGACTTGCGCAAAATGAACCATCCTCATGCGATTCTTTATACTTAGTATATCTGCCGGTGTAGACTCACTCCCGGTGCGATGCCTCATTTCAACTACACTGGACATCTGCACTTCCATTTTTTACTGTGCTAGGGATGAAAGGTGGAGTGGCTATCACAGTAGAGCTTGAGCTTGCTGCCATTAATGAAAGCGGGAAGAATCTCCCCGTTCATTTTGCTAAGCTGAACGACACCTCCCTCTGTAACTTGTTGTATCTGATATGGCCCCAACCAGTGCGTCTTGAACTTTCCTGGAAACTTCATAAACTTACTGTCGTAGAGGAGAACTAGGTCTCCTGTCTAAAAAATCTTGCTCTTTATATGCCTGTCATGCCAAGCTTTCTCTCATGCCTTCTGCACTCTTTGATGGAATCCTACGATGAATCTATCTTCCTTTAAGACAAGCAATTGTGCTAGTCTTTCATTCATCGTGTCTGTATCAGCCATCCTTGTTGTATGAGCAATTCATAAACTAGGGAGAATATACTCCATAAGCATAACAGCCTCCTGTCCATACACTAAACTGAAAGGTGTATACCCTGTAAGTTTCTTGCATGTGGTCCTGTAAGCCCATAATACAACATTAAACCTGAGGTCCCAATAGTCTCCAATAGAGGCAAACTTTGGTTCTGTGTCTGTGCCAATATTGATCTTTTTAATCTTGATGGGATTTGTGATTGCTGGAATCTGTAGCTTCGATCCATCAACATCGCGAGTCCCCTTTGACTCCGGAATGTTGATGTTGCGAGGATCCTCATCATCATCCTCATGCTCATGCTCTGGTTCTGCTGTGAAGTTATAGCACTCGAGTGCATATTCTAACTGGATGGCCCACTCAAGTTGAGTATGTACTGATAGGGTACAGTCCTCAAATATCTTGATCTTTATTACGTCTAGGGCCTGAGCAACACTTGAATATTCATATTCAAAAGTGAATGTGAGTAGAAAGCTGTTTATCATAAGTGGTCATGTAGTCGTTCCCTTGCGCAATTCAGTCTCTTTGTATCAGTTCCTTGGAACTGTGTCTAAAGTGTGGACGAATTGGTGAACCCATTCATCCTCTGGAATGTCCGCCCAATCTTGTTCACAAAGCTGGATATGTGACCTGGGGTCACTTTCTCCTGTTTATTTTTGCTAGACATACTCCCTGTCAGTAGAGAATCTGATTGCCATCAATCTCTTAAGATCATCCCATGATGCGATATGCTCTTTATGTGCATACCACCATCTTGCAGGTGTAGCTCGAACTGCAAGGTCCATAGCTGCAATCCTCTGCTCCTGAGAGATTTGTTATTCAAACTGCTGGAGAAACTCATGGATATCTGTTAAACCATGAAACGATGGAATATCGTTAATCTCTGCACCAATCCATCGTAGTGACTTAGTCATAAACACACATCTGCGAGCTGAGACTTCATACAGTTTGTTCTGCCTGTTTTCTAGACCAACATCCGAATCCGATGTGCATGAGCTATCGCATCACCAACTGATGTTCCCTTCTACGGTTAGATTGATGTAGTCACTCTGGTTCATAGTCATTTGATAGAGACTCTCCATGTTATGTGCCTCTTCCTCTGCTCGGATAGGTTCAATGTATCTAGGAACCTAAATAGGATCCAACGGTGCGATGACCCAGATCTGCGCATCCTCAAAGTTCATTTGTCTTATCTTTAGATTGATAACAACCATGTTACCGATTTCCCAATCAATGCCTTGTAATGCTGGATATGGTCTACTATCGCCAATGATTTCTATAACTTCGAAGTCTGCAAGGCTATGAAATCCGTCAATGTCAACTGGTACCTGCAGTAATTGGACCAGTGGCGATATCCACTGCTGATTAGCTAATCTCATATGGATAGGCGATCTGACTAAATTAGGGCTACCCATCTGTTCCCATGTCTGCTTAGTCAGAACATTTACCTCTGATCCTAGATCAAGGATCACCTCATCCATTTCAAATTCTCCAACCTGTGCTGTGAGCCTCATCTCTGTTCCTGTTCTTGTATATCCCATGATATTATGAACAGCACGCTGCATGCTGCTCATGGAAGAAGATGGCTGGCACTGATCTATGATGTGCTGAAGCTCTTGAATAGCTTGTTCATTTCTCACAAGTTTTAAATAAATAGGCAGGAAGGATTGTACAATTCCTGTCGACTCATTGTCGTCGCATCTTCCTGATGTGGTAGCCTGCAATATCTATACAGGGCTAACGCCACAAGGTGTTTGCTGCGGTACACCCCTAGTCAGCAGTACCTGTGATCCTGATTGTGTAAGGTCATCAAAGAAATTATTAGCTTCCTGAAATGTCTGTTTATTCTTCTGTAGGTCAAGTGGTGTTGATTTATTAGTAGCTTTGCACACCCACTCCTGGCCTGTGTTCTTTTCATCCTCCTGCGATGTCCCACTAGTAGAAACACCGCTACGAGTCACAATGTTGACTCTTAGTTCTGGCTCTTTCTGCTCAGCAGCGATAAGCTGGATGTTCTGGTTTACTGTTGGCTTAGGTTCTCTCATCTTGGCTATCAAGATAGGACATTCTTCTATGGGGTGATCATAATATTTGCAATAGTTACATGTTGTCGTAGGGCTCTGACAGTCCCTAGCATAATGTCCTACAACTCCACAGTTGTAACAAGTGATCGGTTCATGACCACGGCCAAAGCCTTCTCCACGGCCAAAGCCTCCTCCGCGGCCTCATCCTCTGAATCCTCTGCCTCGGCCAACCTGAGCCGGTTCATGCTGCGGACCTGCTACTGGTCCCGGTGTTTCTGAATGGACTCTGTACAAGTCGTGCTTTCTCCCAACCATGAGATCATAGGCTCTATAATTATGTTCATCATCTCCTACCGACTTCCAGAAGTTACTGTATAAGTTCTTAGGGGTCTATACATACTTCTGAAGTAGAGGGCATTGCTGAGGTGGATGTCCTCTGGTTTTGCAAATTTCACACCAGGGGCCATGGGTCTGCGGTAAGGGGTTAGGATTCCCTGTTGCTAGATATTCTACAAAGACTGGACATTTGTCTTTGGTATGGCCCTGTGATTTACACTTTATCACCATATATCTTGTGCAATCTCTTTTCCTTTCTTAATCTCATGCAAATGTAATGTGAGATTTGCTAACTAGTTTTGTAACATTGCCATGCCTATACTAGTCTTAGCTAGAGGTGAAGCCTCTAGTTTCATATCCATCTCCAACTCTTCATCCTACGTCTGGAGTCTTTGCTGCATTAGTGGCAGTCTGATGTGAGGGAGCAGCGGTGCAATAAACCATTCTTTATGTTGCTCCAGTGCAAACTCAAAGCTTACTTGGTCTATGACGGCTTTGAATTTCTGGTCAAAGTCCCATACTGACTCTGATGGTAGCTATTTAATGTCTTTGAGCTCTGTTATACACTGTGACTCGGACTTGGGTTTCTTAAACTATTTAATCATGGCAGTCCTGACCTGTAGAAGTGTTCTGGGTATCACCGAGGTATACTTCATATACCATGTTAAGGCTCGTTCCCTAAGTGTAGTAACCAACTGTACAAGTTTAATATTATCATCTTGGATTCCTTTAATAGTCCACACGGCTTCACATAGAAACCAATGTTGCTCTGGGTCTTCTACCCCTGTACCTTTAAAGGTAGGTAGTTTCATATCCTCTCCCATTCTATTTCTACGTGGTGGGTTCTGATTTACTGGATTACTACCACTCAGTGGTGTAGATGTAGGTGATGTAGCGGTAGTAGGTACTGTGTGGGAACTACTAGATGTAGCTCCCGCGGGATTGCTCTAAGTCCTAGTCTGTTTCTATGGGGTATAAGGGTGATAAGGGATACCCTCTTCTGTTCTTTCTGTATTACTATGACTCTATTTTCTAGTATTATCTGAACTGTTTCCAACTAAGGAAGATGTGAAATCTACTTTGTATTTCTTTCCACTGAAGGTATGTCCAAGTTCATCAAAATCACTCACAAACTCTTGTGACATTACACTTTCTTAGCTTATTAGTCTGAGACTATATCCATTACTCCTTTTTCATGCAATAACATCTTAATGGACAAGTTCAAATATTTTAGGTACTTACCACGATATCCTTTGAAGAAGTACTGCTCGGCCTCACTGAAGCTTTTTCTTTACTCAACTGCAAATTCTGTGATGAAGCCTTCTAGCACACTCGCAAGCCAAAAGTCGACTGCCCTCGAAAGGGGGTTATCTATGCTCCTCAGTGTCAGAATCAGCTCTGGTGTCCAGACAATGTTCCTCTTTTTCTTGAATATGTTCTGATCTGTCAACTTTGATAACCAGTTGTACAACTCGTTTCCATAGGTTGCAAATAATATTGTATGTAGGTCTGTAAAGATATGTTTTTGCAACCAGTCCTCTGTACTCAGTCTAGGACTCTTGTTTTTTTTCTGAGCAAATTATTTCTCCTGAGACCCAACCCACTGGTTGAGTTCTTCTTTCATAGGATGCCAACAGAACATCAGCGCTTAGTTATTCAAAAACGGCAACGAAACCATTTGTTGGTTACTATGGGCAGACCCAGGTTTACTGTAATGTACCAACAACACCCCTAACTCACTGGCCCTTTCAGCGACAGACCGCGGAGTGGCCTGAATTCTCACCCAAAGTGATCTTATGGGTTGGCCAAAGACTCAAGTGTCCTCGACCAGGTTCTGTAACATCCTGGCGTCTCGTGGCTCTTCTTAGCCAGCGAGGTATTTCTCCACAATGCGCAGTTCTCTTTCACTCGCGGGCTCTGACAGGAGGAGGAATCCTATCGCATCACAGCTTTTGGGGTGATGCGCCAACTCTCCCTTCCTCCTAACCCACGATCCGTGATATCTCACACCGTAGCTCCTCTGACGGTGCGATATCGCCTATCTGCAATATCTTACTGTTACAACTTAGCACACTTAACGTTACTTATGCTCACTTCCGGGACCCAGCCTACAAGGATACTCAACACTGTGACTCTTAGCTGTCGTGAGTGAAACTCAGATAGACTTTACACAGAATATCTAATAGCTTCACTTGTTTTTATCCTTCTATGATGTGGTAACCGAACAACAACATACATGCATTTAACTATAAACAAAGTTCATGTAATAAGCAATAGACAGCAGCAAGTAAACACAATCACATGAACAATCACATAACACTCTGTTTTACGTGGTTCACTTCCAGGGTAGAAGCTACATCCATGGGAACTGGTTTTTATATTATGACTTGAGAGAGTAAACACAGTTCTACTGCACCTCATATGCAGCTAGAGATCTTCTAGGTAACTCCACACACAGCCTAGAGCCCTTCTCTCTTAGATCTCTTTCTCTATCTCTATATTGTCTTCTTACAATATACTCTTCTCTCTCTCTCTCTTTCTCAATCCCCACGGATTGTTACATACATACTCAATGAGCCAGCTCCTGGTTGCAGTAAGATAACTATAGCCTAATACAAAACCAGAGCTTGGATTTTACAATACTAACTGGTTAGCTAATTACCCAATCAACCAACCCTTTTACAATAAAAAATACATGCTTATATAGGCGGCTCGAAGGTCTCGCCATTACAACATTGTGGGCCTGTCCCAACAATAACCCCAAAAACCCTAAATAGTGACAGTCGACGTATGTGTACTTGGAGTAGCCGCTTTCCGTCACACCACTGCTCTCTACAGTCTTCCATGCTTCCCGATGCTGACCATGGGTACCGGCGCCACTTCCCACTGTACTTCGTCTTCAATGCCTCAGCCCATTGCTCCCTTTCTCTTAATGAAGGTAGCTGAGCTCTCCTGTCTCCGCTGCTGCCTTAAGTGCAGTGGGTGAGCTCTCTCCTCTCTGTCGCTTAGGTATTGTTTCTCCTTGACTTTCTTGTTCAAACAACAAATTTTCATGTAGCTGCGATACCCTACTCCAATAGCAGCACCATCAGCTGCTAATCCAAAGTCACCTGGAACCGGTTCGAAACACCTCTCACACCTCCGGTCTCAAATTTCCATCTCCTGATGAGACCATCGTCTCATGTTTAGCAAACAATTTTCGGGACCACTTCCCAAAAGTTACCTCGATTTACGAGCCACAGCATGGTGATACAAGTGTCTGTAGACCTATACTTGCATCACACTTGCCTATTGCTACTCATGTGGGTTCTTGGGCCACTGCCCGTAAGGAATATCATTTTTATTTTGTAACACATAGCTGTCTACTCCATCCACTGCACCTCATGTGGATCTCCAGACCATCATTCAGAAGATGAATCATTTCTTTTGCATGTATTTGGCATATAACAGCCTCTAGACTTGCACTCACATCGCATGTAGTCAAGTCCATCCACCACAATTCACACATGACTCTCCTGACCTCTGTCCAAGAGCCACTTCAGTTTGCGTGCCTCTGTCGCGATCTATCCCGTGCATGTATTGGTATGTTTAAGAGCCCCTTGCTCTGTCCATACTACATGGATGACCTTTCGACCACTGTCCACCATCCCGACATGGGGAACCTCTTGTTCCACCACAATCGGTTGACCATACTAGAGTTTCTTTTAAGCTCTTTTCTGACTCCTAAAAGAATGAAAATATTGCCGAGCATAGTTTCTTCCTTTCTCACTCGTTAAAGTATAGGAAAGGGAATCTACATTGTCTTGTTTATCTCCTTTTGTGGACTATGTAGACCATCAAATGAAAAGGACCACCTTGGCATATTCAAGCCAAGACCATTCCCCTCTGCATACTTTTATGCTTTCTCAGGAAGAGGGGGCAAACTTTACGAAAAAGGTCACCATGGGTTGTCATTAAGCTCTTTTCCATCCTTCTCATCAAGAAAAGATTGCTGAGCAAACTTGGTTTCATTCATGCTCGTAAAAGTATCTGAATGATCATCCAGTCAGTATAGGTTTAACCTTTTCCACCCTAATTTGACTACCAACGGTAAAGAAGTCTCTCATCCCCCAAAGGATGGGTGAGCTCTCCTCTGTATACTTTTATCCTTTTTCGGGCACAGGAGACTACCAACGAAAAAGAGCCCCTAGTGGAGTCTTCTTCGTGCTTTCAGACTGTCTAAAATTGAAATCACCATCGAGCATTT
>LPNX010360215.1:0-70334 GCA_001517045.1 Pseudotsuga menziesii | reverse complement strand
CTCATTTCATTAACCCCATTGATGAGTTCCTTGGACCACTTGAGAAGAGTCCTTAGTGCCTCTTGGGATGGTTCTTTCTCATGTGCTCGACTCCAACTACATCATCGCATCGTTGATATTCATACAAGGTTTGGTCCTATTAATCTATCATAGTAATCTAGGGAATAAACACAAGTATCATCAAATATTGATAACAATAATCATGAAAAATAGTGTAAAAGGACTACAAAATGAGTAGCCGCCTATCTATTCACACAAAGAATAAGTAATACAATAATAGATCATGCTGCAAGCATGAACGACAAAGCAATTTGAATTCCCAAGGAGGTCATTCAAATTGAATGAGTGAGTCTAGCTTAACTGAATGTAAGCCATAGTCAACACTCCAGTTAACCACTGATCAAAACCCTAATTGACTCAACTGAAGTCGCAGTGCAATAAATGACTAAGTCTTAACTGAAATAGGTTAGACACATGTCACATCAAGCCAACCATCAAGTGGTAGTGCATCAATGACTCCAATGAACCCCGATGAGGTTAACTGAAGTGTAACTGAACATCAAAAGTGGTTGGAGGTGCCTCTGTTGACTCTAGTTCATTAAATAATCATTAAATAATAATTAAATAATAATTTAATGAGGAGAGGTTCCTTCACTGCTTTGTTTAACTGATTGTAACCATCAGTTAGCAATTTGGGGCATTAATGACACTCATATCACCCTTGGAGTGCTCCAATTAGCCTCTCCAAATGTAGGGGAAGGCTAAGTTAACCTCCTTGAGTGAAGGTAGGCATGGGTGTTGTTACCACCTAAGTTGTACTTAGTTGTTTTTATCAAGTGAGCCCAGTGAACCGGATAGGGCTAACTTGTTCGGACTTCAAAAATACCTTTGGAAGTACTTCTGGGAAGTGCTTGTTGTACTATATCATATGTTCATACCCCATGAGGGAATTGTAATAAATGTTCTAGCATGATAGTGTTTTTAAAAGACTCGATCTCTTAGAATTCATTTGTCAATCCGATCAGCCCAGGGTGTTTTTTCCCTTGGTTATTATTGGTTGTTGAATAAACGACTGATAATTTCTGAGTTTTTCACTCCATACCTCCAAAGTTGGGGTGGTCGGCTTGGCATTTGTGCCTATTGAGGTTATTAGAGTCTATGTGTCAATGTGTAAGCATGCTAGACATCATTTTTGAGTCATATGAACATGTCTAAGTCCCCCTAGGTGTTTTTCAATTTTTCAATTTTTCAGTTTTTTCAGGGTTTTTTATTAAATTTTAATTTTTCCAAAAACTTAGGCTTTTTTTTAATAGTTTAATTGGAAAAATTGAGTCTGTAATAAAAGTGGGCCAAATAATCAGTTTCAGTCATGTAGGTGCTCATTTTAAAGCTAAGAGCACCATGTAAACCCATGGACCCATTTTTTCCTAAGTTTTGTGTGATCTTCCATCACTCAGGCCAGAAAGCCCCAAAAATCAATTACTGATTATTTTAATTAATAATTTGATGAATAATGGAGCAAATCCAAAATCAAATAAATCAATGGATTCTCAACCGATTCGACTGAAATCAATCAGATCTGGAGCAGATTGACTAGATCTGACAAATCCTTGACTGAAGGAGGGGATCAAATCAGATCCAGAGTTGATCTACAGTGGTCTTTATGGGGAATTTCGCCCTCCCTCTCTCCTCAACACGTTTTTGGCTCAACTGGATGATTTTTGGTCGATTCTTCAGTGTTTGGGCCGATGTGTCAGTGTATGGGTTGATGTGTCAGCCAGATCAGGCCCCCGGTTGACAAGTAGGCTCAGTTAAGCCTCAGTTCTGCATTGACGAACTATCCATCAGAGGATTTCACTTGATTCCATGAGGAATTGCGCCCCCCCTGGGCTAGATGGCCTACAAATTGTATAAATCAAGGCACATCCTCCTCTTCCAAGATAGTTAGAGCTGGAATGAAGGGATTTCCATTGTAAACTATGTACTGATCTTATTTTGTTGAATAAAGAAAAGATTTGGAGGCTCAATTGTGGAGTATCTTTCATGTGTGGATTGTCATTGTCTTGCTGCAATCGAGGTGAAACTGCTATTTTTCCAGTTCTTTGCACTTAATTATTGTCTGCCTGAATGGTTTCTTAAATCATAAGGATAGATCATTGTAAGTAATCTTACTTACTTTCTATTTGCTGCATATGTTTGAATGAGTTAATACCTGTATGTTAAATAAGGTTATTTGCATACTGTATCATCCCTTTCTCATATGTATCTTCAGATCTGATAGTTCTATATGCAGGAATTGTGTTGTAGATTACAGGTTTGCCGTAGCTAGAAGATCGATGGTTCAGGTTTGATTCCATTGATTTCCAGCAAACATTGCTAAGATCGTGCCCCTCGGTGCTTCTCTACCAAGGTCCCTCTGCAGATCTGCTTCAACAACAAGCACCTTTCTTCCCCTTTCTCTCCTTTAAAATTATTAAACTTTCCTCAAACTGGTTACTTTAAGGTCTCTTTTTAAATATGATCTATCTCATAAAGAAAAGCATACATATATCTAATTATCAATATCCCTTCAATTTTCTAGATCTTAGTTTCATTTTGTGCATAAAGTTCAATTTCAAGAGATCTAGCTAAAATTGCCTTAGTTTCGCAAGTATTTTAGTGAAAAATCAATAGCTTGCTGTTAAGGTAGTTTCTTTTTCTGTTCAATAATTTAAATATTCTGCAATATCAGTGCTGTTAATTGGCTGCACAAACATCAGGCCAAGATCCCAAGGAAAGTGTGCTTTCCTTGGTTCCATTTTCGTCGGTTTAACTAGTTCAATTTCATTAATTTTTTGAGATAAAGTAGGCTGACCCAAAGGAACTCTTAAAGTGCTTTGGGGAATTTTTTATTCTAATTCATTCACTTTCATTTAGCAGTTCTGACAAAGAAGAAAAGAAGCTTCTGTCCAAAGTGGCTTTTGGAGCGCTCAAATCCCCCCAGGGGGCTCTCTTTCGTCACATAATTTGTAATTGTTTTGCATAAACTATAATATCTTGGTTTCAGCCTGTATAAGGACCAAGAAAGCTCTGTTTTATCAGTGCTTTTATATTTTAACCTTTATAATAAAATCATCCTTTGAATAGGCTCTTTCGAGCCCATTCCCCATCCCCCCTAGGGGGATTCGCGTCGGTGCCTTTTTTGTCTTTTTCTGCTTATTTCCTTTTACTAGAATTTATCTGATTAGTAGGGTAGTATATTTGATTTTGTTGTTAATCACATATTCCATATATTATTTTCAAAATTAATCATAATACTTACCCCACGATTTCCCGAGTGACCCGCAAGGGGAAAGAGATTCGTGGTAGGATTAATCAAAAAACCGCATTTGTGTAGTTGTGTTATTTTC
The DNA here is from genome assembly GCA_001517045.1 of Pseudotsuga menziesii. Taxonomy (NCBI): domain Eukaryota; kingdom Viridiplantae; phylum Streptophyta; class Pinopsida; order Pinales; family Pinaceae; genus Pseudotsuga; species Pseudotsuga menziesii. The sequence continues at coordinate 66,945 of LPNX010360215.1, read as the reverse complement.
TCATCTTTTCTTTATTAGAATTTTAAAATTAACCCCTCCTTGATTCCCCGATTGAGATCCACTTGGATCGAAAGAGGTTCTTGGAGGCTTTTCTTTTAAGCAAGAACACATCTTTTAAAACTTATTAAAATTTACAAGACTCCAGTGTGTATGCTCTGCACTTGGCTGCGGTTCGTCCGATCAGTCAAGCTGTATCAAAATCACTTGGGTGACTAGCATAATTAGGACTCACCTTCCCCAATTAACAAACCATCAGTTGAAAATCCAACACCTCGATCAAACCTTTACGGTGGAAAAATACCCAAAGGAAGCGGGAACCTACTGAAAAGTGACCTCGGGGCGCCGATCTTTGTCACACCCTAACGGGTGCATTACGAACACAGCCCTAGAGACTCCATTTCAGCCCACATATTCCTTGCGGGTAGCCGTATAGGCTTTGTTTTGGACATACTCCAAGTACTCTCGGATATATCTGGAGTCCCCCTTAAGCCTAATTTAAACAACTCATACTCCAATTTTAACTTAAAACGTACCAAGATGCAATCACAAAACATTTATTCCAGACACATGCAAGCACACTGATCTTTTTTGACTCCATTTTTAAGGCACTGGTCTTTTCTGCTTCATATATATATTGTGTATCAACTTTGTGCTTTCGTGTGTATCTTCGTATCTTGTCATCTTGATTGCTTATAGTTAAAATATTCAAACTCCTAAATAACTGATTCAGTACAACATCATTACACTAAGAAATCATCCTTAGTAACTTAATAGGGTCTACCCCCCTTGGCTTCGTTAGGAGTTGAGCCTAAACGGAGGAGTCAAGAACAAGGTGACAGCCTTGACTCGAGACTTGCCCCCAAGGACACACCGAGTGGCTTGAAGATTTCTGTCACGTGATTTAGGTGTGTGAAAAGGTGGAAACACTTTTTGGCACCGTTGTCGAGGATAAATATTTTTATTCCCGAGTACGACTTAGCTTAACTTTTTTCTAAACAACTAAAAAGATAAAAAAAACTTTTGATTGATCTAGTCTTTAAAAAACATAAAAATTAAAACTCAATCCATCTGGTGACTCCACTGTCTAACATCCCTTCAAGAATTTCTACCCGAAGAAACCGCCGACAATTATTCAATCCTCTCATTGATCCCAAAAGGTTTATTAGGGAAAGATTGAATAGGCATACTTCTCGTAGAAACCTTGAATATTTAGGAGACCAATCCCTCTCAAATATCCATCACATATTTGTAGAGAGTCATGTTCACTAATCTCAAGAAATGACGGAATTTTTCAAACCCCTTGACTTTTCTCAGATAGCAGGTAGTCCTCATTACATTCCGAATGATGCTATCAAGAAGCTCCCCATATTTCAGGGCAATAATTCCATCACTGCCAAGTCTCACCTTCGAAAGTTTGAAAAGTACCTGGCCAGTTATTGCAATGATGCTGCCCATGACCATGATGATGTCAAAATGACGCTCTTTGCTTTATCCTTGGAAGATGATGCTGAAGAATGGTACTACAACCTAGATGATGATTCATATAAAACTCTTACTAAATTCCTAGAGGGTTTTAAGAAGAGATGGGGGGAAAAGAAAGAACCAAGACATCTGCTTGCTGCCCTCCATAACATAAAGAAAATGGAGAATGAAACCATTGATGAATTTAATACTAAGTTCAGGCGTGTGGTTGCGGACCTCCCTAGAGAAATCAAGCCAATGGATGCCTCCATCCTCATATATTACATCGAAGCTTTCACTGGTGATTTGAGGTACCAATTAAGGGACAAAGAGCCGGCCGATCTAAAAACTGCTTAGGAATTGGCCGAGAAAATAGAAAAGAATATGCAGTCTTCAGGAAAGTCCAACATTCTAGGTTACACTAGGGGAAACACTTCATACAATGAAGAAAATGGAAAATCCTTTGAATCAGAGGAAAAGGGAGCCTTTGAATATCCCATGGAAAAGGTAACAGACATGATAAAAGACTTGGTTACTAGTCAAAACCAACTTATGGCTGATCAGTCTGCACAATTGAATCTTATGCACCATAGAATAATCACAATGGAAATAAATAATGGACCTAGGAACTTTCAGCCTAGGCAGAATCAGATGTATCAAAAGAAGTTTCCTCAACAAGAGCCTAGGATTCCAAACTAGTTAGACTCAACTAACATGGTAGAAGAAGTAATTCCATGGTGTAGACCCTGTGAAGATTTCCACCAAGAAAGCACTTGTTATGTTGCAAATCAGGTCATGGAGCATGGACTTCTCGAGGTCAGTAATCAGGAAACAAATGCAAGCGAGCCTAATCATATATACATGGTAGGCTAGGCCTACCCTTTGTCACCATCTAAATAGTACAAGCTTGAGGATGAAACCATTGCAAAATCTTATAGTGAAACTTATGATGAAAACTGTAATATACATGATGGGACTCTTATGTGTTCTCCATATAATGATGATAGTCTGGAAGGTTTACTACCTTGTGGCCTTTTCTCTAAAGAATATGAGTATGAAAATGAGGACAAGTATAGCTTGGAGCATGATACAAGTGATGAAGACTCCCTTATTCCCGATAAAGATGTTGATGAGGAGTCCTAGAAATGCATGGAAAATCCAGTCTGTGACATGAATAAAGAGGAAAATAATGAACCAGAAACTTTTGATGGTTTTGTTGATTTTTCTGTCTATGGCATATCTAAAGGAGAGAGCATGGACCATGTGGCCTTGGGAAAATTTGATATAAAAAAGGAGCATGCAGTTTATCCATATGATCATTCAGAGTCATACCATATAGAGCCGCACAAGGGTATCAGTAATGAAGACAATGAGAAACAGTATTGTGGAAATTCAGATGTGATGCAGTTAGTGGAATGTCAGTCTCAACCATCTTTTTCACATATAGAGGTTCCTTATGATTTGGAGCTACTTGGGGTTTGTGCAACGGGTTATCATTTGATAAGCCCCGGTGATCAGTATGATGATGTACTCAGCCTACCTTATCGTTCCGATTGGTATATCAGTCCTATCCAGTCATGGATAGAAGCAGCTTGCATGAGTACTTACAAGTTTGGGAAGAATTTTTATGACACTGTTCATACTTATGATCTCCCATCCATCCCACCCATTCTGAATCATCACGCAGGTTTGCATCTTCTGAATAAGGTATCCTTACTTTGGCTGGTAACCAAAGACAAGGAATTTTTTTTTTATGTTAATAAGATGCTTAGGTGGTTACATTGGATTTCTGATTACACTTAACCCTTTTTATATCATGCTTAGAGTAGGAAAATAAGCTCCTTGAAAGAGAGCATTTACTTTCTGCATTTCTATTTTATACTTATCTATAGTAAAACTTTGCTTCTTTTAGTTAGTTACATTTATGTTGTTTAAATAAATCAACTAAGTGGTTCATTTGGTTTTTTATAAAACTTGTGCTACTGAGGTTTTTCTTGTCAAGATGAGATGTTTTTACAGGGTATACAAACCAGAGATTATGGTGTTCTCGTATCCTCTCCTTTCCTTAAAGAACGGATTGAGCACACGTCCCACAGTTGGAGCCAGAATGTTACCACCTAAGTTGTACTTAGTGGTTTTTATCAAGTGAGCCCGGTGAACCGGACAGGGCTAACTTGTTCGGACTTCAAAAAGACCTTTGGAAGTACTTCTGGGAAGTGCTCGTTGTACTATATCACATGTTCATACCCCATGAGGGAATTGTAATAAATGTTCTAGCATGATAGTGTTTGTAAAAGACTCGGTCTCTTAGACTTCATTTGTCAATCCGATCAGCCCAGGGTGTTTTTTCCCTTGGTTATTATTGGTTGTTGAATAAACAACTGATAATTTCTGACTTTTTCACTCCATACCTCCAAAGTTGGGGTGGTTGGCTTGGCATTTAGGCCTATTGAGGTTATTAGAGTCTATGTGGTAATGTATAAACATGCTAGACATCATTTTTGAGTCATATGAACATGTCTAAGTCACCCTAGGTGTTTTTCAATTTTTCAATTTTTTAGTTTTTTAAGTGTTTTTTATTAAAATTTAATTTTTCCAAAACTTAGGCTATTTTTTAATAGTTTAATTGGAAAAATTGATTTTGTAATAAAAGTGGGCCAAATAATCAGTTTCAGTCATGTAGGTGCTCATTTTAAAGCTAACAGCACCATGTAAACCCATGGACCCATTTTTTCCTAAGTTTTGTGTGATCTTCCATCACTCAGGCCAGAAAGCCCCAAAAATCAATTATTGATTATTTTAATTAATAAATTGATGAATAATGGAGCAAATCCAAAATCAAATAAATCAATGGATTCTCAACCGATTTGACTGAAATCAATCAGATATGGAGCAGATTGACTGGATCTGACAAATCCTTGACTGAAGGAGGGGATCAAATCAGATCCAGAGTTGATCTACAGTGGTCTTTATGGGGAATTTTTCCCTCCCTCTCTCCTCAACACGTTTTTGGCTCAACTGGATTATTTTTGGTGGATTCTTCAGTGTTTGGGTCGATGTGTCAGTGTATGGGTTGATGTGTCAGCCAGATCAGGCCCCTGGTTGACAAGTAGGCTCAGTTAAGCCTCAGTTCTTGATTGATGAACTATCCATCAGAGGATTTCACTTGATTCCATGAGGAATTACGCCCCCCTGGGCTAGATGGCCTGCAAATTGTATAAATCAAGGCACAACCTCCTCTTCCAAGCTAGTTAGAGCTGGACTGAAGGGATTGCCATTGTAAACTGTGTACTGATCTTATTTTGTTGAATAAAGAAAAGCTTTGGAGGCTCAATTGTGGAGTATCTTTCATGTGTGGATTGTCATTGTCTTGCTGCAATCGAGGTGAAACTGCTATTTTTCCAGTTCTTTGCACTTAATTGTTGTCTGCCTGAATGGTTTCTTAAATCATAAGGATAGATCATTGTAAGTAATCTTACTTACTTTCTATTTTCTGCATATGTTTGAATGAGTTAATACCTGTATGTTAAATAAGGTTATTTTCATACTGTATCATCCCTTTCTCATATGTATCTTCAGATTTGATAGTTCTGTATGCAGGAATTGTGTTGTAGCTTACAGGTTTGCCGTAGCTAGAAGATCGATGGTTCAGGTTTGATTCCATTTATTTCCAGTAGAGATTGCTAATATCGTGCCCCTCGGTGCTTCTCTACCAAGGTCCCTCTGCAGATCTGCTTCAACAACAAGCACCTTTCTTCCCCTTTCTCTCCTTTAAAATTATTAAACTTTCCTCAAACTAGTTACTTTAAGGTCTCTTTTTAAATTTGATATATCTCATAAATAAAAGAATACATAGATCTAATTATCAATATCCCTTCAATTTTCTAGATCTTAGTTTCATTTTGTGCATAAAGTTCAATTTCAAGAGATCTAGCTAAAATTGCCTTAGTTTTGCAAGTATTTTAGTGAAAAATCAATAGCTTGCTGTTAAGGTAGTTTCTTTTGCTGTTCAATAATTTAAATATTCTACAATATCAGTGCTATTAATTGGCTACACAAACAGCAGGCCAAGATCCCAAGGAAAGCGTGCTTTCCTTGGTTCCATTTTCATCGGTTTAACTAATTCAATTTCATTAATTTTTTGAGATAAAGTAGGCTGACCCAAAGGCACTCTTAAAGTGCTTTGGGGAATTTGTTATTCTAATTAATTTTCTGTCATTTAGCATGTCTGACAGAGAAGAAAATAAGCTGCTTTCCAAAGTGTCTTTTGGAGCGCTCAAATCCCCCCAGGGGGCTCTCTTTCGTCACATAATTTGTAATTGTTTTGTATAAACTGTAATATCTTGGTTTCAGCCTCTATAAGGACCAAGAAAGCTCTGTTTTATCATTGCTTTGATATTGTAACCTCTATAATAAAATCATCCTTTGAATAGGCTCTTTCGAGCCCATTCCCCATCCCCCCTGGGGGATTCACGTCAGTGCCTTTTTTGTCTTTTTCTGCTTATTTCCTTTTACTACAATTTATCTGATTAGTAGGGTAGTATATTTGATTTTGTTGTTAATCACATATTCCATATATTATTTTCAAAAGTATTCATAATACTTACCCCACGATTTCCTGAGTGACCCGCAAGGGGAAAGAGATTCGTGGTAGGATTAATCAGAAAACCGCATTTGTGTAGTTGTGTTATTTTCTCATCTTTTGTTTATCAGCATTTTAAAATTAACCCCTCCTTGATTCCCCGATTTATATCCACTTGGATCGAAAGAGGTTCTTGGAGGCTTTTTTTTAAGCAAGAACACATCTTTTAAAACTTATTAAAATTTACAAGACTCCAGTGTGTATGCTTTGCACTTGGCTGTGGTTCGTCCGATCAGTCAAGCTATATCAAAAGCACTTGGGTGACTAGCATAATTAGGACTCACCTTCCCCAATTAACAAACCATCAGGTGAAAATCCAACACCTCGATCAAACCTTTACGGTGGCAAAATACCCAAAGGAAGCGGGAACCTACTGAAAAGTGACCTCGGGGCGTCGATCTCTATCACACCCTAATGGGTGCATTACGAACACAGCCCCAGAGACTCCATTTCAGCCCACATATTCCTTGTGGGTACCAGTATAGGCTTTGTTTTGGACATACTCCAAGTACTCTCGGGTATATCTGGAGTCCCCCTTAAGCCTAATTTAAACAACTCATACTCCAATTTTAACTTAAAACATACCAAAATGCAATCGCAAAACATTTATTCCAGACACATGCAAGCACACTAATCTTTTTTTACTCCATTTTTAAGGCACCGGTCTTTTCTGCTTCATATATATATATTGTGTATCAACTTTGTGCTTTCATGTGTATCTTCGTATCTTGTCATCTTGATTGCTTATAGTTAAAATATTCAAACTCCTAAATAACTGATTCAGTACAACATCATTACACTAAGAAATCATCCTTAGTAACTTAATAGGGTCTACCCCGCTTGGCTTCATTAGGAGTTCAGCCTAAATGGAGGAGTCAAGAACAAGGTGACAGCCTTGACTCGAGACTTTCCCCCAAGGACACACCGAGTGGCTTGAATATTTATGCCACGTGATCCAGGTGTGTGAAAAGGCGGCAACAGGTGTGATCTCGCTGATATCATTTAATGCTCCACTCATGTTAATTAAGTCAATAATATTTATGATAGTGGTTTAACTAGGCCAAATTGACCAAAATGAGTGTGTATGGTGGTAAATGTCTCCAACACCCCCCCTTAAGCTATACTCAGGAGGAGTTAGAAAATATAAAATGCATAAAAATGCTAGGGCCCTGGCAACTAAGGCCATAGGTCACCCCGTACAATGTTGAACTGAAACAATGCTCAAAAACAAACTAAGTGAGGAAAAGAGGGAAAACCAGTGGGAAAAACCCCCCCTCAAGCTGAACACTAAGAGTAGTCTAAATCACCCTAATGAACTCACCCCCAACAGTGAATGGAGGTAAGTGAACTTCTTTTCTGAAAAGCTCTTGGTGAAGATGTCTGCAATCTGCTCATTAGTCGGGTAGTATTGCAGAATGATGATCCTGTCATGCACTATCTCCCTGATATTTTGCATGTGGATCTCTATAGGCTTGGTCCTTTTCCTGGTAACTGGATCTGTGGAAATCTTAATAGCACTTTGATTGTCACAAAAGAGGACAGTGGACAAAGTACTACCAAGATCAAACTCTAAAAGAATGCCTTGCAACCAAACTGCTATGGCAGCCTAATTTTTGCTAGACCAGCAAATGGGGCCACCACCAAACATGAATACATATCCAAAAGTAGAATTTCGATCAATAGAATCACCCACCCAATCAGAATATGTGTATCCAACCAGCTCTAGCTCAGAGTCTGCAGCATAGTGAATGTCATAGGTCCTGGTTTCCTGAATATACTGGAGGATCCTCTTGGCTACCTTCCAATGAATATCATGAGGCTGCTGCATGTATCTTGATACGGAATTAACGGCATAATAGATATCAGGCCGAGAATGTGTCAAGTACAACAAGCTACCAATCAATTGTCGATAGATAATGCAGTCCATGGGAGGTGTGCTTTTTCCTTCTTCAAGGCTGATCCCTAAAAGGAAAGGGAATGGTGGAGGCCTAAATTCAGCCATGTTAAACTTGACTAATAGGTCTGATATGAATTTGTACTGAGTGACCATTATCCCATCATAATTTTTCTCAACTTCGAGCCCCAAAAAATGTTTTAGGAGCCCCAAATCACTCATTTCAAAGGCATTGTGGAGAGCAGTTTTGATGGTTGAAATGGAAGCAATTGTGCTACCTGTGATCAGTAATTCATCAAAATATAAAACAATAATAATCAAGTGACCATCATACTACTGTAAATACACATTTGGATCTGATCTACACCTTCGGAAGTTTTGCGAGAGAAGAAAGGCATCCATCTTGGAATACCACTCTCTTGGGGCCTGTTTTAACCTGTATAGTGACTTCTTTATCTTGCGAACCAAAGATGGATCAGTGATGTAGCCCTAAGGATGCTTCATGTATATCTCCTCATGAATATCTCCATGTATAAAGGTTGACTTAACATCCATATGATGCACTTCCCAGTGCTTAGATGCTGAAATTGCCAAAACTAGGCGGATGGAGTCCATTTTTGCAACTGGTGCAAAGGTCTCATGGTAGCCCACACCTTCGACCTGAGAGAAAAAAATTTCAATAAACCTTGCCTTATATTTTTAGTTTATACCATCAGCAGCAACCTTGTTCTGAAACACCCACTTGCATTGAACCAATTTCCTTCCCGAAGGAAGAGAAACTAGCTCCCAAGTAGTGTTTTTCTGATGAGAATTCATCTCTTCATCCATGGCAAATTTCCATCTTGGATCCTTCCGAGCATGGTAGTAGGATTTTTGTTCTTCAATAATCATAAAATAACAAGTTTTGGACAGAAAATTATCATGACAAGAGAGCACAATACCTGCTCTTTGGAAATCAGACCAGGTTCTCCTTAGATCATCCGGATTTCCAATGTTATCTCCTGCGGAGGAGAGTGTCTGTCGGGCCCATGTGGGAAGATGATTTTGCAATTCAAGTTGTGATTCAGCATCTAATTTTTTCTACACACTGATGTTAGAAATCATAGGATCCAAATCAGGGTCATCACCCCCAATTTCATCATCCAAATAGTCAGTAGAATAGGAAGGAAATTCAACGGTTTTCTCCTTCACTAGTTCCACCTCCTAAAGAGGCTCATCGAACTTGACACTCCTTTCGATGATGATCTATTTTGTTTTGATATATAGCAGCTTGAAACCTTTTGATTCATCAGGATACCCAATAACAATATATTCGATGCTTTGCAGTTGCAAATCCCTTCTTTTATCAAGTGGAATCTGGGCCCATGCAGTGGACCCAAACACCCGCAGGTTCGACACATCCGACTTGTGTTCAAAGTATGATTGAAAAGGGGTATTCCCTTTCATGGATGAGTGTGGAACCCTGCTCTGAATGTATTCTAAAGCATGCATGGATTCAGTCCACAAATTTGCGGCCAACTTCTTTGATTCCAACATACAGGTGGTCATCTCCTTGAGAGACCGATTCTTCCTTTCCGCTACTCCGTTCTGCTAGGGAGTGTAGGGAATTGAATGTTGGAACTGAATACCAATTTGGGAGAATATATGCAGCAACTAATTACTGACATACTCCCCACCATTATCATATCTCAATATCTTGATCTTAATCCCAGAGGCATTCTCGATCAAGGCCTTCAATTCAGAAATTTTTTCACATACTTCAGAATTCTTTTTGAGAAAGAAGACCCATGTGTACCTTGAAAAATCATCAATAAAAGTCAGAAGATACCTTTATCCATTCATGTATATGACAGGAATTGTACCTCTGATATCAGAATTTATCAGCCCCAATATGCATGTTTCTCAGTTTGCCTTCCCCTGATTGAACTTGTGCTCATGGTGTTTTCCAATCACACAGCCCTTGCAATTTCCAGTGGTTGCCTTGATAACCGGGAGGCATTCAACCATGGATTTTTTTTGTAATTGCTGAAAATATTTGAAATTTATATGTCCAAACCTTTCATGCCACAGCCTATTAACTTCATTTCCATGAGTTAGCAGAGCGGTGGGCTTTGCATCTGCCACAAAGTGGGAGAACTCATAGGCTCTTGCATGATGGTTTGCAAGGCCTTTAACAATGAGTTTCCTGGATGCAAGTTCTATTATCTCAACATCATTTGGGATGAAAGATACTCTCTTAGGCACTCCTGTATGTTTCATATGATAGAAACTATGGTGATTTGATGCCAGAGACGGTACATATAAAACATTTGAAAAATAGCCATTCTCAAGATCAACCGTACCTTGTCCTTCTGAAATGATGGTGGAGTCATCTCCCATGTGGATGGGGATGGATTTGCCAGTCTCCAAGGATGAAAAGGAGTCTCTTTCAGCTATAATGTGGTTCGAAGCTCCAGAATCAATCAAGAGTGCTTTGGACTTCGAAGTGATTTCCATAAGGGCATGACCTTTTTCATGCTGTGGTTCCTGATCTTGCTGATCTCTCCTCTGAAAAAATTTTCGAAATATTGATGTGATTTCTGTCAAGGAGAGAGGTAGGTTCATCAAGCTTCTTCTTCATGCATGCATGTTCAGGGTGGAATCCCTTCCCACAGTATGAACACTTGACTTTTTCCTTTCCATGGTTCCCTTTTCATTTGTTCTTCCTTGAGTTAGAAGATTCATCATGCTGCTGGTTTTCAACTTTAGGCTTAGGAGCTTCGAATTTAGTTTTTGGATTCTTTTACTGCTTTCCTTTATCCTTCATATCTTTGGACCCCGATACATGGAGGGCTTGATCATGAGAGGATCTGATGATCCCCATCTGGACAAGCTTATCATGTTCACTTGTTAGGGACTCAATGAAGGCATTGAGTGTAGGCATCTTCCATATAGGGGTTGTGAGATTCCCCGCACGGAATGTAGAGACAAAAACTGAATAATCAGCTCCAAGTTTGGAGAGTATGGTGAGGATGAGCTGATCATCTGCCTTCTCCACTTTGCATTGCTTCAAGAGTAAGATAGTGTGCTTGAACTTTGTGAAAAAATCATTCAAGGTCTCGAAATTGGAAGGTTGGAGAGACATTAATTCATTTTCAAGCTGGTAAACTCTCAAACCATCCTACTTTCCATATAGGGTTTCCAATTTGTCCCAAATTTCCTTTGGATTCTTCAATCCTGTAAGATGGAAAAGGTGATCTCAGGAAATAGAGAGTCATAAGAATCCGAATGCTTCATCCTTCTTGTTCAAGAATCTTGATTTTTCTATTGCATAACTAGGCTCATCTTTAGTGTCCATGGTGACTCTATAGAGTCCTCTGGAGTGCAGCTGAATCTCCATGTCTCCTTTCCATTAGTGGAAATTGAATGGAGTCAAAAGATCTATTAAGGAGGCCATCTGGATCTGCTAGATCGAATGCCTCACCTATAGAAAACCTAAAAATCACAACAGAAAGGGCAATGTAAGGTCGGACAGCCTGCACATTTTAGGATTTCATCACACCCAACCTAGTCAACCAAGCAAGCTTGATCAACAAGTTCTCTACTTGGGGTATTAAGTGGTAAGCCTTGGCTTTTGGTGCAATGCTGGATTTTTGAGCTATTGCTCAATTTTCATGCAAAAATATGTCAAAAACCTTGATTTTGAGAGATTTAAGCTTCGTCCCACCATGAGCTCTGATACCATATTAATATGTCATAGTAATCTAGGGACTAAACACAAGTCTCATCAAAGATTGATAACAATAATCATGAAAAATAGTGTAAAAGGGCTACATAATGAGTAGCCGCACTGTCTATTCAGACAAAGAATGAGTAATACAATAATAGATCATGCTGCAAGCATGAATGACAAAGAAATTTGAATTCCCAAGGAGGTCATTCGGATTGAATGAGTGATTCTAGCTTAACTGAATGTAAGCCATAGTCAACACTCCAATTAACCACTGATCAAAACTCTAATTCACTCAACTGAACCCTAATTGAAGTTGGAGTGCAATAAATGACTGAGTCTTAACTGAAAGAGGTCAGACACATGTCATAGCAAGCCAACCATCAAGTGGTAGCACATCAATGACTCCAATGAACCTCGATGAGGTTAACTAAAGTGTAACCAGACATCAGAAGTGGTTGGAGGTGCCCCTGTTGACTCCAGTTCATTAAATAATAATTAAATAATCAATTTAATGAGGAGAGATGCCTTCACTACTCTATTTAACTGATTGTAACCATCAGTTAGCAATTTAGGGCATTAATGACACTCATATCACCCCTAGAGTGCTCCAGTTAGCCTCCCCAAATGTAGGAGAAGGATAAGTTAGCATCCTTGAGTGAAGGTAGGCGTGGGTGTGATCTAGTTGATGTCATTTAGTGCTCCACTGATGTCAATTAAGTCAATAATACTTAGGATAGTGGTTTAACTAGGCCAAATTGACCAAAATGAGTGTGTATGGTGGTAAATGTCTCCAACAGGTCCATGTCGTATTTGGTCGAAGACCATGGATATCACCTGACTCTAGCACATTGATGAGTCTATTCGAGTGACTTAAATAGGTTTATGTCCCTTGTGATTCTAGGTTGAGTTGGAGACAGTGTTTAGAAGCCCCATCAGCACTTCTATATAGATTTATGATTGATGCAGCATACTTGTACCACATAGACTCTGACTCTCCATCAGTGAGTCCATACAGCTATGTATCGTCCCATATCCAGCAGGCTATCAGTCATGAAGTTATAGAATTCCATGAGAATTCCATGGGTCCAATGTAGTAGTTCTTCATATTAGTATTGTATTCAGCCTCGCATTGAGGCAACCACTATGATCGACTCTTGTATTATAGAGCATACATCACATTATTCTTTTGACATTGTTATGAGCATGGGGATGCCCACCTTGTCCATATGCATGTCACAAATTATTTGTATCTCACCCATTTGTGGGAACCATATTAATACAAAAACCAAAATCTACCATGCCCCAGCCCAGGAAGCACCACCTCTCTGCAAAAACTCCTACGATGTCTGTCGGCCATACGATGAGCTCCTGCCATCACACATCAGGGGGTAATCTGTTAAACCAAAAAATCCCTCACTCAACTCTACATGGCCTACACCACCCAAGGACACCCATGCACGACCCTCATTTCACCCCATTGGACCCCCACACCCTTAGAAAGGCTTAAGAATGAGCAAAATGGCTTTAAACCCCCAAAAAAGAGCTTAAATAGTTCTCCTAGGGGCTAAATCCTCCAAAAAGGGGCTAAAACCCCTCAAAGGAGCTAAAAACCCCAAGAGGAGCTAAAGATAAGGTGGAAGGGGCTAAAATCCCAAAAAAATGGGCTAAATCCCCAACCAGGGGCTTAAAACCCTAAAAAGCCCCAAAAAAGCTATAAATAGAGGGATGGGGGTCACTCTCAAAACACTTCTCCCTTGCATACTGTTATGCTACCCAAGTGGATGCCATAAGACCCTTTGTCTCTCAAGCCACCCACACTCCCTCTCCTCCATCTTCCATTGAGCCATAGCTCCCCCATCCAAGAGAGGTGCTTCTCCAAGCTAGGGCATGGTGGCCCATTCCATCAAAGAGAAGGTATAGCTTGTTGTTTATGTCTTTGCTTTCGTAGTTTTCTTAGTTTTTCCTAACCCATATTTGTTTGCAGGTTTCTTTCTAACATGTTTTTGCATGTATTTTGGTTCTAACATTTGTTTGCAGATTGTTGGAGCTAAACCCTAACAATGTTTGCAGAGGGGTTTTCAACCATTTCTTTTATTTCAGTTTTGCTTAGTTATCTATTCATTTTTCTTGTATTTCACCACTAGGAGCCTACCCTTTCATCCTATAGATGGAAGGTATCCATTCCTTCCTTGTAGCAAGGGAGAAATCCTTGATACAATGTCCACCAGCAACTCCCGCATGGGACTCCACCAAAATATGTCCTTGTTCATGCGGTAGGACACAGTGCTCCAAAATATCCTCTAGTCCTAGTTTATATAGTTGTCCAGCGATCAAATGAAAATCTGAGGCCTTTACTACAAACTGCTTCTTCTAACTTGTTGTGAATTCCTCCGGTGTGATTCTCGTTGCCAGAAACTGAATTATTTGATCATAATAATCATCTGCCATGTCAACTCTGAACAATTGCGCATCTAGCAATCTATCTTCAATATTTGTTGGCTCTTCCCTTGTCTCAATTTGGGATAAATGATCAGGGCCCGCATTTAGGTGACCTGAATTCACAATTATTTGAAAATCAAATTCTTGAAAGAGAAGTAACCAATGACATATCTTCCACCCCAAAACAGGCTTATTGACTAGATACTTCAAAGTAGAATGGTTTGAAAAAATATTAAAATGGCCTTCCAATAGGTAATGCCTAAAATTTTGTAGTGCATATACCATCTCCATACCTTATATCTCTGTGTTTGTATAGTTCTTTTCTGCAGATGTCAACTTTGAACTAGTGAAAGAAATCAGGAGATCCAGATCTCCTTCCCTTAGTTTCACAAGCACCACTCCTAGCGTAATAGATAATGCATCCACATGAACATGGAACTCCTTGTCCCAATCTGAAAAAATCTAGTATAGATGTAGAAGCCATCTTGGATTTCACTGTGTCGAAACTCCCTTGACACTCTTGAACCCATACAAATGATGCATCTTTCTTCAACAACTTTTCCATCAATGTTGTGATCACAACATATCCACATATGAAATTGTGATAATACCCTATGTGCCCCAACTTTTCTCTGAGCATCTTCACATTTGTAGGCGGTGGCAAGCTCAAGATCAACGCAATCTTTGCAGGGTCAACCAACAGTTGTTGTTTGCAAACTATGTGACCCAACAACATCCCGAAAGGTGCACAGAAAATACACTTCTTGGAATTCAGTGCAATCTGATGTTGTTGACATCTCTCCAGCATCTACTGCGGGTTTTCCAAATGGTCTATGATCAACCCATAAACTATTTAGTCATCATTATAAACTTGGAAAATTTTTTGAATCAAATCTTGGAATGCAGCGACAACAACCTAGGAAAATATTGCAGTCGCATTATTCAATCCAAAAGGCATCACAGTGTACTAAAAACAACCGCATTCATTAACAAATGTGGTTTTGTGTCTATCCTCTTTCGCGATCCTTATCTAGTGATAGCAAGAAAATTTTTCTATGAATGAATACATTTCCTGGACACCTACTCCTTATAGAACTTCATTAGTAAATGGTGTCAGAAATGGATCATGCATGCGTGCATCATTCAATTTTCTCAGGTTGACGTAGATCTGAGCCTCGCCCATTTTATTGTCTTGGATGACTAGAGGATTGATTCATTCTGATTCTTCAACTGACTCAATTATTCTAGCATCCAACATCTTATCAAAGATCATCTTTTACCCTCTCCTTGTATCGCATATTCAGGCAATATGGCCTCTACCTTACTGGTTTCGCATCTAGCTTCAATGGAATTTTCATCTCCCATAAATCGCCCAGTATCCCCTTCATCTCAGAAAAAATTGTAGGGAAGAAATATTGAAATTCATGTAATGGATCCGATGATGTTTTCCATCATTTCTTCATTGAGTAGTCTCTGACACTTGCAAACTTTGGGTTATCTTCTGTCCCAATGTTGACCTTTCTTATCTTCAACGGCTGATTCATGGGATCCGTCGGCACATCCGGTGCTGCGACATCCTGAATTCCTTCTATTTTTGGAATGTTGATATTCTGCAGATCATCATCATATGGCTTGCCTGACACTTTATAACATTCCATCATTAAATTCATGTGGTAGTGCACATGTGGATCTACTGGATATGTGACTGGTACTACCTTCAGAACAATGTCGCGGATAATCTATAGTGCATTATGAACATTCAGATGTCATTCACGAAACAAAAGGTTGATTTAAGAAAACTGTCAACTCCTCCCAAGTGGTGATCTCTTTACGCAACTCAGGTGATACATACCAAGATCGTGGAATTTCATCCAATGTGTGGACAAATACATGGACCCACTCATCCTTTGGTCGCAATGCCCATAAGGTCTGACACTTGATCAAACGATCACCAAAACTATTCTATTATTCGTACGTCCCATCATGGTACACTTTGGCATATCCAAAGTGAACCACCATCACTCTTTGACACTCTAACAATCTAGTGATCGACTTTTTGTGGGTCACCCACCAACGTGCTGGGGTATCCTTCAATGCTTCCTCTAATTCTAGCAACCATTGTGGTTTTGACACCTTATCTTTGAATTCAACAAGAAACTCAGGTAGTTCAGGAATTCCTTCATAAATTATAAATTTAATGGTCTTGGTCGCGACACGACATAGTGACTACGTAATCAAGATGTACTTTCGTAGCAACAATTCATGCAAGCGATTCTACCAGTTCTCTAAAGAATCATCAGAGTTAGAGGACACAGAGCTAGCGCTGCACAAACCAAGTTCCCCATTAGCAGTTGGATGTATATAATCTTCTAAAATGTTATAAGCATGATCCCATCCTTGGATAACTTCATCTTTCATCGGCTCAATATATCTTCTCCCTTCATTTAGATCCATTGGAATGATGACTCTGATGTCTTGATTCTCAAATGTCATCATGCGCTTCTTAAAATTGATCACTTCCATACTGTCGTTGGCCCATATGATTCCCAACAGCTTGGGATAGGAGCCTCCGCCATCAACAAAATCAATTATGTTGAAATCGGCATAGGACTTCATGCCTTCAAATTCCACAACAAGGTGTGAAACTCTGCCTATCTGTATTACTATGGCCTAGTTATCCAGTCACAGTTGTACAAGGTACTAGCTCAGTGTTGGGCTCCCCATTGGTTTCCATATTTGTCTTTTCAGAATATTAACATCTAAGTTGAGATCTAGGATGACTGAATCTAACTCATAGTCCCTGATCTGAATGTTCATGCGCATTTCCTTCCCCGTATTTTTCTAATGAAAAGAATTCACCGTGGAATCCGTTCATCCCTTAGCTAGTCGATGTAATAGATTCTTAATATCAGCAAGAGCATCAGGATCTCTTGCTAGTGACAATAAAATCTCAAACAAATGTTGCATGGTACCATGATGTCACTATGGTCCTACCTCCAAAGTAGAATCAAAAGGAGTACGCATTTCATAAACAAGTAACTTACCGGAGTTTCTACACATCTCATCCCATGCTTCAAAGAATGTGTCTTTCTCCACGTTGACATCAAATTGGACTTTATTCTTTCTAGTTAGCTGGACTTGTGGAATCATACTATATTCTCCAATTGTCGCACCTCTACGAGTGATGATAGTGACATCAACATCTAGCATTCTGGGCTCCTCTAAGATCATTGCAACCATCGGTCCTTGATTCTGGTTCAATGGCAGGTTCAGAGGTTGATTCCCACTTTTAGTTGTATTCTGGTTATGAATTGGAATTTGGTTATGAACTGGAATTTGGTTCTAATTCTAAATCTACAACTGGTTCTGTACCTGATTCTGGGTCTGTAACTAGTGTTGATTCTGCAACTGATTCTAGTTCTGTAACTATGGAACATTTCTGGCCTTCCATCTTGTGATCAACTGTGGATAGTTCTCAATGGTGTGACTCAATCACAGTACAATATGTGGATGTACACTGAAATTGTGGGAAATCTCTTTGATAATTTTTGAGTATGCCACAATTGTAACATTGGATAGGTCCATGACCTCATCTACCTCCTCGACCAAATTCTTCTCCTCGTCCTTTAAATCCTCCGTGGAATCCTCCTTGTTGCGGGTACTGCGGCTGAGAAAATTACTACTACAGGGGATTTAGATATTCTTGAACATACTCTATTGACTGAACATATTGTGGTTGTTGTGGCACCATATGATTATACTGAGGCTATGGTGAAAAATGTTGTTGTGGATTTCGTGGTATAAAGTGCATTTGCGGTCATGGAACAAACTACGGTTGTGACGATTATACTGCCCGATGATCCTCTCCCTTCACATAATATGATTCGTATGTTCTCTCCTAGAGTAGGTTGTATGCATGACAATCTTTATCTTCATGCCCAGCATATAGACAAAAATGAGTAGTATAGGTCCATCGGCTTTGTCACCATATTCTGCATGTATCCGAAATTCCTCATGTCAATTCCCATATACTTGACAAATGAGGCACCACAGGACTAGCACAACTTAAAGGGTTCAGTGCTCCTGACAACAGATAGTTTCGAAAGTATGGGAAAGTATCCTTGGTATTTCCATCTACACGACATTGAGTGCACTAGAGATCCTCACATTGTTCCTTCCCCTTCTTTATGTCTTGTAACTGAAGTGTCAAGTTCACCAACTGCATCTGAATTTGGTTCATACCAACTGCATTTTCTCTAACGGGTGAAGCTTCCAGCTTCATCACAATATTCGGAGCCTCACTTTGTGTCGTGATATTCTGTTGCATAAGAGAAATTCTGATATGGGTTAGCAATGCTGCGATGAACCATTCCTTATGTTGAATGTCGCTCATCCCAAAACTGACTCTTTCCATGAGTGTCTTGAATCTTTGATCAAAATTCCAAATAGTCTCATTGGGATATTATTTAATTTCCTTCAATTCCATAATGTACTGTGCTTCATATTTTGGTTTTCTGAATTCTTCAATAAGTCCTTTCTTGACTTCTTCCAGTGTCTTCGCTGGAGTCCTCATAGGAAATTGCACAAATTTCATGTACCAATCCAATGCGCAACCCCAAAGGGTTGTCAACAATTGGCCCTTCTTAACATCATCATCCGCAGCTTGTCTTACGGTCCATACTACCTCACACAAGAACCAGTATTGTTCTGGATCCTCAGTCCCGTTACCATGGAACAAAGTTAACTTCACCTCATCACCCACCATTGTTGACCTTCTTCCTATGAATTTTGATCGACTGGTACTATTATAGTGATGTTGACACATCAGATATGTCAGTGTTGTACTTTCATTTCTTCCTGACTGCAACATAGTGTGTGGAGGCATGGGTACATTGCTATTGGGGGTTGATATTACCTCTACCCTGGGTGTAGTCTAGTTCTGGCCATCCTCATTGTCAATATGGGGTTGCTTCATTCCATATGGTATTCCTTTGTGGTCTTGTGTTTTGATCGTAGTAGGACCTTCTCCTATCCTCTGCCTCTTCTCCTGTCAAAACCTTGCTCCTCCCCTCATAAGACCACTTTCTTCCTTAGCTTCCCTCTCAGTCTTGCCATAACTTGGACCCATCTACCCTGTGTCATTCCATTCGTGTACCCCCTTTCTTCATAGTATCCACATCCCCCACACACCATAGTTATACTAATCAAGGTGCATCTTCAGTATTCCTTTTTCTCAAACAAGTATCTTAATTGACAATTGCAACAATAGTAAAAACCTACCTCTTAGTCCATTGAAAAATTCTCTTTCTACTTCACTGTAGGACTTAGTAGTATCAACCACAAAATCAGTGATATATCCTTCTAATATTATATCCGACCAGAATTCAATAGCCCATGATGTCTTGTTGTCAGTTTCTTGCAACTCCTAGATCAATTCTCCGGTCCAGGACGTTGGATCACCCCCTTGGGAATTCTTCTTGCGATAGGTAAACCACACCAACCACTCATACAATATGATCAGGAATTTAGAGAAAAAATACTCATGTGAACTATCGTGTATGTATATTTCCAACCAATTATCTATCTTCGGTCTAGCATTCTAATTTTCTATCTCAGCAGAATATCGCATCTTCTGGTCGAACCAATATTGAATTTCTGGTCTCGTCAGATGCCACATGTCCTTCCGTCAGTCAAACAAGGTCCCAAAAATGGAACCATTTGTTGATACAAACCTAGCTAACAAAAACTAGTTGACAAGGGTTCCGACTGTATCCACAGCCAAACCATTGCAATCTCCTAGGGCACCGACCAAGAAAGTTTTTACCTTATCCAACAACACCCACAGAGCGGATGAAGTTTCACCAGAGATGTTCAAGGGAGAGCTGATAGAACCAAGTTTCTACAGAATAAGAAGGGACAATGTGACATCAACTTAACTGCTTAGCTCAACATTAACAAATATGACCTTTTAATTAAGTGTTAATAGAATCATTCATCATTGTTCTTCATCATATTGCATCATTCAACCATAATTGTAGTAAACATTTTGATGCGCAAACAGATCTAACATAATAACATCATATAGAACAAGGAAACATTGCATCATAGATTCATGTCACACATTCACATAGCATTCATCTTAAAGTCGCAGAAAAGAATAAAACAGTAAAAGTGTTATACCGAAATCTCGTCACCCTCATGTTATGAGATAGGTATCCCCTTGTCTGCTCCAATCCCTCATTGTTTTTTCTATAGAAATGAAGGTTCAAATTATCCCCTTGAAAATTTTCCTTGCATTGAGCTAGTGACGCTCCTCTTCCACTAACAAAAAGTGGTGCTAGGGTAGGACCGCTCTTGATACATGAGAAAACAAAGGTGCCATGCTTCTAGCCCTATTGTAACAAGTGGTTCCCCCTTAATACCTCCTATTTTATTCATTGGAGGAGCAGTGCTCTAGTTTTGAAGGAAAAAAAGAGAAGCTTCGAGAGGATTCTTGAAGCTGAACTCCGTGGAGCCTCATCCCTATGGTTTAGGATCAACTAGAGCTCGAGATCCTCCCTTTTATGATCTTATCTCCACCTCACCCATGATATCCTCAACCATACCTATCCTCCCATGCCTTTAAATACTGTCTCAACCCCCATGGGAAAAAGGAGGAAGAATTGTGTTGCATACCCAAACTCTGTCAAAATCATTCTTGAGTCTTTGGAGGCAAGGTGAAGTTAGAGGAAAGGATCCATTAGAAGGAACTCTCAACACCAAGAAATGAAGGTTGTAGTCTCTCCAATCATGTATTAATAAAAAAATGTATTTTCTTTCCCACATTTACTGTTTCATATGTATGTATTGCTTGATTCCTTGGTCACAAGCATAGATCTAGTTGATTATATTGTATGCTATCATTTTTTCTTTGTTGTCTTCCATATTTTATAGGTTATTTTGCAATAATCTTCAAGGATAATGAAGACAACCTTTGAGAAAAGTATTATGGCATAATATTCTACTGATGAACCAGATCTAGGGAGAGTCTAGCATTCCGTTTTTGTGTTTTGATCTAGATCTAAACCATTCAGACTAGGGAACTAGCTCTTGTCCACAGGAGGTGTGTATTTTCGGCTAAGAAAAATAGAAAGACACAGTGATTCAGCTCAACTTCTGCGTTGTCATATTACTTCTGCTAAAAAATTGCAGTTCATAGATCGACAAATCTCAGTCAGATCAACGATATTCTTCACCAAGCTTAGATTCTTCACCTTCGAAGAAGATATCTAATACTTGCGATTCAACATCTATTTATAGGCTTACGGCTTTACATTCGAGGTCCACTTAGACAACTTCCTAACTAACTCCTAACTGATTTTGAAAAATGATGATCAATATCCACAAACTATGGTCCAAAACTACAAAAAGCGACACAAAATATAAAATATATCCCGATCTCCGCATTGTGCACTAATATTCCATTTGCAGAGTGTCTTTGAGCTTGTGCAACATCTGTGATTCTACGCAACTAATGTATCCAAACCCCCTTTCCAACACCTATTCATGTCTCTAAAGTCTATGCATACATAGATAGTCCCCTGCTTCTTATCCATGGGAACGGGGTTGGATACCCATTTGGTTAAGGTGATCGGATAGATGAAGCCATCTTTAAGTAAATTCTCTATGTCAACATTAATAGAAGGCAGTTTATGAGGGTTCATCACATGTAATCATTGTCAAACAGGGTTAGCATTTGTATAAGTTTTGATTTCATGTTCAACAATGCATGGATCAATCCCTAGAATTTCATCATACGACCAAGAAAATACATCATAAAATTCTTTAAAGTGCTCGGTGTATATTTTGATTTCATCGAGTGAACAATAAGCACCAATGTAAACATTCTCGACTTTACCAGGAATCTAAGAAATGTTGATAGTAATAGTGGGAGATAATTTCGCCATGTTCCCTTCAAAATATATGCCATGAGTTCTTAATGGGATCATGGGATGACCAACATTATTGCTTAAGGTCATCCTAAACTCATCACACTCGATGCGTTCTAGATCCGAGAGAAAGTAAGGTCTATGATGCATCTCCACCGAGGGCTATTCCATACTAGTCATGGCCTCAAGAATCCCTTCATCTAAAGGAAAAATAACTTCAAGGAAACCATGTGAGTATCATGATGCAACCACCCAAGAATGTAGTGTAAAAATATCCTCCTCTTCCATCCATGAAGAAGAAGGACCAGGGTCTACATTAGGATTCAATATGGTTTAATAAGAAGTCTATTATGCAACCAAATCCCAGATATGGAATAAAAAGAGTAGAAATAGAAAGTAAGAGAGTAATCCATGCCTAAAATATGAATAGTAGAGATAAATATCAATCCTCTTCGAGGGAGGAACCTCCTTACACAATGTACAAGACAAGATAAGATGATATGATGCTAAAAGGATAATATCTCCTTCCTATATATAGGATATACTAGTGTACAATAACAACTAATAAAGCCACTATAGACCCCAAGCCTACATAAATAATATATAATTCCCCACAATATAGGGGGTACTGTGACACACTATATGGTGTAATCTATCATCAATAAGGGCTTAACATGCCCCTCCCCTTCCAGAAGTGTTGTCCTCAATGTTGAAGTAATTCTGGATGCTGCTGTATAAAGCACTCATCTTCCCATGTTCAATCTTCTATGGGTAAGTTGTTCCATTTAATGAGATACTCTGAAATTAATCGATTTCAAAGCTGTCTAGTTCATATTTCAGTATAGTATTCAGGCTCCAAGATGAATTTTCCTTCCTCATCAAGTTTTGGTAACATCGTTTGAACTAGTAGCTTGTCATCGATTACCTTCTTTAAACAAGAAACATGGAAAACTGGATGTGTTATCCTTAAAGTTGAACCTAGACTACAGGGGTTCAAGCTTAAAGAAATCTTTTAAAAAACTGTAATTCAATAAAATCAAAATAAAAAACTGGGTTGGTAAATACTAAAAGGTGTAGGAAAATCACATAACCATTAAAGATCTGTATGACATAAAATGGAATACAAAATTCAATATCAAGGGAACTATGAGCACGAATTTATGGAATGAAACTGACTCTGTCACTAAAGATTTGAAAGATAACTATATTTTATCATAAGAATCATGTAATGGGATGTAATTGACCATATGCAGGATAAATCATAAAAAATACAATTCATAAAATAAAAAATCAACTCATAATCATAATCATATCAAAGCAAAACCTGTATTGAAGATGCAGATAGTTTCATGTCATACATCATACATCAAAATTGGATTCCCATATCCAATTCCACCCCTTCATATCTCGCTATTATACCTTATATACAAAACCTCTCTGTTTCTGAGATAGTTATCAAAGCCTATTTCTATGGTTCGAAATCTTTCAAAAATAGCAAAGTCAATCTTCTAAAACTGTCTGCCTTAATTATTTGGAGCTTGTTCTGATTTTCTGCATGAATAATTGGATCTAGAATTGATATACTCTGCCATTTGGTATTTGTGTTGACACATGGGCTTCTTTGACGTTTCAACTCTATTTCAAGATTTAATACTTAAAAGATCATGGATTCTAGATCCCATGACTCATGCCAGCCTTCTTAGAAATTCCACCGGCATTGTCACTGATAGGTTCATATGCATCAATGGCCAATCCAGTTGCTATTGTACTGAGCATTCCCAAAGTTGCTACTGCAATACCATACATTGCAGCCAAACTAAAACTGACAAAAATTCCTATTGCAATTGAAAATATGGGAATAATAACAAATTTGTATCCCAAAGCCAACCCAAATATAACATTAGTTGCTACTCCAGTCCTACATGAATCAGCAAGATAGTTTACTAAAGAGCTGCAACAGCAGGAGATAGTTCGACTGAACATCTTCACAATGTTGGAAAGGAAACAAACACGGCTTTGGATCAATGACAAAGTTTATTTCGACAGCGATGAAATTAGTATGTTTCCCCTTCGAACCAACGGTAGCGTTCCGGTCTAAGGTGCTGATGAGCTAGAAGACTAAGATTCCAATCGCTGATGACAAATATAATTCCGACAGCGATGAAATTAGTCCATTTCCCCTCCGAAGTAGCAGGAGCATTTTGGTCTAAGGCGCCAATGATCTAGAAGACTAAGCTTTCGATTGCTGATAATGAAAAAATTGCAATGCTAGTGACTTAGGACATCGATAATATGGCAGCTTTGATGCTTGGGGTGCTAATGGGTTAGAGGTCAGAGCTCCCGATCAGCGATGAAGAAAACATTGCAACGCTAGTGATTTGGGACACCGATACTGTGACAACTTTGATGCTTGGGGTGCCAATGGGTTAGAGGTCAAAGCTCCCAATCGGTGATTCTTTTCTCTTTCAAAATGTCTTCAGACATTGAAATTCCTGACTTGTATCATTAACTAGAATTTGACCATTTTCCATAATGTCACCTGCACGTGGGCACCCTTCATGGAGTTTTAGAACTCTCTCCACTAGAATTCCTTCCATTTTCAACAAATTAGCCGTGCCAATTGTTGCAACAATTGTGAAACCAAGTTAAATGAATCCGTTTGTAATTGCCAGGAGGCTTGGTTTGGTGAAATCATTTAAACTTAAAAGCACTGTGCCTGTAAGAGGCAGTTTTTGATTTGCTGCAATTTGTGCCTTGGAAAATGCCATAGGATATTTAAAGTCTATGCCGATCACTTCTCCTGTGATTCGCATTCAAGACCAAGAACCATATCACATCCTTGAAACTTTTCAAATGGAAGGATTGCTTCCTTGATAGATAGATGACTATGTAAAACCGATGTCTTGAAGAGATTTGCCTGACATAAGAAGGGCAGCATACTTTTCTAAAGGATGACCAATTGCCTTAGAGACAAAAGGAATTGTTCATTATTCCCTAGGATTTGCTTCACATTTACTGTCATAAGATAACCATCTATCAATATAGCATAACTCATGAATCTCTTCTATGCTTATACCTCTTTTCATGTCTTCATAAAGTGCATATATTCGATTTGGACCAGGAACTCTTAAGCCATATTTTGAATTTCTTCATCTGTAGCTGAAACTTAGATGAAACCATTCTGTGTGCTGCTAGAAATTTATAAATTTTGTTCGATTAGATCTGGTGACAACATCTGTCTTTGTCTAGGGATGGCATGCTCCCTGTGAGCTGCCAAGAACAAGTAGACCCATTCCTTTCCAATGAAACCATCTCTGATATCTACACCTTGTCCTACCTACCATTCACTGCTTTGAAAATGAAGATAAGAAATACCAGTTCCTTGTTTCCATTGGGCTAGAGTCTTTTATCTTATTCCTAACCTATTTCAAACCTTGAAAACCTGCTCTTCTTATACTGCACAAGCAAACTACAAATTCAAACTACTCATACTACAAACTTAAGGAACTGCTTGAAGCATCAATCTTATTTATTTATAGCTCCTATTCTAATCATCTGCTTTCTTTTGATTAGGTAAAATCATGCTTCCAATGAAGCCATACAAATATTTGACTAACTAGTAAAACTTCTGATCTGGAGATGATGAATAAAGGAGCCCATGGAATATCAAAATTCATTTCAAAAGAAGGGAAAAACCAACCTTCATTTGACAAAAACAATCTGACCTTTGAGCTGCTCAAAGACTCCATATAATCAAAAAATGGATCAATAAAGCTATAAAGAAATACCACTTGCTGCTGTTTAAGTTGAAGCTCAAAATATATCTGTATATCCTCTTCCTCATAATGGCTGCCACTTTTAGCTACCTGTAAATCTAAACATGGCTGCAGACTGATTTTTTTGCTAATCATAGGTTGTTTGATATTTTATGCAAATCCAGTTTGAAACATGATGAATGTAGGCCTACTAGATTGCAAATATGGCTGCTCAATGTCTTCTACAGATTCAGGATTGTTGATTTCCACACAATGTTGTTCCTCATCAAAATTTGATTCATAGTTTTGATACATATGTTGGTTGCTCCTCAAATCAACAAAAGGTGATGTAGGGATATGCTCTTCTTCATCTGAATGCTCATCATAGATTGTCATATGTTTAGAGTGAATCGGTGGATGCTGATCCCAATCTAGAACTTCAATGTTTTCATCATAAAATGGGGCATTTTGATCGATTTCTAAAGATGAAGATTTCTATTCTATGATGCTATCATCAACTTTAATATCAAAATTTTGAAAAATTTCTTGTTGTAAAATAGAATTAGAGGAAGATAATATATCTTCTTCCTTCTTCATAGCATAACCACCTGCTTCATCTTTACTACTGGAAGAATCTACTACTAAACCCTAGATATATAATGCATATCCCCTAGAACAATGCTCAAAAAGACAATCAGCTAGGTAAATCCTCTTACAATATGAATAAAAGCATCATGAAAATCTTTCAAAGAGGAAATACTAGACGTAGGAAGATTTTTGTACCATTGTCTCGCACAACCATCTAGTGAATACATAAACATTTTCATCAATACATCTTCATGATGTATACTCAGCTGATCCATGCATTGATGAAATTTCATTACATGATGTGTTGGATTGTCCTCTTCCTTTTCTCTGAATCGTGGAAGACAATCTCCCCATTCTTCCATGATAGGTATTGTATTTGGAAAGCCAGGAACAAGTGAGAAATTGAGTGGAGCAAATCTCTGTGCCAACATAGTATCAAATCCAGATGTTGTCACCAGATCTGATCCAACAAAATTTATAAATTTATGGAAACACATAGAATGGTTTCATCTAAGTTTCAGCTATAGATGAATAAATTCAAAATATGGCTTAAGAGTTCTTGGTCCAAATCGAATATATACACTTTATGCAACCATGAAAAGAGGTATAAGCATAGAAGAGATTCATGAATTATTCTATATTGATAGATGGTTATCTTATGACAGTAAATGGGAAGCAAATCCTAGGGCATCATGAACAGTTCCTTTTCTCTCTAAGGAAATTGGTCATCCTTTAGCAAAGTATGCTGCCCTTCTTATGTTAGGAAAATATCTTCAAGACATCGGTTTTACATAGTCATGTATCTGTCAAGGAAGCAGTCCTTCCATTTGAAAAGTTTCAAGGATGTGATATGGTTCTTGGTCCTAAAATGCGAAGCACAGGAGAAGTGATCGGCATAGACTTTAAATTTCCTATGGAATTTTCCAAGGCACAAATTGCAGCAAATCAAAAACTGCCTCTTGTAGGCAAAATGTTTTTAAGTTTAAATGATTTCACCAAACCAAGCCTCCCAGCAATTGCAAATGGATTCATTTAAATTGGTTTCACAATTGTTGCAACAACTGGCACAGCTAATTTGTTGAAAATGGAAGGAATTCTAGTGGAGAGAGTTCTAAAACTCCATGAAGGGCACCCACATGCAAGTGACATTATGGAAAAATTATGGTCAAATTCCAGTTAATGATACAAGTCAGGAATTTCAATATCTGAAGACATCTTGAAAGAGAAAGGAATCGCTGATCGAGAGCTCTAACCTCTAACCCGTCGGTACCCCAAGCATCAAAGCTGCCATAGTATCGGTATCCTAGATCACTAGCGTTGCAATGTTTTCTTCATCGCCGATTGGGAGCTCTAACCTCTAACCCGTCAGCACCCCAAGCATCAAAGCTACCACAGTATCGATGTCCTAAATCACTAGAGTTGCACTGTTTTCATTATTGGTGATCGGAAGCTTAGTCTTCTAGCTCATCGCCACCTTAGATGAAAAAGCTCCCACTGCTTTACAGGGGAAATGGACTAATTTCATCGCTGTTGGAATTATATTTGTTATCGGCAATCGGAAGCTTAGTCTTCTAGCTCATCGGCACCTTAGACCAGAATGCTCCCGCTGCTTCGGAGGGGAAAAAGACTAATTTCATTGCTGTCAGAATAAACTTTGTCATTGATCCAAATCCGTGTTTGTTTCCTTTCTGACACTATGGAGATGTTCAATCATACTATCTCCCACCATTTCATCTCTTTAGTAAACTATCTTGCCGATTCATGCAGGACTGGAGCAGCAACTAATGTTATATTTGGGTTGGCTTTGGGATACAAATTTGTTATTATTCCCCTATTTGCAATTGCAGTAGGAATTTTTGTCAGTTTTAGTTTGGCTGCCATGTATGGTATTGCAGTAGCGGCTTTGGGCATGCTTAGTACAATAGCAACTGGATTGGCCATTGATGCATATGGACCTATCAGTGACAATGCTGGTGGAATTGTTGAGATGACTGGCATGAGTCATGGGATCCAGAATCCATGATCTTTTAAGTATTAAATCCTGAAACCAAGTTCAAACATCAAAGAAGCCCATGTGTCAACACAAATACCAAATGGCAAAGTATAGCAATTCTAGATCCAATTATTCATGCAGAAAATCAGAACAAGCTCCAGATAATTAAGGCAGACGGTTTTAGAAGATTGACTTTGCTATTTTTGAAAGATTTCAATCCATAGAAATAGGATTTGATAACTATCTAAGAAACAGATAGGCTTTGTATATAATGGATAGTAGCTAGATAGGAAGGGGTGGAATTGGAGATGGGAATCCAATTTTGATGTATGCTATATGACATGAAACTATCTGCATCTTCAATACAGGTTCTGCTTTGATATGATTATGATTATGAGCTGATTTTGTATTTTATGAATTGTATTTTTTATGATTTATCTTGTATATGGTCAAGTACATTCCATTACATGATTCTTATGATAAAATACAATTATCTTTCAAATCTTTAGTGATAGAGTCAGTTTCATTCCATAAATGAGTGCTCGCAGTTCCCTTGATATTGAATTTCGTATTCCATTTTATGTCATACATATATTTAATGGTTATGTGATTTTCCTACATCTCTGATTATTTACCAACCCAGTTTTTTTATTTTGATTTTATTGAATTATAGTTTTTTAAAATATTTCTTTAAGCTTGAACCCCTGTAGTCTAGGTTCAACTTTAGGGATAACAGGATGGACTCGTGAAGATACAGGGACAGCAGTATTTAGGTGATAATTTATTATCCTTCTTGGTGTTCTTCAGGGACATTTGTTTGTATGGTTTTAGTCTTAAAAACACCCAATCCCCAACATTAAAGCTTCGTTCACTACAATGTTTATCTTCTTGTTGTTTCATTCGATTTTGTGCCAAATTCAAGTTGTCCTTTAAGAGTTGAAGAACTTGTTTTTGATGCTCCATGTGGTCTTCCACTGCTTAAACCTTAGAGTCTCTTAGTGAAGATGTGATGGATGGTGGATGGTAGCCATATAGTGCCATAAATGGGGTCATTTTGGATGATGTATGCAAGGAAGTATTATAGCACCATTCTGCCAATGGTAACCACTTGACCCATTCTGTTTGTTTATCTGTTGTAAAAAATCGAAGATACCATTCCAAACATGTGTTTACTATCTCTGTCTATCCATCAGATTGAGGGTGATAAGATGAGCTATGAGCCAATTGAGTACCCAAACAAGAAAATAATCCAGTCCAAAAATTTCCAGTGAAAATGAGATCCCTGTCACTTACTATGATATTTGGAGTACCATGTAGTTTTTGTACTGTCTCCATAAAATAATTGGTGACCGTGCTTTCTTTGAAGGGGTGAGATAGTGCACAGAAGTGTGCATATTTAGTAAGTCTATCAACAACCACGATGATGACACTCATTTCTTCAGACTTTGGTAAACTTGTGATAAAATCCATCAAGACCTTTAGCTTGGAATGGAAAGTGATTGTAGGAGACTAGGGGTCTTAATTGTTTCCACTTTATTTTGTTGGAAAAACAAACATTCAGCCACAAATTTTTGAACATCGGTTTTAATACCATCCCAAAAAAAATCTTTCTTTACCTTGTGGTAGGTTTTTAAGAACCCTGAGTACCCTCCTATCGGTGAAAAGTGGAATTCAGAAAGTACCTTTTGCTTGAGTTGGGAACTCTTACCAAGATATAAGCAATCCTTGTACCATAGCAAGTCATCTTTCCACCTAAATGTATTAGAGGCGCTGGGATCTCATTGCAGCTTTTGAATAAATGTCCATATTTTTTTGTCATTTTTCCATTTGTCATTTGCTTCGGCTATCAAATCTTGTTGGATTATCAAAATAGCATAGAGTAATGCTTCAACATCCTCATATTTCTTAGAGAGTGCATCTGTGACAACATTTTGCTTCCCCTTTTTGTAGATGATTTCAAAGTCATATCCCAACATCTTTTTTACCCATTTTTGTTTCTCTTCTGAAGATAGCCTTCGTTCTAAGAAGTATTTAAGGCTATCATGATCATTTTTAACCTTGAAATGTGTCCCTATAAGGTAGGGGCGCCATTGCTTCAAGGCATGTAGTATTTCCAACATTTCCTTCTCATAAATTGGATTTTTTAAGTTGTTTCCCTTGATTAGATGACTAGTGAAGGAAATAGGGTGTCCTTCTTGCATTAGTATAGCTCCAATTCCATTTCTTGACGCATCACATTCCACAATAAAGGTTTTTGTGAAGTCTAGTGTCACCAAAATAGGAACTCTACACATGGTCTCTTTCAGTTGTTGAAAGGCTTGAGTTTCCTCTGGAGTCCAATAAAATGCATCTTTCTTCAGTAACGTTGTTAGAGGAGATGCTATTCTTCCATATATCCAAACAAACTTGTGGTAGTACCCTGTCAAACCTAAGAATCCTCAGATATTCTTTTGGGTTCTTGGAATTGGCCAGTCCATCATGGATTTAATTTTTTTAGGGCCTACCTTGACACCTTCATGAGATACAATATGACCCAAATACTCTACCTCATTTCTCCCAAAGAAACATTTTGAGGTTTTTGCATATAGCTCGTTCCCCTTTAGTAGTTGTAGTACCCTGTCAATAGGTTGAACATGTTCTTCTCAAGACTTACTATAGATTAGTATATCATCAAAGAATACCGACACAAATTTTTGAAGGAAAGGCTTGAAAATAGAATTCATTCAACCTTGAAATGTGGAATGTGCATTTGTTAGACCAAATGGCATGACCAAAAATTCATATTGACCTGCATGAGTTCTGAATGTTTTTTGGGGGATGTATTCATCCTTCATTCGAATCTGATGATACCCGAAACGAAGATCTAACTTTGTGAAGACAACTGCTCCATGTAATTCATCTAATAATTCATCAATGATGTGAATGGGAAAATTATCTTTAATGGTGATTTTGTTGAGCTCTCTATAATCAGGACACATACGCCATGATCCATCTGGATTGCGTACCATTACCACTGAGAAGAGTTAGAACTTTGGCTAGGCCTAATTATGCCAACCTCTAACATTTCATCCACCATATGCTCAATTTCAGTCTTTTGGCTATAAGGATATCAATAATGTCTAATGTTAGGAGGAACACTGCGTGGAATTAATTGGATAGCAAGATCAAGGTCATGAATAGGTGGAAGACATTTGGGAATATCTTCAAATACCTTGGAATGCTTATTAATGACCCTTGGGAGATCTAGGGAGATAGGGACTTTTGAGGTTTGAACATCTAATGAGCATAATTGTGCAAACTATGCCCCAATGCCACTTTTTTAACAACTTTGTCATACCATTACAACTTATCACCTTGCTTGGTTTTCCTGTGATACAATTTAACTCATCTTCTTTACCTTCCCATGAAAATTTCATGAAATTTTTTTGAAAATTAAAAGCCAATGTTCCCAATGATTGTAACCATTGGAAACCCAAGACAACATCAACGCCACCCATTGGGATAGAAATCATTGGACTTTTCAATACATATTCCCCCATATCTAGAATTATATTATGGTATTTCCCTGAGCAATTTATAGTTCCTCCATATGCAATAATTACTTGAAATTCTGGTGCTGGATAAACAAAGCAATTAAGAACTTTGGCTAATTTATAGTGAATGAAATTATGAGTACTACCAGAATCAATAAACAATGTTACCTTCTTCTTTTTGACGTATCCTTCTATCTTAAGAGTTTGAGGAGTGCTAATTCTAGCGAATGCATGACAAGATATGGTGGGAGCAATTTCTTCTGAAGTATCCTCTTCTATTTCTTCTAAAGTCACCTCTTCTTGAGATGCTTCCTCTTCTTTTGGTTCTTCCTCTTCACAATCTATGTAGAATAATTCTTCTCATTACACTTATGTCCCTTACTATACTTGGTGTCACAATTAAAGCATTATCCTTTTTCTCTTCTTTCATCTAGTTGTTGGGGTGTCAACCTTTGTGGTAGCTTAGAAAAAGGAACATTATTTTCTCTATATGTGTTGGAGAATGCCTTTCTAGTATTCATTAGCATATTTTTATTTTCAACCTTAGGCTTGCCATCATGAAAGCCTTCTCTAGTGATGATGGTTCAAAGAGACACACCTCATGCTGAATGTTATCTTTCAAGGTTCCAATAAATAGATCTAACAAATTATCTTCTAAAATATTCTTCACTCTGAGACTGAGCTGTTGAAATTGCTTGATGTGATATGTAACTGAACCTTTTTGCTTGAGATTTACCAATTGACTAAAGAAGGTGTTGCTATTTATATCCCCATAATGTGAAATCAATTCTTTGGTGAATATAGAACAAGAGATAATAGAGTCCTTTTTAAGGTCACAAAGCCATTGGTACCATACAAACTGATCAGGTTCTAAATACAAGGATGCAATAGTTACCTTTTGCATAGTGGGCACTTGGTGTAGATCAAAGAATTGCTCCATCTGAAAAATCCATGTGATTGAATCCTTGCCATCAAACTTCTGCATGTCAATATTAGGGATAAGGTATTTTATTGGACATGAATTGATCCTATGATGTTGTAGTGAATCATCAACTTTTGAGGACTCCAAATTCCTACTCTCGAATTGTTTTTCAATTTTCTTCATATGTGACTAGAATAAGTCATCATGTTCCTCCTTATCCTCTTCTTGAGTAGATAGTTGAGGAACAAAGTTATGTTTGATATCCTTGATAAACTCCTTCAAGTCTTGGAGATCTTCTTTACTAGCCATGCCTTTTATATCTTCTTTACTAGACATCCATTTGAGATCCTCTTTAGTAGCCATCTTCTTTTCTAATTTAGTGAAGTCATCAATTTTCACATTTTCTTTAATCATATCTTCCAACTTGGACACTCCAAAAGAAATGTCTTCCATTTCCTCGTAGGTCGGGGATGATCCCTCTGGGTGTTTGAGTGGAGTGTGATTCTTTCCACTTCCTTTTGGTGTATTTTTTAACAATATAATACCTTATGGTTTACCACAAATATATCCTACTAAAAGCTATTCAAATGCAAAATGGCATACCTTTTTTAATCATTGATTGGGAGGTTGTTTTAGGGCCGACTTGTAACTGTGGTAAAAGTTTAATTTCGACTTCTCTAAGGCTTAAAATTCGTCCTGTAGTACCTTGATCTGTCCTCTTTCCAATGCCGTAGGTATGACCTAATTTGGATGAGCCAACAAAAATTTATTGCAAATATACCAAAACCTCTTATTTTTGGCCTATCAAGAAGAGCAAACTTGTACTGTATGCCATGTCCACTATTTTGTTTCTGTATCTAAAACTTCTACCATAGATACCCTGGTCTGTCTTCTTTCATATGCAATTCTTCTCACTCCATTTGGATCTCATATTCCTTAGATATGACCTTTTCCCCAAGAGCACATGTTTTATACTAGCTGTAGGACTAGTAAAAAACCCTAGATTCCTCCAAAGTTATCTCCAAAACCGTAACGTATCAAGATCTGAATTGTTTACTGGAGATATTTCATCCTATTTTGGAAGTGGGGTTTTAACCTTGATCTCTGATTCCATGTAGAAAAAACATTGTACCGAAAGTAGCACAATGACTCCTTTTGCAGCAGCTAATCCCAAGGGAAGGGCTCTAATACCAAATGTTATGCAACCAAATCCTAGACATAGAATAAAAAGAGTAGAAATATAAAGTAAGAGATTAATTCATGCCTAAAAGATGAATAACAGAGATAAATATCAATCCTTTTTTAGGGAGGAACCTCCATACAAAATGTACAAGACAAGATAAGATGAAATGATTCTAAAATGAGAATATCTCCTTCCTATATATAGGAGATACTAGTGTAAAATAACAACTAATAAACCCACTATAGACCCCAAGCCTACATAACTAATATGTAATGACCCACAATATAGGGGGTAATGTGACACACTATATGGTGTAATGTGTCATCAATAAGGGGTTAACAAAGTCTTTATTGCAGACAATGGAATTTCTACCCTGGTGGGTAGAGTGTCCTCATTCAAAGTATTTAGATGAGGGAGAGTCCATGGGTCATCCAAATACATTGTGTGAAATGGGAATGAATTGAAAGGTTACAAACCACCACTAGGAGTAGAACTAATCGCTAAAATTAGTGTTGAAATATGAAAATTTCCCATCAATGACGAATACATTTTGATGCCAACATTCTTACTTTCCAGTTGAGAATTGTCAATGACCGAGATAGTAGATCTTGACAATGCAAACAAACTAGAATTATGGAAAGATAATTGATCAATCGTCATAATCTTATCCTTGAAAGGGAAGAACATGACACAAAATACTGAATATATGATCACTTTAATAGCGTAAATCTAGTTCCGACCTAGTAAAGGATTGTAGTCGAGGGGCGCATCAACCACCTCAACTTCGACCAGAATGGTCTTCCCCCCAAAATGGACTTGAGAGGAGGGAATAATGCCTTCTGTCATGAACGAATGTCCATCAAATGTTGTTAGCATAGTCATATATTTGGAAAACAATGGCGTGCCAAGGCATTTCCAACAAGCCAACGACATCACGAAGGTCGCAATGCCTTCATAAACAACTGTGCATTTAAAAGCCAACATCGCACAAGGAGTCTAGCACAAATATTAGAAAATGGAATAATGTTGGGTGGCTCAAAAATTAGGATTGTATCTCGAATTATTTAAGACTCCCTTAGGTACATGTTGTATAGCTTTAGGCTTATCGATCTACAAAGGAATTTTAGGAGGTGTAGGCTCTTTATCCGTTGTGACAAACCATAATCTTGTGAAAGAGTTACAACAATAGAAACTAACATCATGTCGATATAACCATGGCCACCTTCCCTAGGTAGCAGGATGTTATTCCCACCAAAACTACTTCCAGTGGTAGAGGTACTCGAAGCCATATTCTGATTATGAGGTAGAGGGTCAATCAACACAGTTGGGCTATATGCCATGAAATTTGAGGAATATTCAATACTAGGGAACAAGTAGGTGAGATGGTATCCCCCATAAATATTGCATGAGAATCTAACATTCTGCTTAGGTTTCTTCCCCCCCCAGCATTGTTATCACTCTTGTCATCATTTTGATTCCCGTTCTTATTCCCACCCCATCTTATATTTTTTACCCTTTTTTATTCCTTCTAGGTTTTTGGTTACCCTTCTGGTCCAAAGAATGCATAGAAATTACTTCTACCAATTGGGTGGAAATGGAGGAGGCCATAGCCTATCCAACCATAGACTATTTCATAGATTTTTTTTCATTTGAGATGTAACATGGTCTATGACTTTGGTACTTGTGGAGACAACAATGCCATCGGCGTGCGGCCCGGGTTTGAACATAGGATCAAGATTTGATCATGATTCATCAGGGATAATGCTAACACTAAAAAGTGGTCACCTAGTTCTCCATGGTCTAAACCATGTCCATAAATCATGTTCCCACCATTATTTCCTTCATTTTGACCTTCGCAATTGTATTTCCACTAAAAATGGTCAAAAAATCATTATTCCTTCCCATAAATGAAGAGATGATGAGCATTTATTGTGATTTATCCTCAATCTCTCCCAAAAAGGGATAAGAACCCTAAAAAGAGAATGAGTAAAAAAACCCTAGATAAATACAATGGAAAATGAAATGCCATGGGTCAAAAAAACCTAATACCATACTATAAATACATTGTGAAGGACTCTCCCAAAACACTTTTTTCCATTTTCCATCAGTCACATCACATACTTTATCTCCCATTATTCCCACATGTTTCCACACCATTTCTCACAGTGTACATTGAGTTCACTTCATACCAATTTGGATCGATTCCCCCCATTTGACAACAAGTTGTGGAAGAGATTGGAGACCCAAACCGTGGAGCTATGGAACCACTTCCAAGGACGGCTACAGTGACCCATTTTTAGAAAGGTGTGTTCATTTTTATTTCTTGCATTAGTTAGTTTATATATATGTGAAAAGCCTAAAAATATGTGCTTTTGTTGTATCATTTCTTTTGTTATTGTTTAACTCTTCCTTATGCTCTGGACGAGTTAAGGTTGGTGCTTTTCCAAGTAGTAGGGGAGAAATCCCCACTACTGTTTTGGCGACTCCACTCGGTTGATCCATATGGATCTTTGTTTTTGTGGGTTTTCTATTAGTTTGTTCTCCTCTTTTGCACTCATCTGTCATAGATCTGACACCCTCATGGAAGATATGAACCAGTATTACGTTAGTTCCTGCGCCCT
The DNA here is from genome assembly GCA_001517045.1 of Pseudotsuga menziesii. Classification (NCBI taxonomy): domain Eukaryota; kingdom Viridiplantae; phylum Streptophyta; class Pinopsida; order Pinales; family Pinaceae; genus Pseudotsuga; species Pseudotsuga menziesii. Next base: position 30,274 of record LPNX010360215.1, on the reverse strand, counting down.
AGCCCTAGTCAGTGTTCTTGCTTTAGAAAACAAAATTATTTCGATCGAGTTGCATCTATTCGACCGAAAGTCATGACCCAATCACACCTTTTGTCACAATAAGTACGCCCTAGTTCACACCTTTATCCCTGATAAGAGAGACCTGGATCAAAAACCCATATCACTCCTGTCTCGGATTCTAAAGCAACCCCATTTTCTAGTGTGACTCAGTTTCAAGAGACATGTAATGCTTGACCCTCTATTTTGTGCCACTTGAGTCCGTCTACTATTTTTCTGCTAAGATTGTGATTGTTTCTCTGTTCCATGTGATCCCTATCGTGCATGTTCCATCGACGAGTGCGATCTGTATTTTATGAGTCAATTGTTGTGCTTCATGTCCCTGTTTTAGACCGCCTATCTGTGTTAAACCCTTCTTTTGACATGTTTTTATCTAGATCTGATCTTTTGCAGCCCCCTGGTATGTCCTGAGATCCCATTTCCTTGGTTTGTGAACCGTTTTAGTTGAGCTTCGTAGTTGAGATTCCATGCATGTTTCCTACATTTGATTAGTTCCTTTTACTGCTCATTTATTTCAAGTACATTTTATTTATGGAAGAAAAGTTTATTTTGCAACATATTGACTGTTCTTTATTGCTTTTTGTTTGCATTATATTTGGATCCCGATGATGAGATTGGGACATCTTCACCATGGATTGTTGGTTTTTGTATACACATCAGTTGCACACATATCACATGATATAAGTGAAAAATATTGGTTCATGACCCCAAGTAAGCCTTAAAAATAACTTAATACAACCAACATTGTAACCTTATTGAGGACAAAACAATATTGTAGCTAAGTTAGGACTTTGGGGATAGGCATCCAAACAAAACCTCTTTGTCACTTACATTTTGAGACATAGTTTTTGTCCATTAGGGGACCAATATCCTCATGTACTTGTTGACACGGTCACAACCAGCTTGTCGGGATGCCCCATGCTCTGCAGGAATAAGCCGCAAATGAAGGGGTTCCAAAAGTTAGGGTGGACTACTGCACTCCATATTGTGCCAAAGGATAACCCTTCACAGTCCTCCCCGTATCACCCAACCAGGGCTCGAGGGACAAAGGAATTGAGTGCCAGTAAACTGAATGGATGTGTCATGAATGAGGTAGCCTAGTTTCCATTCTTATAGGTCTCTTTTACCCAGTGGTAATTCTCGGTAGTGGGATTCTCCTAGCCTATATTGTTCTTCCATTCTGTATTGTCTGACTGGGATTTCATCACTCTACTAAGGATATGATTTGTTAGGGGCTTCCATCTTGTAGTTAGGATTTTTCCCGCACTCTTATCCCATAGATTAGTGCATCATTTTTTTTATAGGTAGTGTTTCTTATTGGCTTTCTGGCCACTTTGATGTAGTCTCGCCTTGTTGTAAACCATTATCACAATTTAGTTTTTGAGGTTTTTGTTTGCCTATGAGCCTCCATTTCATACACTCTCCTTCTAGACACTCAATTGTATTTGGGTTTTCAGGCCTTCGATTGATACTCTTGAGTTTTCATTCATTACAAAACGCTCCATCATGCCATCATAGCTCCACCACACTACTCACATAGGATTAGGGGGAACACCCCCCAATTCGGTTCCTTGAATAGTCACTGTCGAATCCATATTTGACATCGTTCACCACCTTCAGAGCCACACATGGCCTCTGAGTCTAATTCATATTCATACCAGTCCAAACCCACCTTGCTCACTACTCCATCTAGACACATGGTTGGTGCACATCCTTATCCCTTTCAATGGGGGATTGTTAGTAGTGGACTCATGTCCATTCCACCTATCATCATAAGTATTCCTTCCACTAGGCCTACAAGCCCCAATCCTAGTGGGCCCCTTGTCACTACACACACTACTGGTGGTTCACTACCCACTAGTGCTGGTCCCATTTTAGCCACTGTGGTCCCTACCATTCCACCATTCATACCTAGGGGAAGTGCCCATTCCACATCTTTTTATACTATTCCTACCATACTAATGACTTTTCCTATTGTCGAAATTCAACCTTATCCACCCCCATTAATGCATTGGAACTATGTTCTTGCTGCCATCGGCACCATTGTTGGTCCTTCCTACGCCTCTCTCGGTTCTAGTCTCCCTTTTATGGTTAGTCACAACCTTCCTGACTTGGCATGGTTGACCAATGACCCCATTCGTCATCACCCATAGTGGAATCCTATGCCTACCAAGCTTCCCACATGCATCCCTAAGTTTGAGGGTAAGGGAGGAGAGAATCCTCAAAATCACATTATGTCATTCCATCTATGGAGTTCATCTAATAGCATAGTGGATGATTCAATCTGGTTGAGTTTGTTCCAGCACACAATCATTAGTGTTGCGGCCAAGCGGTATATCGAACTGCCTCATGCTACCTACCCTGAATTATCCTCATTACCTTCAAAGTTCCTTCAATACTTCCACTTACCCATCCGTTATGATCAAATCTTATTATCCTTTCGACAAAACACAACTACCCATATCGTGGATCATATCCATGAATGGTGCATCGACATACCTTGTGTAAGGTTTAGTTAGATGATAGGATCTTCTTATATTGATTCCTCAAAACCTTACTCCCCCAAATAGCCAAGGACATCTCATTTGGGTGCCCGCAAACTGAAGAGGAAGCTATATTTAAGGCTCAGCAGTTCGATCTAATATATGCCCAATCTGGTTACTTGTATACCTTTATAGTCGATGCTCCCCATGCCACCACCTCACGTTGAGATACGTTGGGGAAATCTCATGTTGTTGATGGAGTTATCAACTCAATTACCCAACATACTCAGTATTATCTATCCTATCCCATGATGCCACCCCATCTTGGAAACACCCATAGTGTTTCCCAACCAGATTATTCCATCGATTAATCATGTGTGATGGCTCGTTTCAGGGCTACTCCCTCCTATGAACCTCACGGTTATGCCCCTAATTATTCACGCATAATGACTCAGTTCGGAGCCACCCCTTCCTACACGCCTTCTGCACCAACTCCTCATGTTCGTGGACCAGCTTGTTCGACACACTCATGTATTAGCCAAATGGCCAGCTTTGCAGACCCACCAATTACTTTGGTTTATTATGCACCACTTATGCATCCCACTCCATCTCTAGACCCAACTCCTCCTGTATCTACATGACAAGTATATGCATAGAAAAACCTCTCTAATCAACCGTCCTCCCAATAACCAAAAAGGGCAGGGAAGGAACAAGAAGTAGGAATTAGGGAAAAAATAGCCTAAAGGAGGTGGCCATCAGTCCAACCCTCTGAATAATAATGGTGTTGAGCCTCCTGCATAGAATACCTAGTGTCTTGCTCAAACTGGGAATAACCCACATTTGTGAACTAACCATCTGTGTGCTATCTATAAAACCTACAACCATTACACTCATCAGTGTCCTCACTTGATTCATGTCCAATAACTACTCCAAAACTATAGTCAACATGATCCCAACGCAGCTGCTCTAGTTCCTCCAAACCTAGTACCACCGGGTCATCCACCTATGGTGCTTCAAACCCCCCTACCACACCAAGGAATGGTTGCAACCTAGCCCTTGGCCCCACAAGCTCCCATAACCATTGTTGCGGCTCAACCCCCTGATGTTTGTGTCCATCACCTCATGACATTATCGTTCGATGTCGACCTATAGAATCGATGAAACCAATATGGTTACGCTATGGAAACTACTAACCCATTTGCGACATCTACCTCCACCACTCCTGACATTCCTTTTCATTTCCCAAGACCCCCTACATATGGGACTGCAAAAATACTGTGGTTCTCTATGCGTTGTGTTGCAAAAAACACGACTACCAGAGTTGCGATCAACTACATATTGTTGATGACTTGGCTTGATCCTCCACTTCCATGTCAGCTCTGGAAATTCTTAAAACTTGTCCTTCACAACGTAAAGTGTTGTTTTCCCCATTAGGTATCGTCGATCCCTCTGATTCTAGGTTGATGACTTTTGACCTGGATCAAGGAGAACCCAGGATGCCATCATCTGTCGCCTTCCAATTTCCTATCACAATTCTGAATTTTGTGATTCATCAATGCATCATTGATGAGGGAGAATCCACTAGCTACGTTATGTCAACCTTTGTTTGGAAGAAACTTGTGTATCCCACCCTTCAACCTTTCACCATCACTCTTCGTGCTTATGATGGCTGCTATGCTCAGCCTCAAGGTGTTCTCACGAACGTTCATGCTGAGGTAGCTAGTAAAAAAATGTTGATTGACGTTGAGGTTGTCAACACCCAAATCGATTACATCCTCCTCCTAGGACGTAGTTACATGTATGCAATGTGAGTCGTTGCCTCTACCATCTTCTGACTCTTGATGTTCCTTCATGATGGGAATACCATGACCATCAACTAGCTAATGTACTATGATTCAAAGGGGTGGATGACACAAGAACACGCCTTTCCCACTATCGACACTACCATTGATAGCGTGTCCATACCATCTGTATCTATCATTGGCTTAGGCTTGTTTTCTAATGCTCATATGGCATACACCTTTTTTCCTTTCCACCTCCCCCTTCGCCAACTAATATATCATATTTTTGCACTATCGTGTCCATTAGAGTTCTGACCTCTTTACAACCTCAGTCGCAACCTCAACCTCAACCCTTAAGGAATATTGGGGTTCATTCCCTGTCCACATGATTCCCTTCCTTTTTACACCATCCGAAATTGTGAGAAATCCTATCATGGATACTCTCAACTTTCTTGGTTTCACTTTGGGTATTCCTTTCTGGTACCTTGACCCACATACCCCACCCCGACTCCCTAGGTTGTGTTGACTCTCGTCCAACCTATTGAGATGATGTCACACCTACCTCCTATTCCACCAAAGACTACACCTGTCTCTAATGATGCCCCTCCTCCTCCAAAGAAGGTTGGGGGAAAGGCAACCAAAGCAACGATCAAACCACATCCGGCTCTTATATGTGCTTTATGCGATCTCTAAGGCCATGCGACAAAAAAATGTCATGATTTACCTCTTCTTCGCATTCACATGGAAACTATAGTTGAGAATGATGGTAACCCTCTGGTCAGTGTCCTAGATCCATAGGTGGTTAAGAACAAGTCATCATGATCCAACCATCCTTGAGAAATTTGCAGCTTATATGGTCAGTATTATCACCATTTCCTAGACTTTGCTGATTATTGATCACTCCTCCATGACCTCTAAAAACACTCTCGCGAGTTTGACGTTACCTAGTTGAGGAGATCCACCCTCTGATTTCTTCTTCAGACACAACCAACACAATATACAACATCTCTACTTACAGTTGTCCTTTCCCCTCCTCGACCATGGAGGATCCACCTAATATATCCCAGGGCCACTTTCACAATGACAGGGAGATCTCTAAAATGACCACTGATTTTACCCCATTTCAGTTAGTCCATGGTGTTGAATCGGTTCTTCCCATTAAATGCCATATTTCATTACTCTTCCTTTCCTTCAAACTTCTCCCTGATACTTCACCACTAGAACAACGCCTATTTACACTTAAACAGACCTATGAGGACCATTGTGTTTCTTTCCAAATGATCGAAGTAGCCAAGACTCGGTTGAAGTCCCATGTTGACTGCCATGTCCACCCTCGCACCTTTAGCAAGGGAGATTTAGTCCTCGTATATGACCAAGATAATGATAAGATAGGAAAAGGGAAGTTTGATTCCATGTGGTATGGCCCATATGTCTTCCATCGATGGCCCAGCAAGGGGGCATACATCCTTGCTTACTCTAACGACCACTTCTTGAAGAATCCCCGCAATGGTCTCTACCTCTCGAGGTTCTATGACTGAATTAGTTCACCATGAGTACCCTTGTATCATACTTTTTATTTTTTGTTTCACAATGTTTTTATCACGAGTCGGTGAACCCCTCCAGTAGCCGCCCCACATCCACGTGTAGTGAGTCCATTGTAGCACTGTAGAAGTAGCAAGTTGATAAGTTGACTTGAATGATAGTCGACTTAGTCTATTAGCCAACTAAGTCGATCAGCCGACTAAATCAGTCGGTCGACTAAACTAGAGATTAGGTCGGCCACCTAAGGTCGCGTCGGTTCATCGAACTGACAGGTAGTTATTTTGTAACTGTTTTGTAATCATATATATTAGGCTATTGAGCCAGATGAGAACTCAGTTCAGTTCTCTGTGTTGTATGGACTCATTCATATAATATAATCTGTTAATTCACCTATTTGTTCTTATCTCTTGTCTCTACTTTATATATATGTTTTGGTGTGTATTATTGGTATTCTTATGTGATCTATGAGATTACAACATTGGTTTTCTTGTTGGAAGTACATGTCTGAAATGTATGCAAATAGATGATACCAGAGCAAGAGATTAAGGACTGGTGGGAACGTAAAGTTGCAAAGTATTTGCAGAATTACGCATGAAGGAACATATTAACAATCGCACAAGCAAAAGAAATATTTTTCACTGAAGCACATGAAAAGTTTGTTGAATCAGTGCCCCAACTTCTGAAGAAACTCCTGGATGAGAAATCCATAAGGGACTAAAGAACAACAGCTACTGAAAAAATTGATCCGAGGAGGTAGAACAAACTTATTGGAGTGGTTCGAGAAAATCGCCGATGACTTCTCTGAGGAGCAAGCAGTCGAAGACATAACTTCAGTGGAAACAGTCAAGGAGAAATTTTACATAGATCTCACCGAGCAATTTCTGTGTTCCTTACCGACCTTGCTGTTCAAACACCTGGTCGAGAAAGGAGTAGGACATATTGTCGAACCTCGTCCATCACTTCATGAACTGCCATAAAACTCTAACTGGCGGAGAAGCAAAGGAAGTGGAAAAAATTTATTGTAGAAAGGGAGTGGGAATACTTCCTAAACAAATAGACCGAACTATCTGGGCTTTCTAAAAGCATCAGGTAGGCTATGAGGGGGTAGCTGGTCATATGTCGAGATAGAGTAGAGTGGATTCTAGTCAACTAGAAATAGATACCATTCACCAGTAATGAGAATTCGACCAAAAGGGAACTCAAGAGAACAGTATCACATGAAGGTATGTTGGACATTCAGAAAATAGAGAGCAAAGAGAGACAACAGAGGAGGGAAGCAAGAAGAGAAAGAGCCTTAGAGCTGCATAGAGGAAGGAGTCCTAGGGCCACCAACCAAGAAGAGAATCCACCAGAGTCAGTTCATGACTGACATAAAGAATGCGTGGAATGAGAGGCGTCCCCTACGGAGGAAGAATTGTGGATAGAGCAGCTAGAATCTCTCCAATTAAGAGCTCCCCATGAATGAACAACCCTCTCTCTGTTGAATACACGTACTCGGATACAGACTATTGTCAAAGAGGACCTCTGACTATAAGCTGGTGACTTTAGTATATGGAGTCAACTAGATGACAAAACATACACTGGATGACACCTCATTATACATCGAGCAGAGGAAGGGAATTGGGTGACCTTTCAAGCTGCACCCTCCAACCGAAGTATCCACTTACTCTTACTGACACATGAAGGAGCACCCCCCCCGGCCAAATATAGCTTTAGAAGACACATAACATTCAGAACTGCGAACAAATAGTTGCAGTGGACCATCGACAGCAGAAGTCGACATCAACCGAATGCCAGTCGACGAAGAATCGACAAACGACGGGAACGGAAGTTTCGTCAACCATAGTCCCGCAAAGATGAATAAACTAATAACCCCACCACCTTCACCTCCACCTCCACCCCCACCACCTCCTGAGATCAGTGACAGTGATTCAGACATGGGTCATGGATCAGCCCACATTCCTCTATATGAGGGGGATGAGGACCCCACACGACACTGGTTCATCTACGAATCGACTTGGGAGGCCAACCAAGTTACAGACGAAGATAGACAAATGGAACAGTTCACCGGTGCCTTGACGAAAAGAGCATTGACGTGGTATATGACCTTTTCAAAAAGACAACCTAGAGCAACCAAAGCCAAGATCAAGGCGCAATTTCTATCATTTTTCAAAACTCCAGATGCCAAACACCTGGTAGCGAAAAAACTAAAAACTACATCACAAAATCCAGGGGAAACCATCCGTGACTATGATAAGTGTTGGAAAGACCTTCTGAGCCAACTAGACTATGTTATAGATGAACAGTTACTAATCTAGTGGTCTCTTGTAGGGTTATCTCAGAAAGTGCATCGACACATCAGTCTGGAAATGTTCAAATCTTACAAAGATGCGCTAACAAAAGATCTTCAAGTGGAGATGGACGAGGACATACCCGCTTACCCCATAGACCACAGATTGGAAGAACAACTCAAGAGTGTATAGAAGTCTTTAAAGGAGTTAAACCTCAAGAATTAGGAGATCTAGTGCACCAAATGATCGACGGCCGACCACTCCAAAGACAACTGTCGACAGGGATATAGCCGACAGGACGTTCGATTCGTGCAGACCAAATATTTTTGTGACATTTGCCAGAAGCACAGGGATCACTCGAAAAAATACTGCCCATTCAACATGAAGAATGGCAAGGCATCCTGGTGTGCAATCTACAAAAAAAAATCACAATACAGCCTACTACCATTTGAACCTGAAGAATCGACAAAATTATCATGCAGTCTACCAAACCAACGCAGTTGCGCAAACTAACAAGCAAAACAACTTAGCAAATGATCAGAATGGTCATAGATATGATATCCGATGATACGAGCACCGGTACGACAATCGACGTGCAGGATACGGAGGAAGAGGTCAATTCCCAGGGAATTGCAACAATCGACCGCGTCGACCCATCCAGTGCTTTACATGTTATAAAGAGGGACATCGGTATGCAGACTGTCCATATAAAGACAGAAACTGACCTCAAATTTTTTACTCACTGTGGAGTAGGGGATCACTCACTATAGGATTTCCCTACCATGTTAGAAAAAATAAATACAAAGAAAAATGTTAATGTCTTGTCCTGTGTGCAAAAAAATGATGTAATAAACACAAAAAATTTGCATATTGTAACTTGACAAGGAACAAAAACAAGAGCTAATAACCCAAGAATCAGTAAAATAAAAGTGAAACATATCTATCCTAACCCACTGAAAGAAAAATAAACATACAAGGAAGCAACCAATATATTCAAATAAATTGCACGACAAGAACACGTTCACGACAATGGACATAACACAATAAACGAATTAATCCAGCTCATACACAAAGACAACTCAGTATCTCAGTTCATCAATTTGTTGTATGAAATAAAATGTACCAACTCTGAAAAACAAACAAAGAATATCTGCAGCTTAAATTAAAAAGACAAAGGTGATGCCGACCCACTTGTCGACCTGGAAATCGAAGGATACCACGTCCAACAAGTAGTGCTTGACTTCGGCTCACAAGTAAACATCATGACTCATGACACTTGGGAACAAATGGGTATACCTCGACTCTATGAGTTAGGAATATACCTAAAACTAGCCAACCAGGGCCTAATTGAGCCTATTGGAGTCTGGAAAAATGTCGACATGACTATAGAAGGAATCTCAACCAAGGTCAACTTCGAAATCATTGACCCGAAGGAAGGATCCAGTTCCTTCCCAGCATTAGTCAGTCTACCTTGGGGTAGAAAGATGAAAGCATCGATATCCTTGGACAAGGAGAGAATCAAATTAAAAGGAAATGGACAAAAGGTCATTGTAACCATTCATCCATCTTAAGGGGAACCCTAGACTGAACCTATCAATGAAGAAGTCGATATCCGACAACTCTACCAGATCCAAAACAATGCAGACTACACAGAACCAAATATCCATGGAGAACTTCATTTAGGAAACCAAGACTCAGTTGGTTATAATTCAGATGCCGAATTATATGATTGGGAGATCGAGAACTACGAAACACAAGCAAGAGGGTGCTGGACTATACAAAAAGTGCAGAAAAATCCCACCCAATAGTGCTTCATAGTGTCCATTGTCCCAAAAATCTTTGAGAAGAAAATTAGGGAATACCCTACCTTACAACCTACCAATGTAAATACTACACAAATACCAAGATACAAGGAAAGGGAATCACCAGTCATGGATTTCGAACAAGTTTCCAAAAATATTGGTAAACATGGCTGACTTCAAAGCCTAGTAGAAACTTTTACAGGACAAGCTACTAGATGGTGGGATACCCATCTCACAAGACTGCAGACCTGGACAACTGCTTCGAATTACTTTTTCGAAAGGTTTGGAGCAAAGAAGTTAACCCAACAAGCTCAGATACATGTATTCACTCAAGGACAGAACCCAAAAGATCATATTAAAACCTGCGAAAAAGAATGGAGAAGACTTGGATATAAGGATGAATGAGCATGGCCACACTTGTTCCCATCAACCCTCATCAACTTACCAAACAAATGGTATAATATGGAAGAAGATAGAGGTGAAACCTTCTTATGGCATGAACTTAGGGAAAATTTCATTAAAGATTTCAACTTTATACCACAAAATGAAAACTTGGTTGAAACAACAAAGCAGATTAACGAATTTATATAGCCAACCGAAAACAAACCCTTAAAATCTAACTGACACACAATGAAATGTAACAATATCCAAACAGGGACAAAACCACAGTCGACAAGACTAAATCTAGAAAACAAAAAAACAGAAGGAAAAATCTTTAGATGGAAATCTAACCATATCGAAACAACCAAACCTATTTGTACAATCCTGAAAGTAGAAACAACTGACAAACAAGATACCAACAAAATGACTACAGCTGACTTCCCTGCCACATTTTCACAGTTCAAGGAATGAAGTTGACCAATCAATGAAGCCAAAGCACTAGAATGGCTAGATGCTAAAGTCAAAACTAAAGAATTCGACATCTCCAATGATGATCGACCAAAAATGGCAAATATTGGTGACTACTGGAGTGAAGAACAGACCACAGAGATAGTGAACTTATTAAAGGAATTCCAAGATGTATTTGCTTGAGATTATAAAGACCTCAAAGGCTTAGTCCATGAAATGGGAGAAATGAAAATTGATACTAAACCTGATGTTCGACCTGTGAAGAAAAGGCCTTATAAACTAGCTCACAAATACAAGGAGATAGTAAAAAAGGAAATTGATAACATGCTGGAAGCAGGCATCCTCTATCCTATTGACCAATCAGAATGGGCAAGTCCAATGGTTGTATAACCTAAGAAACATGATCCAACCAGACTAAGAATTTGTGTCGACTTCAGGGAACTAAACAAAGTAACACTGACAGACCCATTTCCAACCCCTTATGCAGATGAAATCTTGAATGAGGTCGCAGGACATGAATGCTACTCCTTTATAGATGGATTCTCAGGTTATAACCAAGTGCCAATAGCTAAAGAAGACCAGAAGAAGACAACCTTTGTGTGTGAATTTGGTTCATTTGCTTACAAGGTTATGCCTTTTGGATTAAAAAATGCACATGCAGTATTTTCTAGAATTGTTGTCAAAACATTTTAGGAATATATTTACAAGACCATGGCAGTATACTTTGATGATTGGACAATATACTCCATGTTAAAGGATCATTGCAAATGGATCAGACTTATGTTGGAAATATTTCGACAAATTCAACTCTCCCTAAACATCAAGAAATGCATATTTGTGACCCCCATAGGGATATTATTAGGACGCATTGTCTATAGAGAAGGTATTAAGGTTGACTTTGCAAAGATCAAAATTATCCTTGACCTAAAACCACCAGTAAACCCAAAACAAGTCAGGGTGTTACTTGGCCACACAGGCTATTACAGAAAATTCATTAGATATTATTCAGATATGACCTATCCTCTTGAAGAACTATTACGAGAAGATCAAGAGTTTAACTGGACAGAGGAGTGCCACATATCATTTGAAAAATTTAAAAGAAAACTAGTCAAGCCACCAATCCTAAAGTTTCCAAACTGGTCGATCAAATTCCATGTTCATATTGATGCATCAGGCTTAGCAATAGGAGCAATCTTAACTCAACCAGGAGATGATGGAATGGATTATCCTATAGTTTACAGTAGCAAAAAATTAAATAAGGCTGAAAGAAACTATTCGACAACAGAAAGAGAATCCCTAGGCATGGTCTTTGCACTACAAAAATATCGACATTATCTCTTAGCTAACCCATTTATATTCTATATAGACCATCAGGCCCTGAAATACCTCATCAATGAACCACTACATAATGGAAGGATCTATCGATGGCTACTACTCTTCCAAGAATTTGAGTTCGAAGTCATTGTCCGACCGGGTAAGTTAAATGTCGGGCCCAACCATTTATCCCGAATCGACATAGGAGAAGAATCGACAGGAGTCGATGATGACTTGCCTGATGCACATTTATTCCGGATAGAAGCAGTCCCAGCAGAACTAGAAGAAATAGCTCAGTTCTTGGAAAATGGACATGCACCAGAAGGAATGAATACAAAGAAAAAGCAGATCTTAGCTATGAAGGATGCACCCTACAGTCTTATAAATGGATTTTTATACAAAATGGGATTAGATGACATCCTCAGAAGGTGTGTACTAGAACATGAATGAGACAACATTATGCATGAAGCACACTATGGACCTATAGGAGGACATTTTCAAGCAGACACAACTGCAAAGAAAATCCAACAGTCAGGGTTATGGTGGTTGACACTCCACAAGGATTGCAAAAATTTTGTTAGTCGATGTGACAGATGTCAACAGCTAGGTCGACCCCTGCCTAGCACAGAAATTCCTTTGATATAAGTAAACCCAAGTTTGACATTCAAAATCTGGGCCATAAACTTCATAGGACCATTTCCTATACCAGCAAAAAGGACAAGTGCAAGGTATATCATAAATGTAGTCGAATATGTAACTAAATGGGCCGAAGCCAAACCAGTCGACACATGTTCTACTGAGATAGCTACTAAGTTTATATATGAGAATATCATCACTAGATTTGGATGTCCACTAACCCTGATTAGTGACCAGGGAACACACTTCATCAACAGAACTATCAAAACCTTAACCGACCAGTTCCAAATCGACCATCGTCAGAGCAGAGCATACCATCCTCAGTCAAATGGAGCAATTGAAGCATTTAATAAAACATTAACAAGAGGACTAACCAAAATATATAATGCTGATAAGGATGGCTGGGATGAGAAAATACCTGTAGTATTATGGGCATACATAACAGCATATAAATGATCGACCAACCAAACTCCTTTTTTACTAGTCTATGGACAAGAAGCAGTAGTTCCACTACACTTTCGACAACAGACACCTATCATCACAGAAATACTGTCACATCCCCGTCCCTCAACCGGCGAAGAGGGCGCGTCCCTCAACCGGCGAAGAGGACGCGACGAACATCAAGATAGCCAGGCAAACAACCCATGAACATAAAACAGAGGAGATCCATGCTAAAATTAAAACCTAAACAACAGGCATAATTCATCATACAAGGATGCACAGTCCTTCAAACAATCAGCGGAAGCAAACATAGACATTCCAGCATTTAACATCAATATAAATTACAGAGATGAAGTAACCGGCAGTACTTATATTTTGATGAAGAAATAACCCGCAACCAGCTATGCCGCTGCAACGTTCCACCCAACCATAAGCCAGCGTGCTCATCAGTCTCTCAGCACGCTGCCACCCCCAAGCTGGGCATGATTCCTCAAGGAATAAGGGGACATTGCAGGCTTACACATAGCCAAGGGGACACAAAACAACCAAACCAAATACCGCTGGGTTTAACAGGCCTTCAACAAGCGGCCAAGCCAGCACCATCCAAGGGACAACCACTGCATACCAGCAGCCAAACCACCCTTCACAGCCCTGTGAAGAAGGCAAAACCACCAGGAAAAGATCCCAAGCCAAGGGTGAGACACAGCTCAAATCCAACCACACTGTTGAGTTGTTCTTGGCCCTAACGTGGCCAAAAAAACTCAGCCACAACACCCAAAAGATGATTGCATCCACAGCAACCAAAACCAGGGCAATTCAGCAACCCAAACTCATAATGAGTGATAGAAACCAATAACAGCCCATGAAGGTGAATAACCAGTGTTTCCAGCATAACCATGGAAACCCAAACGTAGACCCCAGTAGAAAACGGCTCACCACGAACAAACAGTGGTACAAAACGAAATTGGACACCACAGCCAACAAAAAAACGTAGGGAAAACAAATGCCCCAAAACGAAAACAGTCAGCACGGCTTTCTCATGGGAAAATCGACCTCAACTGTCTGTGCATGAGGAAAGGCTTGCACCCAATAGCAAAATACATGGGAAAGACATACCTGATTTCTGCATGAGGATTCTAGCCTGCACGTGAGGGGAAACAGCCTCACCTCTGCGCGCGAATCAACAGGCCATAGGGAGGATGAACAGACCTTTGCGTGAGGAGATAAACAGACCATGCTGAAGATGGTGGTGAAAGTGAAGACCAGCCGCGTGAGGGTGAGCGACAGGATGTGAAAACCATCGACCATGGGAAGAATGGAGTCGTGGGGAAGATGGAGGAATTGCTTGCCTCTTTACCCACGTTTTCTCCAGCAATAAATGCCCTCAACCACTCATCCATAACTCCTCAACCTCCAGCTGAAGCATTAAAGAGGTTGAAAAGGTTGGATGAGACAAGGAAAAGTGACCAATCAAACAAAGGTGCAAAACAAAACAAAGGTGGTGAAACATGGGTTTTTCCCCCATAGACTAAGGTTTGACATTCCCCCACCCCTTATCCTTTGGAACCATGCCCTTTTCATTTTAACGTTGCACTGCCATAGCTGGTTGTGGTTTCAGTTTTATTTGATGTGCGTATTTACATGATGCCACATTACAATGTGCCAAACAACACGATATACCATCATCAACTATACCTATTGCTGAAACATACACACACAAATCGATGATGGGGCTTTTGCCTTGAGCTCCTCACCACAATTAATTACAATATATACATCATGCAAACAGGGTCGAAACCGGGGACATTACAAATACTACATGTCGATGTTGAACAAGGAAGAAAGGACCGACTATTGCAACTAAGCAAACTTGAAGAGCACCAACTAATGGCAATACAACATCAATAAATCCAGAAACAACAACAGAAAGCATGGCACAACCGAAACACCAAAAACAAAAACTTGTCAGTCGGAGACCTTGCTTTACCATACAATAGTCGAGTAAAAGGAAAACCTATAAAGCTCCATACAGAATGGATGGGACTTTACGTTGTCGAAGAGATACATCCCAACAGATCAGTCCAACTAAGGACGTTATAGGCCATAGTATTTCAGAAGCTTGTTAATGGAGCCCGACTAAAACGCTACAGAAAAAAAATAGAAAAAAAAATCATATAACGACCATAACCATCAACCAAAAGCCATAAAAAAAACTTAAGAATTCAAAAGACAAAAAAATACAATACATACAGAAAGCTATGACAGGAAATTACCATTTCAACAACTGACATCATGCCCATCGACATAACACCATCGACCATTTTCATCAACCATTCTCATAACTGACATCGACCGACGACCTCGATAGTCCCATCGTGCATTCATGACATCAAGCGTCGAAAGCAATTTTCCATTAATGCACACTCAAGTATTCCAGCTGGAACATTGTGTCCACCATTAATACACCCATCGATGCACACATCCACAGCATTGCCTATAAATACTGGATTGTTGAAGGATCCTTCACCGCAATCCATACAGATAGAGCATCAAAGAATCTAGTCAACTAAATGCTAAGAACCCCTTAGTGAAATCAACCATCAAACTGAAACAATGGCCCCTAAAAAAACTAGAGCCTCGACCAAAGCCAAGGAAATACAGCCTGTGGATACACCTTTAGTCTGCAGGTTGAAAAACATTAAAAATGCCAAGGTACAGGAGGGATCATGGAAAAAACTATGGGTCGAAATGCAAGAATGGGCCTATGTCGACAAAAAGGCCACTGAGGCCACAGAGAAAATCAAACACAGCACTATCTTTGGCTATGTCAATGTACCACTCATGGCCATATTTGGTGGCAC
Source organism: Pseudotsuga menziesii (assembly GCA_001517045.1). NCBI lineage: Eukaryota > Viridiplantae > Streptophyta > Pinopsida > Pinales > Pinaceae > Pseudotsuga > Pseudotsuga menziesii. The sequence continues at coordinate 14,217 of LPNX010360215.1, read as the reverse complement.
GAAGGAAACTGCTATAAAATTCATCATCAGTTAGTACCACAATGGTCGGTTCTACTTTGACCAACCGGTCGACATCTCTGGCAAAGTCATCTCCAAGCTGACTGGTCTCTCCAATGAAGGAAACCCAGTGCCAGTCGGTATCAAAGAAGGACTAGTCGAAGAGCTCACTGGGTCATATTCGGGTAAGAACTCCAAGGGGTTGATGATTAGCCAAATCACAACCCAGACGCCCCAGATTGTGGCCAAAATAATTGCAGTAACACTCACCCTATCAGGTCGAGGCAGCAACCTTAAATTGGACATGGTAGAAGCTGTCGACACCATCGCGACAAATGGAAGGGAATACAGATGGGCTGAATATGTCACTGACATTGTCAAAACCATTTGTGAAAGATGCCAAGAAACGGGGGGAAATCATCAATTTCCCCTCCCTAATCTTATGGATAGTCATGTACCATATCTGCCTAGAGGGGGGTCCAGTCTTTCGAGAATCGACGAGCTTCCACATGTGGAGATTTAATCCATTCTCCCAAAGAGGAACCTTGCAGGAGCTTGAGCACGGGAAAGTACTGTTGGAGAACTAGCTTCAACAGCTCAAAGTTCGCACGACTAGATGGAGGGTGCCTCAAAACATCTAAAGAAATCTACTGACAAACTCCCACATCCAACTAGAGCTCGACCATACCTCAGTGTGGTACATGCAGGGCGACAACTCAAACGCCAAATCCCTCAACTACTATCCATCAGTCGACTAGATGTTTCAAGAACTGTCTCAACAGGTCAAAACCAAAATACCAGTACTAGCAGCAACAAAGCAGGTCGACTTCTCCATCGAAGAGCCGCTCACAGACTAGGAAAAAGAGGAAGACTATGAGCTGAACCTCTATATCAGCACCTTTGTGTCAGAGGAGACACCTGTCAAACACACTGGTCGACTTCAAATAACCATCAAACCTCTGACCGCAAAGAGGGAAGAACCCCAGACCACAGAGCCATAGCCAAAGCAGCAGGTAATTCCTCCGGTGGCAGAAAGTCTCATCCCAACCCAGGAGCCAAGGGGAGAGATAGAGCCTGAAAACCAAGAGTATGCTGTCACAAAAGGTATCATTAGAAAATTATCAGAAAATATAGCAGCGTCCCGGAAGAAGCTCAAGACCCAACAAAAACAACAACAAGGAAAAGGTAAGCACAAACTTATTCCGGAACACTCATTAGAAGACAAGGTTGGTGTTCTTTAGTGCACCATACAATTTTTTTTTTTAAATGGTTGAGAAACGAAAGAGATATGGACGAAACACTACCAGTATGTTTTTTGAGTTGAGGAGTGATGACAGAAGATAAATAAGAAAAAAATAGAATAAATTATGTATTCTTGTTAAAATTTTCATATTTAGAATCTGCAAAAAAAAACCATATCTGTTTCTAAAATCTCATAAAAAATGGACGTTTGCAGCACAATCAGACGAACCGCTAAACACCAGCATATTGAAAATATGGATATAATGCTGAATTTGCCATGGTTTATCATACTCCAAGGCACAGGCATGTTGAATCCGAAGCAAAGTACAACACAGACACATAGGCATAGGAAATCCATGAAAGCATGGGTGGAGGCTCAGCCTTATCATTTGGAGGGAATAAAATTTTGAATTTAACAATACGTGAGCTTGATTAACTCTACAAAACGCGTGCGTGTTATATAGAAACAAAACACAAGCGCATTATGTGCATATAAATCGCATGCGTGTTATGTAAAACCAAAAATAGCGTTCATCATCATTTTCATCTTCTTCATCATCTTCAACTTCATCATCATCATCATCATTAACATGATCGTCATCTTCAACTTCATGATCATCAACATCATGAACATCATCATCACCATCAACATCATGAACATGATCATCACCATCGTCGTCATCAACATCATCATCATCATCACCTTCCTCATCGTCTTCATCATCATCATCATCATCACCTTCCTCATCATCATCATCACCATCGCCATCATCATTATCCTCATCATCATTATCATCATCCTCATCCTCATCGTCATCATCAGCTTCATCGTCACCATCATCATCATCATCATCATCATCATCATCACCATCAACATCATGAACATCATCATCACCATCGTCATCATCATCATCATGAACATTGTCGTCATCACCATCGTTGTCATCCTCCTCCTCCTCCTCCTCCTCCTCATCATCACCTTCCTCATCATCAACATCACCATCACCATCATTATCATCATCAACATCGCCATGATCATGATTATCATCTTCATCATGTCCATCTTCATCATCATCATCTTCACCATCATCATCTTCATCATCACCATCGTCATCATCATCATCATCACCATTTCCATCATTGCCATCATCATCATCATCAACAACAACATTATCACCATTGTTGTCATTGCCATCATCATCACCATCATCATCACCTTCATCATCCTTATCATAATCATCACCATCAACATCATGAACATCATCATCATCATCCTCATCATCATCGTCATCATCACCATCATCTTCATCATCATCATCATCATCACCATCATCATCACCATCGTCATCATCATCATCATCACCATTGCCATCATTGCCATCATCATCATCATCACCATCGTCATCATCATCATCATCACCATTGCCATCATTGCCATCATCATCATCATCATCATCATCACCATCAACATCATGAACATCGTCCTCATCATCATCACCATCATCCTCATCATCATCACCATCAACATCATGACCATCATCATTCATCATCATCATCATCATCATCACCTTCATCATCATTCATCATCACCATCAACATCGTGAACATCATCATCATCATCCTCATCATCATCACCATCACCATCAACATCATCATCCTCATCATCATCCTCATCATCAACATCATCAACATCATCAACATCCTCATCATCCTCATCATCATCATCATCCTCATCATCATCATCACCTTCATCATCGTCATCATCATCATCATCATCATCATCATCATAACCATCAACATCATGAACATAATCATCATCATCCTCATCCTCATCCTCGTCATCATTCATCATCATCACCTTCATCATCGTCATCGTCATCATCATCATCATTCATCATCACCATCAACATCGTGAACATCATCATCGTCATCTTCATCATCATCATCATCCTCATCATCATCACCATCAACATCATCCTCATCATCAACATCATGAACATCATGAACATCATCATCATCCTCATCACCATCAACATCATGAACATTATCATCACCATCCTCATCATCATCATCACCTTCATTATCATCGTCATCCTCATCCTCATCATCATCACCATCAACATCATGAATATCATCATCACCTTCCTCATTGCCATCCTCATCCTCATCACCATCATCACCTTGAACATCATCATCATCATCATCAACATGATCATCATCATCACCATCAACATTGTGAACATCATCATCATCACCATCAACATTGTGAACATCATCATCATCACCATCAACATCATGAACATCATCATCATCATCCTCACCATCACCATTGACATCAACATCATGAACATCATCATCATCCTCACCATGAACATCACCTTCATCATCATCATCCTCATCACCATCATCATCATCATTCATCACCATCAACATCATGAACATCATCATCATCATCCTCACTATCAACATCATCATCATTCATCATCATCATCATCCTCATCATCATCATCATCCACACCATCAATTTCATGAACATCATCATCATCACCTTCATCATCGTGAACATCCTCATCATCATCATCACCATCATCATCATGAACATCATCATCATCATCCTCATCATCATCATCACCTTCATCATCATCATCATCATCAACATCATCACCGTCAACATCATGAACATCCTCATCCTCATCCTCATCATCATTCATCATCATCATCATCATCACCTTCATCCTCATCATCCTCATCATCCTCATTCATCATCACCATCAACATCATGAACATCATCATCATCATCCTCAACATCATCACCATCAACATCATCATTCTCATCATCATCCTCATCACGAACATCATGAACATCATCATCATCCTCATCATCATCATCACCATCATCACCATGAACATCATCATCATCATCCTCATCATCATCATCACCTTCATCCTCCTCCTCCTCCTCCTCCTCATCATCACCGTCAACATCATCATCACCTTCCTCACTGTCATCCTCATCATCGTCATTCATCATCATTCATCATCATCATCATCATCACCGTCAACATCATCATCCTCATCCTCATCATCAACATCATGAACATTATGAACATCCTCATCATCCTCATCACCATCAACATCATCCTCATCATCCTCATCATCCTCATCATCATCATTCATCATGCCCATCAACATCGTGAACATCATCATCATCATCCTCATCATCATCCCCATCAACATCATCATCATCATCATCCTCATCATCAACATCATGAACATCATGAACATCATCATCATCCTCATCACCATCAACATCATGAACATCATCATCACCATCCTCATCATCATCATCACCTTCATCATCGTCATCATCATCATCCTCATCATCATCAGTCATCATGCCCATCAACATCGTGAACATCATCATCATCGTCCTCATCATCATGACCATCAACATCATCATCATCATCCCCATCATCCTCATCATCAACATCATGAACATCATGAACATCCTCATCATACTCATCGCCATCAACATCATGATGATGAACATCAACACCATCCTCATCATCCTCATCACCTTCATCATCGTCATCATCATCATCATCATTCATCATCATTCATCATCACCATCAACATCGTGAACATCATCATCATCATCCTCATCATCATCACCATCAACATCATCATCATCATCCTCATCATGAACATCATGAACATCATGAACATCATCATCATCCTCATCACCATCAACATCATGAACATCATCCTCATCATCCTCATCATCATCATCACCTTCATCATCATCGTCATCCTCATCATCATCATCATCACCATCAACATCATGAACATGATCATCACCTTCCTCATCGTCATCGTCATCCTCATCCTCATCATCACCTTGAACATCATCACCATCATCATCAACATGATCATCATCATCACCATCAACATCACCATCATCATCATCATCCTACTCCTCATCATCATCATCCGCACCATCAATTTCTTGAACATCATTATCATCACCTTCATCATCGTGAACATCAGCATCATCCTCATCAGCATCATCCTCATCAACATCATCATCATCATCCTCATCATCAACATCATGAACATCATCATCATCCTCATCATCATCATCACCATCAACATCATGAACATCATCATCATCATCCTCATCATCATCCTCATCATCATCATTCATCATCATTCATCATCACCATCAACATTATGAATATCATCATCATCATCCTCATCATCATTACTATCAACATCATCCTCATCATCCTCATCATGAACATCGTGAACATCATGAACATCCTCATCATCACCATCAACATCATCCTCGTCATCATCATCATCCTCATCATCCTCATCATCATCACCTTCAACATCATCATCATCATCATCATCATCATCATCATAAACATCATCATCATTCATCATCATCATCCTCATAAACATCATCATCATCCTCATCCTCATCTTCATCATCACCTTCATCATCATCATCATAATCACCATCATCACCATCATCAACATGATCATCATCATCACCAACAACATCATCAACATCATCATCGTCATCCTCATCATCATCAACATCATGAACATCATCCTCATCATCATCATCACCATCAACATCATGAACATCATCATAATCATCCTCATCATCATCATCACCTTCATCATCATCATCATGAACATCATGAACATCATCATCATCCTCATCATCATCAACATCATGAACATCATCCTCATCATCATCATCACCATCACCATCATGAACATCATCATCATCATCCTCATCATCATCATCACCTTCATCATCCTCATCATCCTCATCATCAACATCATGAAAATCATGAACATCATCATCATCCTCATCATCAACATCATGAACATCATGAACATCATCATCATCCTCATCATCATCAAACTCATGAACATCATCCTCATCATCATCATCACCATCAACATCATGAACATCATCATCATCATCCTCATCATCATCATCACCTTCATCATCCTCATCATCATCATGATCAACATCATGAACATCATGAACATGATCATCATCAACATCATGAACATCATCCTCATCATCATCATCACCATCAACATCATGAACACCATCATCATCATCCTCATCATCATCATCACCATCAACATCATGAACACCATCATCATCATCCTCATCATCATCATCACCTTCATCATCATCATCATGAACATCATGAACATCATCATCATCCTCATCATCCTCATCATCATCAACATCATGAACATCATCCTCATCATCATCATCACCATCAACATCATGAACATCATCATCATCCTCATCATCCTCATCATCATCAACATCATGAACATCATCCTCATCATCATCATCACCATCAACATCATGAACATCCTCGTCATCATCCTCATCATCATCATCACCTTCATCATCCTCATCATCCTCATCATCAACATCATGAACATCATCATCATCCTCATCATCATCCTCAATCAACATCATGAACATCATGAACATCATCATCCTCCTCCTTATCATCAACATCATGAACATCATCCTCATTATCATCATCACCATCAACATCATGAACATCATCATCATCATCCTAATCATCATCATCACCTTCATCATCCTCATCATCATCATCATCATGAACATCATGAACATCATGAACATCATCATCATCAACATCATGAACATCATCCTCATCATCATCATCACCATCAACATCATGAACATCATCATCATCATCATCCTCACCATCATCACCTTCATCATCACTATCGTCATCATCATCATCATCACCATTGCCATCATTTCCATCATCATCATCATCATCATCATCATCATCACCACCATCAACATCATGAACATCATCATCCTCATCCTCATCATCATCACCATCAACATCATGAACATCATCATCATCACCTTCATCATCATCATCATCATCATCATCATCACCACCATCATCATCATCATCATCATCATCCTCATCATCATCATCACCTTCATCATCATCATCATCACCTTCATCATCATCATCATCATCATCACCATCATCACCTTCATCATCACCATCGTCATCATCATCATCATCATCATCATCAACATCATCAACATCATCATCCTCATCCTCATCATCATCACCATCAACATCATGAACATCATCATCATCACCATCAACATCATCAACAGCATCATCATTCATCATCATCATCCTCATAATCATATAGGAATGCTCATCCTCATCATCATCATCACCTTCATCATCATCATCATCCTCATAATCATTATAGGAATGCTCATCCTCATCCTCATCATCACCTTCATCATCATCATCATCATCACCATCATCACCTTCATCATCACCATTGTCATCATCATCATCATCACCATTGCCATCATTGCCATCATCATCATCATCATCACCACCATCGACATCATGAACATCATCATCCTCATCCTCATCATCATCACCATCAACATCATGAACATCATCATCCTCATCCTCGTCATCATCACCATCAACATCATGAACATCTTTGTTTAGACAACTTGGGAATATGGATTGTTAGAAGCTCCTATATATTCAAGGAGAAGTTTTGTTCAATCCTTTGAGGTTTATGTTCAAGTGATATTTGTAATGCTAAATTGTAGATTGATTATTAATCAAGGACAACCTAGATAGGTGGGTGATTGATATAGCTCTTGTGTTTTCTTAGATTTAGTTATTATAGGGTTTTTTGGGGGTAAATTGTGGCATTTATTTTTGTTTCTATACGACCCATTTTTAACTTAAGTGTTGGAGACATCTTCTTAGAAACATAATTGTTTAGTCATTTTTTAAAGTAGATAAAAGATCAAATGTTTATATGAATAGTGTAAAGACAAATATAATAGAGTTGTAGCCAAGGATAAAAGAATGTATAAGATAAAAGGTTTAATTTTTTTTTTTTAAGAATGTATAAGATAAAAGGTTTAATCTTTTTTTTTTTAACTCTACATAGTGTACATATAACTACATTTCAGTTACAAGAATGTTTGTTTATTTGTTATAAACAGTTAAAAAAATCAATTAAGAAATTATAACTGTGAATGATATAAATGTCTTAATCTCCTCTTACAATCCTAGATACATATATATAAGAAATTATATGCTAATTTAACATTTATATGAATGATTTAATATTTAGATCAACTTTGAAATTGTAATCACGTTTAGCCGTGCACCCACCCCATTAATTGTGGTTGAAGATATCGCATGCGCGTTTTGGCTATACAAATCGTGTGCGCGTTTTTGGACTGTTAAAACATTGAATTGTCATTGTCCGAGAGCAACTTCACTACGTGTTTTCTGAAAATTTCAATTACTGTGCGATATCTTTCAAGAGCACGAGCCTTTCTTTGAAAATACTCACAATCTACACCATCTCCATCATTCTTTTTGATATGCAGGTGCAACATTGAGGACATCTTCCATGGTTGAGGAGCAGATAGGATAAGATATCAAGCTTCAATGTCATTTCATGGTGATGGTGGATATAACTTTCATTTGCTTATTATTCAAGAGAACCAAAGGTAAATTCTCCCATTCATTGTTGTTTTGATGGCAAATATGAACAATTGAGAAGGAAGATTGAAGTATATTGAAGGATTAATAGTTATATTAAAGCAAGTTAAAAGTTTGGAAGCTTGTAATTGAGGAGCAACAAAAACAAAGTATATTGACATTGATCATTGTGGTGATGGGGAATGTACGTAACCGAGGAAGAAAATCAGCAAGGAAGAAGAGACCTCAAGAAGTCATCGAAGAAGAGAAAGAAAAGAAAAGAATAGACATGATGAATCGGAGGCTTTCTTTGGAAACTAATCCAAATCCAATTATAGAGGATACGGCTGTTCATCCTATTAATCCAACACAAGAAGAAATTACGTATTCACTAGAGGGACCATCTCAAGACGAAGCTCATGAAGAGGCAGTCTACATGGAGCCTACTGTTGAAGAAGAAAATATCAATCGGACCATCGATGAGGATGTTGGACTTCCACCATCCAACTACCAGGAAGAGAGTGAAGGACAACAAGTTGCTATTGAAACCCCAGAGCGTATTGTTGATGCACTAGATGATAGAAATCTAACCCCCTTACCTCCATTAGAAAGCATACGTCGAAGAACTCTGAAGCGTATACAAGTTGATGAAGGACTCCTCAATTCCATTGAAGGTACGCTATCTAAACGTAGTATTGCTTATCAAACTCAACAGATACTAAATAAATATTTTGATTCTAAATGTGATGGAGATAAATGTAGATTATTTTTATCATTGTTAAAATCTAGGGGCTTGAATATTGTTAGGAAATCATTAGGGATAAAGATGATAAAGGCTTCTGGACCAAGTTCTCATATAGTTAAAAGCTTAGTAGATGCCTTTGGTAAAATTGGTAAGAACACACGGTCAAAGGACCGCAATACGGCTCGTCGTGTGTTGTCACAAGCAATTGTGAATAAGAACACCAAGGTCCTTGGTTTTCTCAAGCCTACATCTAAAATAGTTAATTTGAATGTAAAAACCCTCCGTAGGTATTCTATTAGAAGAGAACATCTCGACACAACCGGCCAGCCAGATTTTTGGGCCTTTATTGGTCAGCATAAAACTTGTTACTGGGGCTCATGGGACATGTGTGGACCCTTGGACCATCTCACATGCAGTCTTCAATATGAAATTTTTCTTCCAGTTTCAACAAGCTAGTTGTTTTCTCTCCATCACCCTTTATTCTTGTTGTTTTCCCCTTTTTGTGAAGGGTGACTCATGTGATTTCCAATGGACAACAATGGTAGCAAGAGGAGAGATAACGAGGACAAAGTTGGTGAGGGTGATTAATATTTTATAAGGATGGTCGAGAGGTAATTTTTTTTTTTGTATATCAAATATATCAAGGGCACTTCTAGTGTCTTATGGTCTTGGGGAAAAAGATGGAAAAACAACCCATGGGAGAAATTTCACCCCTCAAATTTTCTCAATACCGTGACTTAATATTCTGTGAAAACATATATAGCACAGGAAACCTTGAAATGACATCCATATCCCACTTATAGGTCAAATATTCATTATAAAGGACATGTGCAATGGCTATGTCAACACCATGCATGTCCCATGAACCCCAAGGGTTAATGTTAATCCTTTAATACTTTTTTGTTTGATGTTGGATCGTGGATTGGCATATGAGAATAATTTGTTTTATCTAAAACCTTGAAATGAGCACCATTATATCAAAATCATCATACAAATATATCTTATATAGGGTATATCTGGTGGCCTAGGGTTAATCCATACATTTCCCATGATCCCCAAAGACAAATGTTAAAGGCCTTGCACATCAGGGATGGATCTCGAGGCTTGAGACATGGTTAGACGAGCACTAGTATCTTAGTGTGTAAAATAGTCCTTTAGTGCTCATGGATCATGTACAAGGTCTAAAACCACCAAAAATATCATATAAAGATAGTATTTTTCCTACATATTTAATATGGATGCGATCATGACCATTTGTGCATCATCGATGCATGTTAGGGCCCTAGGAACACGAGAGGAGGAAAGCGAATGTATTATGGCCTAACATATGTTTTTATGGATCATGGACCATACATTGAGGGGGGGAACACTGGGGATGGATCTTGAGGACCATTACATGGCATAAGGAAAAATATAGGACCTTATGTTTTCATGGTCCATGAGTAGGTCCCTACACATAATTACTTTACCTTACAAGAGAGATATGGTGGCCTATAACATGGTCTGCAAAATAAATTTAGGGTCTTATGCCATATTAATTTTCGATGGGGTTGATGGTCCATGCATGTTAACCTAGAATATGAAATAAGAACTATGGGGGGGCCTCTCCCTCCTGTCCATTGCCCGATGCCCTCCGTCTATGGTGGTTTCTGAAGCTAGGGTTTCGCTTGGTAGGGGACAATGCAGTCACACCAATGAGGGCCAAAGATGGAAAGCCATGGATGGTGGGGATGTGGTCGGCATCGCCATATTTCCCATGCCCAAACACACTAGCAGGAGTTGACAGAATTCAAAATTGCCGCTCCGTGAGGTTTTTTGCGCACTGTTCCCAAGTCCACCAGGTGTCCCTGAACGGTATCTGGAGGTGACCTGCAACTCGCCATAGATCGATGTTTGGGCCTCCGATCGATGAACCGTTGATTCCGTTGGATTCATGACATGGGATTTTAGCTTGGGGGGGGGATCTCCCTCCTATCCATTTCCCGATGCCCTCCGTCTACGGTGGTTTCTGAAGCTAGGGTTTTGCTCAGTAGGGGACAATGCAGTCACGCCAGCGAGGGCCAAAGCTGGAAAGCCACAGATGGTGGGGGTGCAGTTGGCATTTCCATATTTCCCATGCCCAAACACACTAGCAGGAGTTGAAAAAATTCAAAATTTCCGCTCCGTGAGGGTTTTTGCGCACCAGGCTCAAGTTCACCAGGTGTCCCTGAATGGTATTTGGAGGTGACCTGCAACTCCCCATAGATCGATGCTCGGGCCTCCGATCAATGAACTGTCGATTCCGTTGGATTCGTTACATGGTATTTTAGCTAGGGGGGGGGGGCCTCTCCCTCCTTTCCATTTCCCAATGCCCTCTGTCTACGGTGGTTTCTGAAGCTAGGTTTTTGCTCAGTAGGGGACAATGCAGTCACACCAACGAGGGCCAAATTTGGAAAGCCACAGATGGTGGGGATGCGGTTGGCATTGCCATATTTCCCATGCCCAAACACACTAGAAGGAGTTGACAGAATTCAAAATTGCCGCTTCGTGAGGTTTTTTGTGCACCGGGCCCAAGTCCACCAGGTGTCCCTGAACGGTATCTGGAGGTGAACTGCAACTCACCATAGATCGATGCTCAGGCCTCTGATTGACGAACCATCGATTCCGTTGGATTCGTGACATGGGATTTTAGCTAGGGGGGGGCCTCTCCCTCCTGTCCATTTCCCGATGCCCTCAGTCTACGGTGGTTTCTGAAGCTAGGGTTTCGCTCGGTAAGGGACAATGCAGTCACGCCAACGAGGGCCAAAGCTGGAAAGCCACGGATGGTGGGGGTGCGGTTGGAATTGCCATATTTCCCATGCCCAAACACACTAGCAGGAGTTGACAGAATTCAAAATTGCCGCTCTGTGAGGTTTTTTGCGCACTAGGCCCAAGTCCACCAGGTGTCCCTGAACGGTATGTAAGTTGGCCCATTGTCCAGTTTACAAGATCTACATCCTTCTATTAGATCTCCTGCAGCAGAAGAGAAAGATGATAACCTTGTGATTAGATTCTCTGATGGAGATAGTGACAGTGAGGGTAAAGAAGAGAGCAAGAGAGTGGGTCGAAGTGAGAAAGATGGATCATCAAGGGAAAATACAAGTGGGACTTCTGCAAGCCACTCACTTGCAGCTTCTTCATAGATGGCTATAACGACATCACAACAAACCCCAGGGATGTGAAAGCAAATGACTATGGTGCAGAAGCAGTTAGCTGCATTTTGTACAACCATATCAAGTGCATTGCAAGTCCATGGGGTGACTTCTATGGGGTTTGGAGAGGGTCCACCTCGGCAGTCACCCTGTAATAAAAAGCCTACTGTTGGCCACAATAGTTCAATTGGCCAAAAACATGCTTTCAAGCCTGGCTCATATGTAACTAAACCTAGTGGCACTGACTTGGAGAAATTGAGAAAGCAAATTGAAACAAAAGAGAATCAATTGAAGCTCCAGAGGCATATTCGATTGGGAAAGGGACAGGATACAAGATCAATTCCAAGTGGAACATTCCACACAGCTGGTATTGCAGATTCAACAACTATGAGTAGCAGGAGGCAAAATTATGTTAGCCCAACATTTTCTAAGTTAACAGAAGGTGCACCTGTTAAAGAAATTAATGAAGAAAAACAAAAAGTCCCAAATGTTATATTGCAAGAACTTGAACCCAGTTTTAAGGATAGTATGAGTAGTCTTCAAACAAAGGTGGAAGATTCCAAATGTTGATCATAGTTGTACAAAGGATGGTTCTAGAAATGAGGTTTTTACAAGGGAATTGCATGCTGGATTGAAGGAGGAAGATGAACCAATGAATTGGAGAAACACCCACTTATGAAATAACACCTTGCCTTTTTTGGAGGTAAAGAGCATGATGGCACGTTTCTCATAACTAGAGCCATAATTCAACTTTTAGATCCCTCGGGGTTGAGGAAAAATTACTTGACATATTTCTACATATTAGATGGTGTATTTCACCTTTGAGGATGGATTTGGAGTAAAAATATTTTGTTCAAGGAATTTTCTACATTTTAATAAGAAATATCTTTGCTTGAGGAGACACCATGTGGAACTTTTGACATGGTCAAAATCTAAAATGAAGAATAAATGTGTGCTTTAATAGGATCTCACGAGTTAGACATATGAGAATTAGCAATGTGGACCTATTCAAGGAATTTTATCCAATCATAAGGAAAATAATAAGGGAGTGCTCCTCCTTAGGAGGAATCTAGGGATTTCTAAAGAAATAGTATTCTATGGGAGAGTTGTTCGAGGTGAACGCTATAAAAGGAGATCGTTCTTATTTGTTCAAGTCATGTTTGGAATAGGGAATCATCTCATTCATACAACAGCTCAGACTTGGTCAACAAGAGTTTGGATCAGTTTGGTTCAGTTTGGATTAGTGGCAATAGTCTTATACAACCATTATCCTACAGTCTTATACAACCATTATCCGATGGACTTATGCTTCAAATCATGTTGATTCACAAAGTTGGTTCTCAGTCTTTGGATTCTATTGTAGTTCCTTTAATGCTGAGTGATTAGTCATAGGGTGCATGAGGTTTGTTGAATAGTGTTGTTGGTTGTTGATGAAATGTAAAGCATGTATTGCACTTAGTTTTATTAAATTACACTTGAGCATTGACTTAAC
>LPNX010360183.1:75514-92529 GCA_001517045.1 Pseudotsuga menziesii | reverse complement strand
TATATATATATATATAGTTTTTATTTGCCATTCATCAATTTTTATTTTTATTTTTATAATTGTTTATTTTCAATTTTAAAACACTGTATAAAATCAATCTAGACATAAAATAGAATCAATCTAGACATTACACTTATCCCATCTTCATCACTAAATAAAAAAGCATCAAGCTTTATCCACCCCAAATATCAAATAAAAATATTTATTAACTTAACAACTCTTAATCCTATTTCGACCCTTATCCAAATATATCATTATTTCTTAAGATATAAATCTTTCTTAAAATATAAAAAATTTAAGAGAGTTCTATACTTTGCAGCAGGATTTGATCCGTCTACAAATTGATAAATTTGTAATTAAAATTAAGATTGTACTTTTTAGCACTACAGTTATTTCCGCTTATAGTTCTGTATATAATGCGGGACATGTATTTGACTCTTGGGATCTGAAATTAAAATTATGATTGTACTATATATATTTTAAACCAGTTATTTCCACTTATAGTTTTGTATATAATGTGGGACATGTCCAAGAGTCGAGTCGTGTTTATGAAATAGCGACAAGAAAATTATTACAATTTTTTGTATTTTATTGAAGTTTAAAGATTAATATTATGGGATCGAGAGGCTTATTCTTAGCCCCATGGACTTTAGGGTTTAACCCAGAAGCAGAGATCACTGCCGCTCTAGTCTGGGTAAGACTCCCTAACTCCCCTCTTCATCTTTGGGGGAAAAGCACTTTGACGGACATTGGTAATAAGCTAGGACGCTATCTAGAAAGTGCAGAATCAAAAGGGGGCCAGTTCAGATGTGCATGTATCTGCGTAGAGGTGAATCTAGAAAAAGGGCTTCCGAAGGCCCTAAAGCTCACATTAGGAGAATGGAGCCACATTCAAGAACTGGATTACGAGCATATCTCATTCAAATGCAACTTCTATCATGTATATGGCCACTTCGCCAAAAGCTGCCCTAAGCTTGAAGAATCACAGAAACCAACAAATCTTTTAGCTTCCAAAGATAGAGAGTTCCAGACGGTCACTAATCGACGTCGCCCGCCCCCCCCCCAAATGAAAGGAGCCTCAAGCTTCTCAGCACAAGGTCTAGCCTCAAGATCATTCTCCTCTTGCAGATACTCCATGGTCGGAAAACAAAAATAGTTTTGAAGTTCTCGAGGAAGATGAAGCATAAGAATCTGAAGCTGCAGATGTCCTGGAGCAGGGCATTCCCCCTGGTCCCCTTGGCTCCTTGGAGGCAACTAAACAAGCTTCTCCAAAACCTGCTTCTTCAGGTTCTAAGAAATACTCCAACGCTTTGGTTCATGAGACTCCATCTCATGCAAGATTGGCATCCTCGGTCCCTTCCTCTAGATCAGAGGGAACCTCTGATTCCGAAGACTTTTCAGCTCCTTCTCCTCCCCTCACAAGAGGGAGAAAGACAAACAAGGAACGTAGAGAAAAGGAAGCAGCCTCAAACATTAGCTCGGGCTCCCAAAAGATATTGGACCCTTTCATTAAGGGGGATTTCACCTCTCCACCTATTTAATGTTTTGTTTCTGTACTCTTCTCTGCTCACAATTCGTGAGAGTCTACTCTTGCAAGCAATCATTTTCTCGGAATAGCACCAGAAGCATTTGGGACTCACCTCTCAAAGTTCTCATAAGAAGGCTAACTGTTCAACTAGAGTTCATCAGCCTTCTTTTTCTGAATTCCCCCTTTGTAAGCCTAGCTGGGCTACAACCATTTTAATCAATCAAAAAAAAATTAGTTTTTGTTAAAAAAAAATAGGTGTTTATGTTTTAGAATTTTGGGTAGACTATTATCTATGTTTTTTCATTTATTACTAAGAATGAGACAAGTGTACTTTCAAGATTGATTTTATAGCCCATCATTCAAAATTTATAATTAACAATATCAAAAAATAAAAAATAAAAAATGACTTAGTTAACATGCGATTAGCACAGTTAGTGATAGTTGGAAAAATTAAACTTCAACTTCAACTTGGTAATTAATACTTCAATCATGATGATACACCTTTAACTTAAAATAACAACTCTAATCGCTACTTTTACTTGAATTGCATTGAGTGATATATTAACTTTTAAAATTACCTATTAGATACAACTATTAGCTTAAGTCCAAGTATTCTACAACTATTACCTTAATTTCAACTCTAATCGTAGTTATATTAGACAAGTATTAATTTAACTATTAGATTAAGTACAATGTTACAACTATTAAATTAAATTTATATGAACTTGGTAATTGAAACCTGATAATAAAAAACTATTAGATAAACATTTAATTATACCAATGACTCCATCTCTTAGTATGCCAAGTGGATTTCAATTAGTTAGGTAATGTGCTTGGAGGGTGATAGGTTCAATGCAATCTATAAATATGACTAAAAAGGGTGAGGGTTCTGACTTTTTTTTAATTAGTGAATGAATCTAAAACTTCCATTAAACTATGTATAATATCAATAACGTGGGAGTCCATTTTCAAAAATTAGCTTGGAGATTTTTTTCGCAGAGAAGAAACCCTAGCTTCTGATCGCCGTCTCTAGCTCGAGGGCCTTCGCCCTGACGGCGGCCTGAATGGATCCGCCAGACCCTGAGTCTTTTGAGGAGTGCTTTCAGCATATCGTGGCCTCTCAGCCATCTGTCCAGGCAGTTGCGGCTCCCTCCTCTAGTTTTGTAAAGTGAGCAGATGTACCGGAAGTAAAGCTCAGCTCCGTCGCCTCAAAGAGAAAAGCAGTCACCCTTTCAGAGAAAGGACTCATTGGATTGTTCACCGGCCTTTGGCCATCCCCACGTTCAGTGGAGGTATGGCTGAACAAAAACTGGAGAACCCTAATCCAGGGGGAAGTTCAACAAATTTTCTGTGGAAAAGGATATTTCACCTTCATTTTTGAAAAGAAAGAGGATCGAGATCTGATCTTCAGGAATGGGCCTTATTTTATGGGACCAAGAGGTATGTATTTGAACAAATGGGATCTGTCATTTAACCCGGAAAAAGACATTCCAAAAGCAGTATTAGTATGGGTCAAACTCCCCCATCTTCCTCTTCACTGCTGGAATGATGAGGACTTTCGAGTAATAGGGAACACTCTTGGGAAGTATGTTGACAAATCTGAGCCAAAAGCCCCAATGTTTTCTTGTGCTCGTATCTGCGTTGAAGTTGATCTAGAAAAAGGTCTGCCGAAGTCCATTAATCTCTCCATTGACGGTTGGAATCACCTGCAGACAGTAGACTACGAGCAAATCCCCTTTAAGTGAAAGTATTGCCATGAATACGACCATTTTTCCAAATCATGCCCGAAGAAACCTGAAAAACCCCTCTCAGACAATGTGGCAAGCGAGGGTTGGAACATTGCAAGTGGGAAGAAGACCGTCAAGCCTCAAAAGCAGCAGAATGACACGGCAAAGAGCGCTTCTGGAAATAGATTTGAAGCTTTGGAGGAGGAATCTCTAGAGGAGGAAAATCGTGAAGCTATCCCTGACACGACCCAACAGAAGGACAAAGAACCCTTGGTTTCCGTATCGCAGCACCAGGAAAAAGAAGTTATGGACGAGGGTATTGGATGCCCGACGGAGAGAAAAGACCCAGTCCAAATCTCCGAAAGGTCAGTTGAAGGTTCAGTAACAAGATCAAGGGCCAAAGCAAGTTCAGAAGATATAACAGACACCTCGGTAGAAGAATAGGAACCGTCATCTCGGAAGGGGAGGAAATCAAACAAAGTCATAAGAGAGCAGGAGGCAGCCAGGGAAAAGGCGGTAGGGAAGCAGCCCAATCTAGACTTTCTAGTCAAACCCTCGCAAGCAAGAAAATACCTTCTAAGCCAAGAAGAGGAGAAAAAGGAGAAATAAAAGGCCCTTAAACAACTCAAGAAATAATGAAAGTGGTCTCCTGGAATTGTAGAGGCTTGGGAGGTTCTCAGAAGTTAGAAGTAATCAAGAGAATAAAATCAATGGAATCTACCTCCATCCTTCTTATCTAGGAGACAAAAAAATCAGCTGTAGATAGTATGGAAACAATCAAAAGCGTTTGGGCAAAAGGAACAGGCCTTGCCATCGATGCAAATGGCGCCTTTGGAGGGCTCCTTTGCTGGTGGAACAAGGATCAGTACAAAATGATCTCTGCCATAGAAAATAGAAATTGGATTCTCATAAAACTTGAGAAAGAAGAAAGCCAAGAAAATTTTTGGATTGGGAACGTGTATGGTCCAACGCTGAATGCGCAGAAGGACAGATTTTGGGACTCGTTAGAGGAGCAATGTGAAGATAAAAAGCTTCTCCCTTGTTATATTGCAAGGGATTTTAATGTCACAACTTCCCCAGAGGAGCGCAGAGGAGGAACGAAGGTAAGAGACCCATTTGGGGAAAGGCTCGAGGACCTCATTTCCCATTGGAGCCTCACCGACATCAAACCCAAAAATGGTATTTTTACTTGGAGTAATAAGCGAATAGGACCTGGCCATATTGCTGCAAGATTGGATCGTTTCTTGGTAAGCACTCATCTCATCAAATCTTATCCGGAAACAAAAATCTTGAGCACCTCTGTCTCTGATCATAAGCAAATAAGCCTCTTCTTTCCTCCGGTGGAAAATCTGGGACCGCTTCCCTTCAAGTTCAATCGGATCTGGCTGGAGTCTGAAGGTGTCAGAGATATCATCATTAAGGCCTGGCGATGCTTTATCCCAGGCTCCCCAGCATTTTCATGGGAGCAAAAGCTGAAGAAGGTCAAGGAAGCTCTAAAACTGTGGGTCAAGAACCATTTTCAAGAACCAACTAAGCAAAAGGAGCAAATTATTAAGGATATGGAAACCCTTCAAGCAGAAATGGAAGCATGTGAAATTACCAAGCAGCATCTCATCAAGGAGATAGAGCTGGAATCAACCCTGCAGAAAATCCTAAGGCAGGAAGAGGAAGGATGGAGGCTTCGATCCCGCATTCTATGGCTTAAAGGGGGAGATCAAAACACTAAGTACTTTCAAAATCAATGCAGAGACAGGCAGCGATGGAACACCATGAGGGAACTCAAGGCTGAGGACGGCTCTCTCATTCAAGGACAAGCGGCCATCAGCGCTGAGGTAAGAAATTTCTTTGAGCGTCTGTATAACAATGAGGAGCCAGTCCCTCATCACCTCATGGAGGAAATGGTCTCTAATATTCCTTCCCTTATTAGTCATGAGGACAGGCTTAGGCTTGAATCCCCCATAGCGGAAGATGAAGTCAAGAAAGCCATATGGAGCCTTCACCCGGACAAGGCCCCAGGCCCAGATGGCTTTCCTATTTGCTTTTATAGAATCTTTTGGTCCCTTGTCAAGAAATACTTGATGTGCCTCATATCCTGGATGGAAAAAGGAAATATGGGAGGGGCTACCAATTCCACCTTCCTGGCCTTGATCCCGAAAGAACATAACCCCACTACTATCAAAAAATTTCGTCCCATTTCTATGTGCAATGCATCGTACAAAATATTTTCTAAAGTGCTGTCTATGAGACTCAAGCAAATCATCCCCTCCCTTATCTCCCCAAACCAGGGTGGCTTCATTTTAGGCAGGCAAATAAGTGATAATATTCTCCTGGTTCAGGAAGCCATCCACTCCAGTAGAAAAAGGGGTGAACCTGGAATGGCCATTAAATTGGACTTGGCCAATGCATTTGATAGATTAAGACATGTCTTTATCATCCTGGTTCTCCAAAAGTTTGGGTTCCCCGAGGCTTTCATCAAGCAAGTCCAAGCCTGCATAACCTCCCCCTAGATAGCCCCTCTCATAAATGGAAGGCCCACAGAATTCTTTAAAGCTGCCCGTGGGGTAAGGCAAGGATGCCCACTTTCCCCTTTCATTTACATTCTGGTAGCCGAGTCTTTTAGCAGAAAATTGAACAGACTTCAATCTGAAGGATCTCTCCCAGGTCTCTCCTTTAGAAATGGAGTCCCTCCTATCAACCACGCCCTTTTTGCTGATGACACCATCCTTCTAGGCATAGCATCCACCCAAATAGCCAGGAGCATTCTCACCCCTCTTGAACTCTTCCTTCAATCTTCTGGTAGCTCAATCAACTTGAACAAATGCCAAATCTATGGATGGAACAGCACAGCAGCAACTCTCTGTCGTATCTCTCAGATTCTGCAAATCAAATCCAATCCCTCGTGGACCCATTTCACCTATTTAGGCATCCCTATCATCAAAAAGCTCTTGACCTCCTCAATGTGGACTCCAGTCATTCAAAAAATCAAAGCCAAAAATTAGGCCATGGGATCGAAATGGTTAAATTTAGCAGGGAAGATGGTTTTAATTCGATCTATCTTATCCTCATACCCCATTTACACCAGCTCCATGGTTCTTGCTCCCAAAAACGTCATGAATAGCATCTGCAAACAAATCAGTAAATTCTTATGGCAGGGAGGCAAAGTCCAGACCAAAAAATTCCATCTTGTAAAATGGGATACGGTCAAACAAGCCAAAAGCCAGGGTGGACTAGGCATCAGAGATCCAGACCAGATGAGCAGAGCTATGGGAGCTAAAATGGTTTGGAGACTGGTCACAGGGAAAAAAGAATGGTGGAAGGAAGTTATCAGGAGAAAATACATTAGGAGGCCCAGGTAAAAAATGCTGGACAGTTCTTGGGCTGGCAAAGGAACCACCCTATGGCAATTATGCAAATCCTCCCTCCATGGTCTATCCCCTTCGAGACTCTCAGCGAAGGATCGTATTGGATGGGGGGATTCGAGGAATTACAATGTTAAAGAAGGCTACAAGAGAATAGCCAGGGAATTGAATAGAACAGATCGAATATGGAAGAAGGTGTGGAGCGCAAACTGTATTCCCAAAGTAAACAGCTTCATTTGGATTCTCTTGCACAATAAGCTCCTTAAAGCAGAAAACTTAAGGAAAAGAGGCATAAACGGACCCTCTTGGTGCCCTTTGTGCAACTCAGATGAAGAAACCACTAGTCATATATTCTTCCATTGTAAAATCGCTCTCCTAGTTTGGCGGTCTGTCCTCCCTCCAGGTATGGATTTGCATTTCCCAGGCTTGGCAGTTCATCTTTTCAAAGACTGGAACAACTATTATCCTGGCTCCTTAAGCAAAAAACCAATATTGGGTCGTCTTTGGGCCTCCATTCCAAAGAATCTATGCTGGCAGCTCTGGCTTGCAAGGAACAAGGCCATCTTCAAAGAGAAAAAATCTATCCCTGCCCGTATAGCTGCCAAAACCATAGGGATGACAGCTGAAAAATTTGCTTCCAACAATATCAGCTTCCCCGGCCAAGAATCCATTCCTGAACCTTTCTCCTCTTGGTACAAAATCTTCCTCAAAGAAAGGAGCCACCTTTAGTCCAATAACATCATTAGCAGAACTGTCACAACTTTCAGAACCTTCCCATGGGAGATTCGCATAGCCAGCAAAGACTTCCAAAGTTGGCTTAGGGAGAAGAACTCCTTTGCCCTCTTTTTTGATGGCGCCTCGAAAGGCAATCCAGGGGTGGCAGGAGCGGGGGGTATCCTTCTGGTTCCCGGTGGAAATATAGAACAATCCTTCGCCTGGGGGTTAGGGAATAGAACTAATAACGAAGCAGAGTGGCTGGCTCTTCTCTAAGGTCTTCAGATTCTTCAGGACAAAAATTATCGAAAGGTTTTAATATTTGGAGACTCAAAGCATGTCATCTCCAAATTGATCAATGGATACCCCTCAGGAGCAATCAATTGCCGTCGCCTGTACAACAAAGTAAAGCCTCTTATGCTCCATTCTTATGAGCCTCTTCATATTCTCTGGATTAATAACTCTGCAGCAGACATTATGGCCAACATGGGGGCTTCTCTTCTGCAAGGTTTTTATAAGCAAGATGGGAATCCTCCCTTCCTTAAATATATCCCGTAATGATGAATAGGGTCTCTCTATGGCATAATCATTCTCACATGTTTTGGAACTTTCTCATGCATGGGCATTGCAGTAGGCTTAGTCTTAAGACCTTCATCCTTGTCCTAAGTCTTATTAGTCCCCCTCCTATCCTTATGCCCCTCTCCCTTATCCCCTTTTTCCTCCCGCTCCTAGCCTTCCATCGTCACTTCGATCTCCCTCCGTCCTTGTCCTTTGCTGGCTCCCTTCATTTATCTCCCAGCCCTCTCCTCCTCGCCACGTGGCCTCCTCCTCGGTCCCTTCACCATTTGGACGCTGTTGTTTTAATGGCCTTAAAGCCCCGGGCTATTGGCATTAACCTCTCGCATGCCTATCGTCCCCTCTATCTTTATCCCCTGACTTCTCCTGGAATCAGTATGTCTCTCCATATCTTTCCTTTTGTGAGCCCTGGTCTCCATGAAGCTCTATGATTTTTGTTATAGGTAGTTACATGCATCAGTGAAGGGTGGCTGCAAGGCCTCCCGTGGTAGGTCCTCCCCCTCACGTGCTCGGTGGTGAAGGAACGGCTTGCACTCGCAGCCTTCTCCTCCTGTTTGTGCTTATCTCTCTCAGTGTCTTGGGCTGCAGGTCTCAGCTCAGGTGTTTTAGCGTCTAGTAATTGGGGTCGAAGCTTGGTTCTTGGCTGCCACTGCTCGGGTTGGCAAGAAGGTGCCATGGGCACATTGGTCTATCAAAAGCAAGGAGAAGTTTCTCTGTTTCAAGAACTTGTTGTGCTTAGTTCGTGTTTCAATCAATTCTCGGTTGAGCAACAAGACAGTGCTCCTGTCAATCCAGTTCGTGCCATACACAATCACTTCGTTTGGTTAAGCATCTCGGCTGAAGCAACCAGAATGGCGCAGGGTGGAGAAGGGGCTGGCCTTATGGACATAAAAAAGAACCTGCGAAGATTATACGAACTGCTAGCAATGAGTGTCTTGGACACTAAAGAAATGGCCATGAGGTGAAGAAAATGGGAGACACCGTAAGTTATACTTCTCTTCCGATAAGTAATCATGACGCTCGCATAGATGACAACGAGAGCAATCTCCGGGAAATCATGGGGAAAGTGGATAGGATCCAGGAGGATCTCCAACGGTTCATAGCAATGAATCAGAGCAGCAGAGTCAATGGTGAAACAGCAGAAGCAGTGCTCCCTATGGAGGAGGAATCCATCGTCCAGCCTAGAAACATCAGAGGCAATCCGTAATCTGCACCCCTTTAGTTATGGCTGAATGTTTTTTTGTCTTTTATTATGTAAACAGTTTGTAAGGGTATACCCCTCCTGCAGTTTCAGATGTTATGAGCAAACTTTATGTAAGGTTTTTTGGGAAGCACCATGGATAGGCTTTATGCGCAGCAGTTTTGTTGTACATAAACTTTCGATATTGTCTTTTTTGTAATGAATGGATGTGCACAGCCTGTTTTATATAACCCCCCTTTCTAGTTTCTGTTAAAAAAAATATATATCAATAACGTGGGAGACCATGCCAAAACCACCTAAGGCTCAAGCGAGGTTGGTATAAAGATACAAGGGCCTGGTTAAACGACTAGGAGGTGACGAAAATATTGCATTGCAAAATATTAATAACATTAAAAATATTGTTACTTTTAACTTTTAAAGAGAAAATGTGGTGTGAGAAAGATTTAGAGGCTAAAAGAAAATTAAGATATTATAAGGAGGTCATCAACCCTACTATAGAAGATCATAAGTATCTCTCTATTTTAACTAGTTCAAAGAAAAAAATTAATATAGCCAAGATAAGAACGAATTCTCATGAGCTCCATAGTGAAACAGGTCGTTTAACAGTTCCTAAAACACCATGGGTGGAAAGGATCCACCATATCTATGAGAATAGGAACATTGAAGATGAAAATCACTTCCTCTTAGAGTTCCCTGCGTACACCCACATTACATCTCAGTTTCATAATCTTTGCTGCAATACCGACCTTCCTAGCATTTTAACTTGTCAAGATTATAGTGAGCTCGGGACGCTTCTCACCAAGCTCTTTGAGCATAGGAATACAATTATAAAACAACCTAATTAATTGGTTTCTTTAGGTCTGGTAGACTAAGTTTGGTCTTAGTGGACGTTAACCACCACCACCATCATCATTATCATCATCTCAAATATATGCTTATTAAAGTATATTACTAATATAATTTTTTTTAAATAATTCTATTGTATCTTAGTTAACATTTTTCATTGCTTCATTGTAACTACGATATCAACAGTAGTAGCCAATGACAATTAGATCAAGTATGTGGCATGATAAAATACATACAAATTAAATAGTATCCTGTAGAAATAGTATTTTATTAGAATTGTTATCAATAATCCATGAAAAAATACGTATGGTTTTGATACCTCTTCACGTTTATCAGCCTGATAAACGTGAAGACCCTACATATTTTATTTTAGAACATATGGAGGCAACCATTCGGAGTCCCGACATCATTGATTCTGACTCTCCGGATCTAATTCCACAAAACATGATTTTAGTTTGAAGCATTAATTAACGTTCTTATATGCCAAAAAAATAAGAACGTCGTCTCCATCTCTAGACCTCTAGACCAATCTGAGAGGTCACCTCCATCTCTAATCGTAATGTAACAAGTCTCTGTTGCTGAGGCACCAAACGAGGTGTAGGCTTAGGCAACAATGGATTGCGATAGGATCCTTCTCGTTCATATGTTCTACCTTTTCCAACCCCAATAAATTTGGACACATCCATGTAATCTGGCTTCATGTTTTAAAAAAAGTCTCACAAAATAATGTGGTACTTCATCATTCCATGGAAATATACCATAGGCAGCCAAGAATCTATCAAATAAATGGTGTGCAATCTTG
Organism: Pseudotsuga menziesii; assembly: GCA_001517045.1. NCBI lineage: Eukaryota > Viridiplantae > Streptophyta > Pinopsida > Pinales > Pinaceae > Pseudotsuga > Pseudotsuga menziesii. The sequence goes on along the minus strand of LPNX010360183.1, from coordinate 81,776 downwards.
GGGTGCTTGAAATATTGCACCTTTAACATCTTCCACTTCGGTCCTTCTTTAAAATTAAACATTGAAATGGCATCTTCTTTTGATACCCTTTTCTCTACATCAACCCACTTGTCAAGACCCATCACCTGAGCCCTCCGCATTTACATCAAGTGAATAAAACAATATGTCGTTGGCCCAATAGTTCTATAAGCACCAATAAACTTTCCTAAAGATTCCAAAAGTATTTGCAAACTTTGTCGATTCTCTGTTGGGAGTTCCAAGATAGCAAGATCATCCCTCATTTTTTTATGTTGGGCTGTACATTTTTCAAGGGTGATAGAAACCTCTTCAATTTACCAAGGAAGAGAACCAGGTATATCTGAAGGATAAATGGTCATGGGCTGACAACCATGTGCTTGTTCAAAAGTATCTCTTCGCCGACCTTGACGCTTTCTTCGAGCATTTGCATGACCTTGTTCTTGGTCCCTTACAACATCCTCAACATCTCCACCCTCATTTTCTCCAAATGCATAACCCTCATTTTCTCTGAATGCATCATCACCCCCATCCTCTCTAAATTCATCATCATAACCCTCAGCAGAACCACGATCCTCTACATTTACACATGTAATCATGTATAATTTAGTACATAAAGACACAAGCATATATATACACATGAAAATTAGTAATTTATTTAAATAGATTATATATATATATATATATATATATATATATATATATATATGAAACATATTACCAATAAAATGTGGATGGTCCATTGGTCGTTCTCTAAAATAACAACCAGAAGAGGGAAAACATTCACGAGATGATGAATCAAACAATCTACCAGACACAGACTCTTGGCCACTCTCACGAGATAATCTATTACGCCGTGTCTCTACAAAGAAAAATGCTAATGAAACTTAGTAAAATAAATTAACAAGAGTTAAAAAATATATAAATATTCATGTATACTCATAAACAAATATAAATATTCAAACACATGCCTACTATGTCTCGATATAATACGCTAGAATCTCTAGATTATTAGACCATCTTCGAGAGCAAACATTTGAAGGTCTTTTAGTAGATGTAGGTGTGGTATTAGGCGCCCTTGTCTCAGATGTCTCTGTACATCTTTGACTCAAAGAATGAGTGACCACATTGTCTCAAACCATCTCTACTATATATCTCCTATAAACAACAAAACAAGCATCAATGAACTAATGTAGTTTAGCCAATAGAAAGTTTTTGAGGACAGGGAAAAAACAATTGAATATAATTATTGTGTGCCCCCCTTTCTGATGGGAATTTGTGTTGTTCCCACAAGTATACCCCTTTATTTATCCCGAACAAGCCATTCCTCATCCTGAACAAGTATCACTCTTATTAAGCCCATTTCAATAGTGATCATGTTTGACATAAAGTCATGGTTAATAAAATTGATTAATAAAAACACAAAAATGATCGAATTCAAATTATTATTTATATTTCAAATTATTAGCATCGAATGATATTTTAAATCATTTCATTGAATGGGGACACAAAAATTTCTAATAGGGACACAAGACATTTCTGATTGAGGGCCACACAATCTAGATTTATTGGGTTGTTCCTAAAACTTCAAATGTGTAACAAAGCCTCCCTATGTAACAAAGTCTATGGTGGTCATATATATAAGAGAAACAACTAGTAATTGATGGCTAATGACTTACAATGTGCAGGGACATTATTATGAGAAAATATGCAACTTCAAAATCTAAAAAAACAAATCATAGCATGAAAATAAAGCAATAAAAAAAATTAGGACTCCATAACCTGCGATAATTCCATTGATACGGATTTATGTAGGAAAGCAACAGAATACACAAATAACCACAGACACAAATATGCAGTGGAATCAACACTTCATTTCATTAATCAATAACTAAAACTTGTTTACATGCAGAATGGAAATAAACCAGCTAGAGTGCTGGTAGCTTATCTCTGAGAAGAGATGTGGCGGCTCCATGCCTCTGAAATATTTGTTACAATGAGGCTCAAAGGCCTATATATTATTTAGAAACAATGGAAACCCTACACATCCAAAAAACTAACCCTAGGAGGTGAAACACCAGAATGTGGGCCCCGTTGGGTAACTTGATACATCAATTTCCCGGGGTCATAACTTTAGCATTCTATCTCTGTTTGACGCGCATGATACATCGTTAGAAAGATATGTTTAAGGACTACATCCATTAATAAAAATTATTAAGTCTAGAATGGACTCATTTTTCTCGACCATTTGATGCCGAAAAAACATCGTTTAGGGCCTCAAAACAGCTTTGGAAGTTTAGGACCTGAAAACTGCCAAAAATAGTAAATTGTGCTACAATTAAGGAAACTGGAAAACTGAAAGAAACAATGGTGGGGGTCCAAGTGGAATAGGTGAGTGGCCACCAATATCCTCTTGGATCATTCCTCCCCCCTTAGGAAGCAATGGTCCCCATTGCGTTGAGTTCCTCCATGAGATGAGGAAACTTCTGCTGAACTTGGTCCCTGGTGAGCCACTTTCCTTGGTGAAGGAGTTGGCCTGCTTTGACAACTCGATGTAGCTGGATCTTCTACTGGCAGGTGTTATTGATCTCTGTGTCTATAATCTGATCAGTTGTGGCTTATTCCATGCATTTTGGGTTTAACTCTGTTGGTGTGATTTGTTCTACCACATCTGATGTGTCTAGTAGAGGTGGAAAGTAGGGCCGAAGGTGGTACACATTGAACACTGGGTGCAGACTAAGGAATGGTGGAATACTGAGCTTGAAGGAATTGTCCCCAACAGCTTTGGTGATGGTGTATGGCCCATATCAGAGTGGGCAAAGCTTGCGGTGGGGTCCAGCGAGGTGCTCCTTCTGCAAATGTAGCCATACTTTGTCACCCACCTAGAAGTTATGTTGCACCTGATGCTGATCATGTCACCACTTGCACTTGGCATTGGACCTATCCAATATGTCATGAACTTGTTTGGAAATGTGCTAAATGCGCTCAATGAAGCTGTTCACCTTGGAAACTTCAGACTGGATATGAGCTGAATCATCCTCAGCAGCTGCAAATGGCATCGCTACGTCAATGGGACATAGTGGTTGGAATCCCAAGCCCACCTAAAAGGGGTTGTGGTTGGTTGATCTATGGAGGGCCCGGTTAAAGATGTGTTGTACATAGGGGAGGCTCTCATCCCATGTGCATGGATGCTTTGAGTTGTATATGCGCAAAATGTGTACGATCATCCTGTTGACGACCTCTGTCTGGCCATCAGTCTGGGGATGGAAAGTGTTGAAATATTGTAACTTCGAAGAATATTCTATATGTATTTCTTTGTGGTCCCCGATGGTCCTACCGGGAGAATCACTTGTATTACTTTGTACCCCGATGCTCCTAATCGGAAGAACTGATAAGAGTAATGAGGAAGTCCCCTCTAATTGTAAAGGTGGGTCATTAGCACCCCAGTGTGGTTACTTGAGCCTACATGTGTAACTCGATCCTACATGATTAACTCAAGCCTACATGATAGATGAGTTAATTTAAGTGAACAGATGAATATAAATAGAGGTGTAGTGCTCCTCATTTGGAACACACACTCTCACTTGTGTAGCGCATTAGTGGAGAAGAGAAGTAGTTGGAGAAGGAGGAGGATCAGGCTTTGATCTCCTTACTGGTTTTATCTTTTATCTTTTATCTTTTTGGGGCATCTATATTGAGGACGATTTTGCTGGGTTTTTCCCTTTAGGGTTTTCCCAGGATAAATCTTTGTGTTCCTTTTGTATGGTTGTTCTTGTCTATCTTTCAGTGATCCTGTTTATATGCTTTTGTTATGAAAATGAAATGAAGTACTGATGTCTTAGCCAAGCATATGAAAATTTAACATGGTATTAGAGCCACCCTGAAAGAAGACATTGTGCAGCTACAGAAGCTAGGGATTCTTAATTTTTTGTTCTCTCTCCACAATCGATCAACAAAAGAATGCTAGGCTGACTCTCCATTGAAGGGCACATCCTTCTGTCGAAGCAGAATTCGATTCTGAGCATTTTCAGTTTTCGGTGCAGGAAATTAGGGCTTCTTGTAGAAGAGGAATTTTTGAGTGAGCCCAGCATAGGATTTCTCTCCTCATCAAAATCAAAGTTTAGAGACTTGGATCAAGATTTTTGGTTGGGTGAAACTCTAGGAAATTCAAACCCTAGTTTGACCCCGAGCTAGAAAAACCATAAATACTAAAATGGCTACGTTTTGGTACTTTCGCTATATTCCGATATTGGCGAAGGATCAGGAGCTAAAAATGGCAAAGGCCAAATAAAAATTCCTGATGTACACTGTGTTCAAAATTCAGCCTTAGATTCGCTATATTATTGGAGATATGATCCCTCCAAGTTAGGGTTCCAGCCTCTTCCAGAATTCATCCCTAAACAGGACACGTGGGGAGAGTTTCTATAAGATGGGATACAGAGTTCCAAATGGAATTCCTGAAGATGTTCTAGAAATATCATGTCGTGTAATTTCTTTGATCCAAATTTCAGAAACTGAAGATGAACCAGTGACATGTGGCATGTCGTACAACTGCACTATTCTGAACAGTCCTGTAACAAGTCACCTTGGGAAAATGATCATAACTTGAAATTGGTGAAACCAATTCTGATGAAACTTGTGCTGTTGGATCAGGGACATGTGAGGTTACCTTAGTGAAAAATTGCAGACACAGAGGAGCAGTAATTTCAGAGATATCACAGAAACAATAACAGACGGTTTTGCAGAATAAATTGGAAAACTAGGGCTTCCTATTCCGGGAGCTTCCCTCCACTGTTTTCAGAAAAGGAGTACATTGGACAGGTCCATTTGAATAGATATATATTTCTATCCAATAATATCTGAAATATTCCAAGTTTTGAAAATTAGGGTTCCTCTGACAAACCCTAGATCAGCCAGCTCCAGAAGCAGGACGTACACCTCAAATCGGGTAGATCTAATCTTTTGTTATTTGCATTTGAGATTCTCATTTCAAAATGATCTATCACATTAGCTTGATGATAAGCTTGGTGAAGTTGAAAAATTTCAAGCATGGAAGTATTTGATCTCTCTGAAGAAAATGAATTAGACACCTACATGAGTAGAGAGGTTCCAGTTCTAGAGGGAGATGAGCCTCAAAGACTTACATAATAAGAACTAGAACAAGGCCAAGAAGATCATTGTTGATTCAATCACGGATCAACTTATACCACAAGTGTCTTCCCTAGAGACACCGAAGATGTTTTATTCCTTGATCAAGCTATTTGAAGATAAGAACTTAAATCAGAAGATGGCTTTGAGAATACAGTTGAAGAATGTGAAGATCCAGAATGCAGAACAACTTGAAGCGGTAGAAGAAGAAGTATGCAAAAGTGGTGATAGCCACCTTGAATGGCCTCCCAGGATATTTGGATTCATTCATGTGAAGAATGTATGCCAAAAGTAAGCGATTACTTTCAGCTCAACTAATAAGAAGAGAAGAAGAAGATGGGAGCAATTGAATATCAAGCTCTCACCATTCAAAGAAGATCCATCAAGCGATGAGGAATATGAAAAACTCAATTCTTGAAGAACCTCTTATTCATCTTATCATTTGGATAAGAAATGATGATTTCATGAATGAAGAAGATGATAAAACAGAATGATCAACATGGAGTCTACCCACGAAACAAATAAAAGATAAGTATTCAATTGCCATTTCATGATATTGTTTTGTTATGCATTTGATTGTATTCAGTTGATGTGTTATGCATGATAGATTGTTTACATTAATACTACTAATATGCATGTGATGGGTAAGTAGCTCATGGCGCTATACAAATCTCCAGTGCTACTTATCAAACCTCTTTGTTGACATATTGGATTATTGCACAATCTCAATGATGTCATGGTAGAGATAGAAGGCATCTAGAAAGTTTCTGTGAAATATGGATGAATGTTGTATTGGCTAAATAGTTGCATGATGCATAAGAATTTGTCATTATGCATATGTTTTATGAAGTAGTTCTAACCATGAAACTGGTGCATTTGAATTGTGGGAAAGGTCCTATACAACCTCCTACAAGAAAAGAAGGACGAGACTTGTTCCGAAGAACAAGTGATGACAATTCAATAAACATGAATCTGAAGCTCCCAGGGTCAAAGACACTATGATGGAAGAAAGAGCTTCAGAGAGCAGTAGATCCACCTCAAAGGATGAAGACCACCATGGGTATGAGATATAACTCAAGATGAAGAAAATAATGCTATA
>LPNX010360183.1:3842-64318 GCA_001517045.1 Pseudotsuga menziesii | reverse complement strand
GGATGGAAATAGCTTGATCTTCAGTTGCTCCCATCTTCTCTTCTCTTCTTATGATTCGATCTTCTTCTTCTTCACGGAGTCTTCTGAAAGTAATCACTTCCTCCTGGAACACATTCCTTGAATGAATGAATTCTACGATCCTGGGAGGCCATTCAAGGTGGCCATCACCACTTTTGCATTCTTCACTTTTTCTTTTAACGCTTCAAGTTGTTCTTTGATTTGAGAGACTCTTATGACTGCATGGTCTCTGCATTCTAGATCTTCACATTCTTCAACTGGATTCTTTAGGTCATATTCTGATTTTGTTCTTTCCTTCAAATAGCTTGAAATTCAGAAAGACCTTCAACAGCTTTGCTTGCACTAGGTAGTGCTCTGTAATGCACATGTGCAAGCCTTCTATGCCAAAGCTCATTTGGCTCTACTATGTCATGGATCAAGGCTTGTTCTTGGATGGCCCTTCAATTTGTACAAGCCTCCTTCTTGTTCTCCAATCACTACCGCACCATCGATAGTCTTTTCTTTTGGCCACTTGATGACTTGACCATCTATGAATGCAACCTACATTCCTTTTGTATCAATGGAGAGAAGGTTCTTCTTGAGTCCTGGAACAAACAATACTTCTTTCATTGTTAGAGACTTACCAGAGTCTAGCTTGTATGAAGATTCCCCACTACCTTTTATTGGATATTGGTAGTCATCTCCTAGTTTCACCTTGTGAGGTGATTCATGTTCTGAGAGTCTTACAAAGGATTCCTTGAATCCTGTCATATGTTTGGAAGCCCCACTGTCTATAAGACAATCATCACTTCCATGAGTAATGTTACCTGTGAGAGCTGATATCAGAACATATTCATCCTCACTTGAAGAATCTTCACTTTCATATCTGGATCTCTTTCTGGATGGTTCATCATCCTCTGTAGCATGAGCATGATGTCTTCTTTGGCCTTGACCAAGTCCTTCTTGTGAAAGGCTTCTAACCTCGTCTCCCTCTGAAACTGGAACCTCTATACTCATGTAGGTGTCCAATCCATTTTCTTCAGAGAAATCAAATACTTCTATGTTTGGAAGTTGTCAACTTCCCCAAGCTTATTACCAAGCTGATGTGATATATCATATTGAAATGAGAACCTCAAATGGAAATATCAAAGGATTAGGTCTTACCGATTTGAGGTGTCCGCCCTTGTCCCGGAGTTTGCTGATCTAGGGTTTGTCGCAGAAACCATAATTTTCAAAAATTGGAATCTTTTAGATCTGATTGGATGAACAGATAGATCTCTTCAAATGGAGCTGTCCAATGTACTTCTTTTCTGAAAACAGTGGAGGGAAGCTCCCGGAATAGGAAGCCCTAATTTTCTGATTTCTTCTGCAAAAATTCCTGTTACTGTTTCTATGATATATCCTAAATTACTGATCCTCTATGTCTGAAATTTTTCATTGAGGTAATCTCGCATGTCCTGGATCCAACACCACAGGTTTCATCATAATTGGTTTCACCATTTTGGATTTATGATCCTTTTCCCAAGGTGACCTGTTACAGGACTGTTCAGAACAGTGAAGTTGAACGACATGCCATGTGTCACGGGTTGATCTTCTGAGTTTGAAATTAGGACCATAGAAATTAAAGTCTGTGCCCTTTTTGGAAAATCTTTAGGAATTCCATTTGGACCTCTTTAGCCCAAGATATTGCAGATCTCCGCAGGTGTCCTGTTTATGGATGATTTCTGGAAGAGGATGGAACCCTAACTTGGAGAGATCATATCTCCCAGAATATAGCGAATCAGAGGCTGAACTTTGGACACATTGTTCATCAGGATTTTATCTTCGGCCCTTGAAATTTTTAGCTTCTGAGACTTCTCCAATCTCAGAATATAGCGACTGTACCAAAACTTAGCATTTTTAGTATTTAGGGTTTCTCCTAGCTAGGGGTCAAACTAGGGTTTGACTTTCCCGGAGATTTACCCAACCAAATTTCTTGATCCAGGTCTCTAAATTTCGGTTTTGATGAGGAGAAAAATCCTATGCTGGTCTCACCCAAAAATTCCTCTTCTGTAGAAAGCCCTAATTTCCACATCAAAACTGAAAATGATTGAAATTGAATTCCGCATCGACAGAAAGATGCACCCTTCAATGGAGAGTCATCCTAGCATACGTTTGCTGAAAATATGTGGAGGAAGATCCACAAAATAGGAATCCCTAGTTTCTATAGCTGCACAATGTCTTCTTCTCAGGTTAACTCTGATACCATGTTAGTTTTTCAACATTTAAGCTAGCATTATGTTAAGATCTTTTCACTGAGAGAATAACAAGCACAGCAATCACATAAGCACATCACAAGAGACAAGAGACACAAATATTTTAGGAGGGGAAACCATAAATTGAGAAAACCCCTCAACTTCCTCTAAGATAGTATCACCACAAGATGTGATCCCAAAACAGTAAGATGACCTCCCAACACAACAACAGCCTTCTGTCTTCTGTCAAGCCAAAGTATTTCCTTCTCCAAAGGTGCGCCACACTTGAGAGAGCAAGTGATGTAATTCAAGTGATAAATAGAGAGACACACACTCTCTATTTATATTAGTCTGTTCACTTAAGTTGCCATTTCACACGTAGGCTCAACCCTAAAAATTACTACTCGAGCCTACACCCTAATTAGTGTATAATAACTCAAGTGCCCCAAAACTATGGGGACTTACCTAATGACTTGATATGACTTGTTTACATTATTAATCCTCCCGATTGGAACATCGGGGCATGACCACATGACTCAAATACATAATAGAAACATCCCAGAATAAACATCGGGTTACAATACATAAGATACATGGAAGAATACATTCTGAAGTTACATATACATCAACATTTGCTCTCAATTCTCTCGTATTCCTTCAATGTATCAAAGAGTTCCTTATATAGCTTCTCAAAGAGGTAATGAAAGGTCGAATCCAAGCGATCTCAAGGCATATGGAAGGCCAGGAGTCAAGTGAGTCGGATCCATGCCAAGGAAAACTCCAAAAGGATTTGGATTTTGCACACATCTTGATGTACGCATTTTTAGGGGTCAAACCCACGTATATACGTGATTAGGGGTTTAAAAGTCGCGTGTATTAATTTTCACATGTTTATAGGGATGGTCAAGGAAACATCAAAGGACAAAAAATGGTCCAAGGGGTCTAAGGAGTCTGCAGAGGGACAGGGGAAGGCCATACAAGTGTGATTCATTTGTGATTTAATTTTTGGGTTGCAGAACACAACAATCACACTAAAGATGTGGGCATGCCCACACCCATAACAACCAATGTGGATGGAATGTGTACGATAATCTTTGGAGATCTACGAGATGAGTTCCCTAGAACCCATGCCGTTGCTAATTGCCCCTCATGAATACCTTGGAATCTCATAAACCCATGATGATTCTTGCAATAATACACTAGTTTGCACTCTTGGTGTAAGCCTATTTACATAAGGAGTTGGCTTAGAATACCCACCACCCCCATGAAAATTTTCATGGAGCTTTCCCTACATATCCATATTGTTGTGGGCTATTCAATTTACAACCCCTATTTGGTTCACTCTAGATCCTATATGTCCAATCTACATATTGGGCACATTACATTGCATTTTCCATTGAAGTTGGTTTCCACATTTTTCCAAGGGTTCTTATCTTATAATTCAGTCCATAAATAAAATGATATTCCTATCATTTATGTGACTCCATGCAGAATACATGCTTTAACTTTTCCATTAATTGTATATTATACACCTTCACGGTTTTAATCTCGTCTACCAAAGCATGAAACTATCCTACTTGATACCCCTCAAAGAAAGTGAGTAAAAACTTTCTTTGAAACATATTATCAAATAATTCCCTAGGATTTTGTGTGGAATGAAATGCAACTTCTTTTTAATGTTTCCTCATTAGTTCAAGGCATTGTCTTAAAGTTGGAAAATGATTATTTTGGTGTTTGAGGTGGATGTATACTCTCTTAGTGCAAAGAACCTTTCATGCCCTTTATCCATGCATTAGCATGATGTCCAACATGTCCTTAGAAAACGCTATGATCTAAATTTTCTAACTCTCTATAGTAATGTCCTTGGGAGGATGTCCTTTTTCTAAGTTCATCGATACTTCAAAATTACCTTCCTTTGATGGAGGGATATTCTTCTCGATAAAAGGAACAACAATATCTCCTAGAATCTCATTAAGTGTCTTGTTTATTTCCTGCAAAGAGGGCACTATAAGAGCCATCTCAAGTGATGGAGGGATATTCTCCTCAATAAAAGGCACAACAATCTCTCCTAGAATCTCATTAAGTGTCTCATTTATTTCCTGCAAAGAGAGCACTATAAGAGCCATCTCAAGTGATAGTGTTGGTGGTCCCATCATTGTTTTCCCAATTTATGGTATTACTCGACCCCATCCTTGATTCCTGCATGTTCTAACCATATTGATTGTGTATGATATAAACAAAGTTCGGGTTGAAGTCACAATCAGAGATTATTTAAATGCGTGAACACACACAATGATATGTATAGGTTTATGTATCTTTTACATTTGTTTGTAATGGGAATATCACATAAGGATAGTGGAAATAGACCTCGGATGTCAATATGATCATAAGAGTTCAACTACATACCCTCATGTATTGCATCATCATAACCACTCCGTTACTTAGTTGTTAGATATCACTTTAAACTTTTCGATCACATAATCGCTACATTCTCTTAAATAAGACATATGTATGAATGAAATAATAATAGCGTACATTTTATTATTTTTATATCATTATTAAAGCATTTCAATAATTTTTTAACAATGATTAACATAAATAATAAATAAAACATATTTCAATAAACCATATATTTTAAAAAAAATAATTCCTAAGTTGTGCCTTTGCATGAGGGCCATGGGCCGTAACCTTTCCTCTACCCCAGAATTAAAACTAATAATAAATTATGAGCGGGTTAAGGGAGAAAAATTCCATCCCCTCTCTCACCTGATTCGATTTTGACATGCTATGAGGTTTGGTCTCTCTACTACAGTTTCTTGGGCTTCCAACCACATCCTTCATTTTCATTTTCCTGTTCGTCCCTCCTTAACTTCGTATCCTCATTTTTAATCAACAAGGTCTTTCTTGGTAGAGGTTTTTTTAGTTTCTTAAGTGGATTTGATTGCTTATTTTCTTTTTTAGTAGGTTTAAAATCTATTTTAGCTTTCATATCTCTTAGATATAACTCCTCAACGACCTTCATTCTCATTTTTGGATTGGGCTTTTTTTTTGGTTTTCATCTTTATATACACAATTTTCATATTTGAATTATTTCTTATTGTTCTTTTGATTCAAACTTGCATTCTTATATTTTTCTAAGTGTAAGATATTTTTTTAATAAAACACTAATTTTTTAAGGGCGTGGGGCCTTAACTATCAGTCTCCTGTTGGACACACCGGTCACTTACACTGAGAGAGGCGGGGAGTGAATTAGTGTGCACAAATTCTATTACTTTTTCACTTTTATTAGCAATAAACAAATTGTTCAATATTATGCATTATCAAATTATCGTTATATCATCATTAGCATTATTATCATCATCATATCATCATCACATCAAAAGCATATCATGAAACACAAAACACCAAATTTTACGTGAAAACCCCCAAGTTCTGGAGGAAAAACCACATAATCCTTTATAATAGTTTTCCAGAAATAAATATAAGGATGAAACAACCCCCTTATTACAATGACTTCAATTCTCCGGCTACAACTGGAAGGAGGCTACAACCCCCTAATTTACAGGATACAACATGAAGGAAGCTACAACGCCCTAGTTCTCCAGCTACAACCGGAAGGAGGATACAACGCCCTTTCCTTTCCTCATCCTTCCACCCTAATACATCCCAATATCCATATAACCACAAATAGGACCATACATCACCATGATTCAAGACTCAAGGCACCACATGCAATGGTTTCAAGGACTCTTTCAAATATATCATATATTATTTAAACAAGATACTTTCCATGGACTTAAATACCATCACATAGGAATACATCACTAAGTGATAAGGGCATCATGACCAAATATTCCATCATGTCAAAGGATCCAACAATCATGAGATTACAAACCAACATATGTATGGATTCCAAGACTCAAATCATTTCCAAATGCACCATCAATGATCATATAGTGTCCAAAGGTCATCATGCCACCACTTATGTGGGTTCCATACCTTCTTGAATAAATAATGACCATCTCTAAGGGTTCCATGACCCCAACAAGGACTACACGGGAATCAAGATCTTCATCAAGGGTTCCAAGTCTTCATCAAGTCATTAATGACCACATCGTCACCTTTAAGGGGACAAGGACCATTAAGCAATCAAATGTGGATCCAAGGGATTCTTCATCAAGCGAGGGGCTTAATAGGATTCTTCAACCACCTCAACCACACTAGGATACCTACAAGGGTAAAAATCCATCATAACATCACTTGTGGGGTTTCTAGACCTTCCCCTAGGGTGCCATGACCTCGATAAAAAAAATACCATTGAAAGGGTCATTTGGACTCTTTCAACGTCTTCAACCCACCAAGGACACTTTTGTATGGTACTAGGTCATAAGTTGTGGTACTGGGGAACCAAAGAAACAACTGGGGATCTTTAAAATATATTTGGGGTACTTAAACACTCTACAGTGTGTTCAGGGCTTTTGTCATTCTCCCAAGGGCTCCATGGGCTTTAGACTTTGGCTTGGACAAGGTAAAAATGTCTCCTTAGACACTGCCACTTACTTAACCCTCAAGGACTCCTCAAGGGGCACCAATACATGTTTGTATCAATGACTATACACTATTGGCATCAATGACAACTTAATCAACAATATACCCCTTTTCCATTGATGGAAACACCATAAATATTCTTCAGAACACTCTCCCCTTATTCACAACCTCTCTGCCCCTTTGAAATCAATGGAAAAGCGGAAATCCTTTGACCATATTGCTCCCCTTCAGAGCATGCTCCCCCTGTCATCAACTTTCTCTTCCTTTCCAACTTTTCTTCATGTTTGCATAAATGGTAGCAATATCTTCTTTTGGAAATACTACTTCTCTTATCACTAATGCTACTTTGTCGGACTTGTATTCTGTCACACGAATACTACTGGAAACGACTACAATACTCAAATATGATCTAATCAAGTACATATATCCTTTTACACTTTCTTCATATCATGGGTCGACAGTCTTCAAAACAGTATTTGATTTTTCCTAAGATTTTCATCAATTTTTTTTAATCAATGGTGCAATATACCAAATTTTTTCTCCATACTTTGGTAGGTTGATGGTTGTTCATATCATTCAATTGAACTTTATTTCTTCTCCAAACTTTAAATGGTGCCCGCAACCTGCAATGTTTTGCAAAATGGTCATAACGATAGCAATTCCAACACTAAACGGAAAACCAATATTGATTTCTTCTTCGAGTCATATTTTCATGATCTCTCCAATGGATGGCTTTGTGACCATAGTTATTCAAAACTCTAACAGTATCCATTGAACATCATAAGATATCTCTAAGCTTTAACTTCTCTTGATTCTTGTTGATCATGGAATATTTTAATAATACGTGTATATTTGTTAGTCTTTTCTTCCTCTTCCATAGAGTATTCATTGTTATTATCGATCTTCGAATTTTTCTTTAACTGAGCAGTTGTTTTGTCCAGGTCTTCCTTCAGAGAGAGGATCTTCAATTCTTTCTTTTGAAAGATTTATATCTTTTCTTGGAGTTGTCTCGTTAGAGCTTCTTTAGATTTTATAGACTTATTCTACTTGTTTTTTCAGATCAAGGATATTGTCTTCCATCTGTCCTTTTGAATTCTGATCATCATCATGGGATTGTTGCAGTTTACCTTTGAGTGCATGATTCTCCTTTTTGAGTTCTGAGAGGTCCTATTCAAATTCAAATTTTGTCAAACATACCTTCTGTAACTCTTCCTTCAAGGATTTGATTTCAAGTTCTTGTTTTCTTCTTAACTTCTCTTCCAATATTTCTTTAATATTGTAGGAACATATCTCAGTGTATTTGTCTTGTAGCTTGCAAATTAACTCTTTTTATCTATCTTCTAGCAATATTTTGAGCTTGACAATTTCTTCTAATTGCTTTTCAATTTCTGTGGTTGACTTATCAAGTTTGTCTTTCAAAGATTTGTATATGTCTTCTTTGATTTTGGTAGCTTCATCGACTTGGAGTTTCAGATTAATTATGGTATGTCTGGCCTTCTTAGATTCCTCTTCACGGCTTTGTCTAATTTCTCTTGCAATACCTAGTTATGTTCACAAATATTTTTCACTTCTTGTGAAACATTAGTAATTTCATTATCTATCATAATATCACTTATCGGTAAGCAAAGATTTTCATCATAATATGAAGTATTGCATTCAGTGAATTTAGAATAGATCTTATTTTCTATACTTGACAAACATATCTCTTTAAAAGAATTGCAAATAGAGTGTTCAAGGGACTTACCTTCATACCTACCTGGATCTTGTACTAACCTTTTAATGGGGTTGTCTTCTACTTCTTATTCTTCATCTAAGTTTAGCTGATTTATTTTGATAAAAAATTCTTTAACTGAGTTGCACTATCCTATTTTCTCCTTTTGGATATCCGTTAGATAATCAAGCATTAATTCCATAACGTCTTCTTCTTATTCTTTATCAGAGCAGGGTTGTTCTAATTTGAGCCATAGTTCCTTACCTAAGATGCACTTCCAGATATTCTTCTTTTGTAAATCTGTTAGGCCTTCAAGGATGGATTCCATCGCCATAGAATTATTTTTCTTTTCTTCCTTCTATGTTGATGTTTTCACTTTCTTTGGAGGTGTATATCCAACAACAACTGACTTCCATACACCAATTTCCTCAAGATGATCCTTCATTCTCATTTTCCAGATCAAGTAATAATTTGACTCATGGGTCAATGGTACTTCATTCAATAAGAACCCCATGGTGTTTCAAGGATCTAATTTAAGCTGGTAAGGATTTCTGGTGAAGACTCGCTTTGCTACAAATTGTTGGACACACTAGTTACACTGAAGGGCGGGGGGGTGAATCAGTTTGCACATGAACTTCTATTACTTTTTCACTTTTATTAACAATCAACAACTTATTCAATATTATGCATTATCACATTATCATTATATCATCAACAACATTATTACCATCATCATATCATCATCACATTAGAAGCATAGTATGAAATACAAAACACTATATTTTATGTGTAAACCCAAGTCCTATGGGAAAAACAACGGAAGCCTTTATAATAGTTTTCCAGAAATGATTGGAAGGAGGAAACAACACCCTTATTACAATGACTTCAGTTCTCCAACTACAACTGGAATGAGGATACAACCCCCTAATTTACATGATACAACCTAAAGAAATCTACAACTCCCTAGTTCTTCGTCTACAATCGAAAGGAGGATACAACCCATTTCCTTGACTCGTCTTGCCAGCCTTATATGAAGATAGAAATTGCTGAACCATAACCGCACTAATCTTGTGGACCTGATAATCAATAACTGTACTACAATACATAATATGTACCACACTACATAACCATTTCCACTACTAACCACTCCTCATCATCTGATCACTACTCGTCAACTGATCATTTTCCACTGTATCACACTTCTCATCAACCTGTACAATCAAGTTGTACCAATAAATTTTTCACTCAAATCAACCAAATTGGTTAATCTGAGTCTGCACACTAAACTCATTCCACCTGGGTCAAACTAACTTCTCAGACAACTCAACCAATCTAAGTCAAACCAACTGCACATAAAGGAAACTTGTGCCAATCTTTCTCAACTGAACCAACCTGTACATAGATGCTTTTGTACATGTGCTAAAACAATCATACACTTGTGTTAATACAATAAAGTGCTATGATATTTAAGAAACCCTTCTTACTTGGCATAGTTCATCAAGTAAGAGACACATTTGAGCAACCAAGAGACTTCCCATACAACCAACCAAACTTTGTCAAATCACAGTCAAGGATTACTTAATAGTTAAACATGATATAACTCAACCAACTAACCTCATCCAAGAAGATAAAAGCTTTAATCAACTATTCCAAACTCAATCAATGTCATAAACTCTTAGACACAAAATGATTTTTCACTCCACTCAAATCAAGTCAACAAATCGAATAGTCACTTGAAATACTATCAAAGGTTGTCATTAACAATCAATAATAGTCCAACTCCACTTAGGTTAAAGACACAATGATCAACACTTGTCAAATTAGTTTTCAAAAAAAACACTTAGGTTGATCAAAGAAATCACTGACAAGATCTATTACTTACATGTTAACTTCTCATTCAAATACCATATACAACAGTCAAGATAAACACCAAGATATATGCCAACAATATCCAAGATAATCATCAAGATATATATCAAGATCATTCCAATATAACCACCACCGTATCCTCCATAACATATTCAATGACTTCAAATATATATACCAATAGATAGGCTCACTTGCTAAGATCAAAGATGAACTATATCCATGAGAGACACGTGCCATCACAGGAGAAACACAGAAGTATGAACCATACCTTTTTTAATATAACAAGATTAAGAAAAAGTATAAAAAAAATGAACTCTATATCATTTCATCACATATCCCTCGTAACAAATTTTCTGATGAGCCAAGAATTTTGTAATTCTGATTCCATATGAGAAAGTTATGCCAATTTTAGTGAAGATGCCCAAAACTCTCTCCTTCACAAAGTTTCACACTTTTCCCCAAAAGTTGAAAATTCCAATTGATGAGCAAACAATATGTTTGATATTCTATTTATATAGGTCTAGGAGGAAAGTGATTACCTCAAATTGGGTAGACATGCAATAAATAATTAAATTCTCTTTTGTTTTGTTGGCTCACTAAAAAAGATGGGTACACCAACTTCATAAATTCATATCTCTTCAACTGTAAGGAGTTAGAAGATGCTCCAAATATCAACGGAAATGAATTTGCAAGGACTATCTCCCTATGATGGTTTTACTTTCAAATTCTTATTCTAATACCATTAAATTACTCAATATGTCCTGGACATCAAATACCCCACCAATGAGGGTGCCAAAGACCATGCCACCAACTACAAGAGTTTCAAAGTATTCTTCAACATGTAGAAATAACATAAATACTAATTTACCTACCATGAAAAGTAATCTAACAACCCATTTAACAAGGAAGTTTTTACAATTAATCCAATTCATACCCCATAAGAATAAACATAATAAAATATTCATTTATCATGAATAGTATCAAGCAAGTCAAATTCCAATGACATCAATTTATAATTTATATTTAGTAAGAATTAAATTAATCAAATCCTAAAATGAAATGCAAATGAGAAATGATTTATATCAAATTAAAGTCAACTAAACTTAAATTGCATGCAAAGGAAATGTAATTAATATAACTTAGGCATCCTTTCTAGTCAAATTCCAATGATATCAATTTATAATTTATATTTAGTAAGAATTAAATTAATCAAATCCTGAAATGAAATGTAAATGAGAAATCATTTATACCAAATTAAAGTCAACTAAACTTAAATTACATGCAAATGAATTATAATTAATATAACTTAGGCATCCTTTCTATCCTAAGCAAGTATAGCACAACACAACACTCTCATGAACGAAACACCTCTCCTCGTTGAGATAGGGTAAACTCCATATCAATAATCACATTGTGCTATTATTGTTGCTTTTAGAGTTGCATCATGGAATGCCCAGTTGGATCAATCTAGTTTCTTATGAAACTTTTAATTAACCCACATATTATAGCAATGTATAGAACTAATAAGTAATTCATGAATTAGTGCTTCATAGGTTACCATTTTCTCTTTTGATGTCAATGACATTAATTCACTTTTGTATTACAATTATCTAGGTATTACTTTACCCATTCATCAAAACATAAGATCATGCATAATATGTCATCATGTGCATGCCATCCATTTATTAATTTTAATCTATCCTCCTATTTAGAGTAATAAGATAAAGGATAAAATTAAAACACAAATTCCACACACACACACACACACACACACACACACACACACATATATATATATATATATAATTGTCAACACATATAGTTATTTCAGTGTGTTGAATCCAACACATAATAAAAAAAAGAAATACAAATTAAGTCTTAGTATTGTTTAACTTACAAATCGGAATATAGGATGTTACATTTCTAACCATACCTCGATGCTATTGGATTGTCTTCCTTTCGGCACTACCACTCTTCTTGTCTCTTTTCCCATTTATCCCATGCTAGCATTACAGATATGTTATTGGATTGTCTTCCTTTCAGCACTACCACTCTGCTTGTCTCTTTTCCCGTTTATCCCATGCTAGCATTACATGGGAAATGATTAGGTAGTGGTGTTTATTCCTCCTATATTGGAAAATTGTTAGCTTGCATTAGTTTGTTATTTTTATTCATTTCTACATGTAGAGAGAACCATTTTAAATTTATCATTCCATGTCCATATCAAGTTTATGACTTTGAAAAAAAAGACTAGCAAGATAGGAGCATGGAGAAGTGACTAAACAAAGATAAAGGGGGCATTCAGGTAAGGGAATGATGACATTCTATTGATATTAGGTTTTGAATGATTTGTTTGCGGAATAATTTAGAAATACTTGATGAATTCTGAAGGACTCTTAGGAAACAATTCCAAGATTAATGGAATGCATGTTAGGATCTTCTCTATAAAAAATCTGATTACATTGTAATGACAACAACATCAAAGAACCAATATATAAAATTGACCTTATTTAATTTTTAGTTTATGTGTATTATGTGTATTAGGGATGTAGAATTTGTGATTTTTGCAATGTTCATCCATATGGGAGGTTTAACAAATATATAAGGTGATATCACTGGAGTCTGCACCTAGACTTCTAAGGCTCAAAGTCCAAATAATCTTAAAGGTTTTGATGAGATGACTAATTTTTGGTGTATGAATATTTTCTAAAGGTAAAGTGGGGATCAGGCACAAGATAATTTAGACAGCAATGATGAGTGAGCTATGAGAAAACAAAATACTATGAGTATGCATTATATAAGAACAAAGCTTCATATTGAAGAATGCATAATGAACATTAACCGATTCACAAGGATTATAGGATAGTACACATTTATCAGAGAACAAAATTATGAATCATATGCTCATACTGAACATTAACATTCATTATGATAAAAGAAGAAAACAAGATCATCTCGAATATAATATCATTCCAATACAATCTTTATATAAACTATAAAACACAAAATACATGCATACATGCTAGATACAAATGATATCCTATAGTCTGATCTCCCAAAATTCCTTAATATAGATCTCGAGACTCGAGCCTCTTGGTTGGAACCTCTCTTGTTTTCGTACAATTCAATTGATAGAAGTTATATAAAATTATGATCCATGGTATGTTACAAACTTTTTGGAAAACAAATCTAATAGTAAACTAAAATATCAAAACAATTACAAGACTTCTAGAAATTTTCTTTGATAGTTGATTCTGTGTTTGATTGTTGACCTGGAAATACTCAATTTGAACCTTTGATTGCTCATCTTTTGGCGAAAAATATGGAACTAAGGTTTCTATTTCGGGACATTCTTCCATCTATTCCTAAATTTTGGGCAATTTAAATAAATTCATATATTCTCATGCTGGATTCTCTGTCATCTAGTTAAGATATTCCTTTACAAAATGCCAATCCTTCAAATAAAGTGACGATGAGTTATTTATGTTCCCATCACAGGCCGTCTCACAAAATATGCCATTGATATTCAATATATTCAGCAACAATCATCCCCAGTATCTTCTAGTTCATGAATCTGCAACTTGAACTTGGGATTTGGAAAAGTTTAAAGAGAAGAAGGAGAGATCGGGTTGCCCATCAGTACATACCCAATCGCAGTAAGCCCTCCAATCTTCCATGAGGCTTGTGAGGAGGACTGGTTCATTTGCCTTCATCGACTGTGCAAACATTGATCCTTCCTTAAAATATTTGCTTGCAGAAAACAGATTCAATCAGAGCAATTTTGAAACAACTATCATGGCCAAAAATCAGTCCATGCTTCATGTTTCAAACTTCAACATGTCGAGTATCCTTCATCTTTTCCATAAATTCTGTCTCCATGCATTCTATTATTGATCGTTGAGTATTCTCACCTAGTGTGATGAATAACAGAATTGTGCAACACAAACCACAAAAACACGCTCTTAGACTGACAAGAAATATTATACTAATCCAATGTTACGTGATGAATTTTACAGATAATTTGAGCAGTCGCTAAGTCGAGTTGACCTGCATCTAACTTCACAAGTTCTGGACACTGCTCTCTAGAAGTGGTAAGACAAGTATGGAAAGTAGTCAAAATAGGAGGGATTGACATTCAATATCTGCTGATAGTTGGTGAGCTCCATGATTACTTAATCATTGAATACCTCACAATTTTTCAATGTAAAGTGACATGGCACCCTTTGCAACCTCAACCTCAAACATCCACTCAGTTGCAAAAAAATGAGCTTCATCAGTGTTTGCCTCTGCATTTGTATTTGATCTGGTTGTCCCAACACCCAATACAAGAGGCTCTAGTTGTTGAGTCAAAGTAAGAAGATATTCACCAATGATGTTAACATACGACCGAGGGCAGGCACTAAAACTTGGTAATGAAAAAGCATTGGCTTCTTAGCCAAGGTCCAGAGTGCCATTTTGACAAACTTTTAGTATTAGAACCTCATAAATGAGTTCATTGACAACATTTGAGAAATATCCAACCCTTTGAGATGTATGTGGAAGAGAATGAAATCGAAGCAAGATGGTATGAACAATCACTCATAAATTTTATAATAGCAAAAATCAAGGTCCTTCTTTCCATGCACGATTTCGGAATATAAAAAAAATGAGTTTGTTGACAACAGTTGAGAAAGCTCCAACCCTTTGACATGTATGTGGAAGAGCATGAAATCAAATATCCCTTTCCAATCTGGTATGAACACTCAGGCATAACTTTTATAATAGCAAAATCAAGGTCCTTCTTTCCATGCACGCTTTCGGAATAAAAAAAATTGATGGGGAAAATTATGGTACCAACATCTAGCTCTAGTTGGGGATGGAGTCCTCCTTGTGAGGCTCTAAGAATATGCAGACCCTGTTCCTTCTATTCATTACTTTTCACAAAACCTGCTCTGCAATTTGAAACCAACCACATAATGAAACCAAGTTATCCTACAACTAAAAGCTGAAAAAAGCAGTGACATTCTCCATTGGGTTGGCTTCTTATTCAACTATCAAATCTCTACATATTTATTAAAAATCTAAACACACGCCACCGAAAAGAATCTACATGCTCATATGGCAAGATTATTATTTCTCCTACTCCTACTTCTAACCGGTAAAACAAATTAATCATGTTAATCATGTAATTTCAATGAAGCCATGATAGCATTCAACCAAATGTTAGAACTTCTTGCATGCAGATAGAAATCAACTAAGAATTTAACATTTGTAGCATAAATTTGACTTTCAAATCATACTTACAGTCACAATCCTCTTTGATTCCAAAATATGCAAGGATGAAATTTTATGAAAACCATAACCCCATGTAGATGGCTATCGGGTCCTGCCAATTGCGTTGCATCTCCTGTTGATACAATTAAAGGTCACATTGTTCCTTTGCTTCACTTATCAAATGATATTTCATTTGTTTTGTTGGAAAGAGAACATAAATATTTTTCGGGCATTGGAAATCAAAGGCATCAAGGTTATCCTAAATCTGCTCATAAGTTCCCTGAACAACAATGTTAGCATGAGAATCAACAACTTAACTAATCCATGTATTCCTCACTGGGATTAGATGCATAGCTATCATATACCGGATCTAGGTTTTTATGGATAATAAACTGAATCTGTTGAGCATATTATGTCACCATAGAGACACTAGGCTCTATAATGTCAAAATCATCATCACTATATTCATCATAAATTGGAACAACATGATAAAATTCTAATGGCAAGGATCATTTTTTATTCATATTATTATCAACAATATGATCTTCAAAAATATTTGAAATGACTCATGTATCATAATCATTAATTTTAAAAACATTCGGATTGGTACCAAATGTATTTAAAGTATTATAATTATCAACTTCAATATTAGAATTTTGAAAAACCTCCTGCTGTAAAACAGAATTAGGAAAAGATACAGTTAAAAATAAATCATCTTCTTCTTGCTCATCCCTATCATCCTCTTCATTTGAGTTTGAAATAGAAGGTACATAAAGAGCAAGATCTAGAACATTCCGAGTTACACAATGATCGATATTTCCATCAACTATAACTTGAAAATATTCTTCAGATGTAGCAATAGAAAAGATTTCATTCTTGTCTATATTTTTATGAATATATTCATTTCCATCCTCACTACTAGAAGAAAAAACATGTTGAATATCTGAATGAAACTCCTCACAACAATGCTCAAGAATAAGTTCACGAGAAAAAAATGTTTGACATCGATGATGGAACATTATATGAAATTCTTTTAAAGAAGGTATGTTAGGAGGACAAGATCAGTACCATTCATGAGCATCCACTTATAATGAATAGAAAAACATCTTCATGATGTATATTTAACTGATTCGTACATTGATGAAATCTAATGAGGTGATCTGAATGATTATCCTTTTTTATTTCTATGAACCATGGAAGGAAATGTTCCCAAACATCCATGATAGGTACTACATTTGGAAATCCTGAAACATCTAAGAAATTGAGTGGAGAAAACCTCTGAGCTAGAATGGAAACCATTTGATCATTTGACATATTGAATCAGTGGAGTCTCCCATGGATCATTCCTCCGTGGACTCAGCTGGTGAAAAATTGCAGTCTAAATCATGTAACCAACCCTTCTTCACCATCAAAGACTGGATCTATACTCTTTCATTCTCTCAAGGAATATTTTCTTCACTTTTGTCCTCGACAACAATGCCAAAAGATGTTATCACTAGAGTCCGCACCTAGACTGCTAAGGCTCAAAGCCCATATAGTCTTAAAGTTTTTTATTAGATGACAAAGTTTTGGTTTATGAATATTTTGTAAAGGTAAATTGGGTATCGGGCATGAGATAATTGAACAACAGTGATGACTGAGTTATGAGCAAACAAAATACTATGAGTATGCATTATATAAAGAGAAAGATTCAGATTGAAGAATGCATAATGAACATTAACTCATTCAAAATAATTCTAGGATAGAAATTATTTGTCAGAGAACAAAATTATGAATCGAGTTCTCATATTGAAGATTAACATTCATTATGATAAAAGAACAAAACGAGATCATCTCAAATATAATATCATTCTAAGACGGTATTCATATAATCTTAAAAGACAAAATAAATGCTAGATACAAATGATATCCTGTAGTATGATCTCCTAGAATTCCCTAATACAACTCTCTCAACTCTCTCTCAAGCCTCTTTGTTGGAGCCTCTCTGCTTTTCCTACAATTCAATTGATATAATTTATAGAAAATCCTGATCCCTAATCTGTTACAAACTTTTTGGAAAGCAAACCTAATAATAAACTAAAAGATCGAAACAATTACAAGACTTCTGGAAATGTTATTTGATAATTGATTCTATGTTTGATTGTTGACCAGGAAATGCTCAATTTGAACCTTCGATTGCTAATATTTTTCCCGAAAATATGGAACTAAGGTTCTAATTCCTAAATTTTGGGAAATTTAAATCAATTCATATCTTATCATGCTGGATGCTCTTCCATCTTTCGTATATTCACATTGTCATCGAATTGATTAGCTAACAATTAACTGACTTTGGTTTAATATTCATATTATTAAATATCGAGACAAATTTCCCAGATATTTGTTATGCCATCTATATATTGCACTCTGTCAATTTGTAAGAGATATTAAACTGGAACCAACCAAGAATTAACAAAAAAATATAGAAGTTGCCTAAATTCCAATACTCTGTCCCCAATTTCAAATAAATTTCCAGATATTTCATAAGCAAAAAGACCATTTTCAGGTCTCTGTCAAGGGGAGTGATGTCATCTACACTCAGGATCTTAGACCCATGGTTCTCTTCCTGCCATACAAAATATGTGATTGGGAAGGTGAGAGAAAATGCCAAACTTTTTTTCCGCAAACATTTGCGGGCCAACTATATGACCTGAAGACATCTGCATGTAATAGAGTCCAAGTCCCTTCTAGGACTATATACACAAAGCGATAATTTGAGCAAGACACATCACATTCACCACCTTCATCGATACCCTGAATGCCATGGATGTGATAAGTTTCTAGGTGTAAGTTAATCCAATCATCAAAGAAGAACGTTGGACTAGTGTATGCATAGTAGTGAGGATATTCCTTTACAAAATGCCAATCCTTCAAATAAAGTGATGATGTGTTATTTTTGTTCCGATCATAGTCGTTCTCACAAAATATGCCATTGAGATTGCCCCAATATTCAATGTAATCAACAACAGTCATCCCCGGTATCTTTTGGTCCGTGAATTCTTTCTTGTCACAATCTACAACTTGAACTCAAGATTTGGATAAGTTTAAAGAGAAGAAGGAGAGATTTGGTTTCCCATCAGTAGATATCCAATCACGATAAGCGCTCAAATCGTCAATGAGGCTAGTGAGGAGGACTGGTTCATTGGCCTTCATCGTCTATGCAAACGTTGCTCCTTCCTGAAAACATTTGTGTAAAACAAATTCAATCATAACAATTTTGAAACAACTATCATGGCCAAAAATCATTCCATGCTTCATGCTTCAAAATTCAACACACCGAGTATCCTTCATCTTTTCCTTAAACTTCGTCTCCATGCATTCTATAATTGATCGTTGAGTATTCACACCTAGTGTGATGAATAATAGAATTGTGCAACACAAACCACAATACATGCTCTTAGAATAACACGAAAGATTATGCTAATCCAATTTTACGTGACACATTTTACATACAACTCGAGTAGTCGGTAAGTCGAGTTGACCTGCATCTCACTTCACAAGTTCTCGAAGCTGCTCTCTAGAAGTGGCAAGACAAGTCTAGAAAGTAGCCAAAACTTGAGGGATTGGCATTGAAAGAGCACATAGTACATTACATATATATTCAATATCTGTTGGTATTTATTGATATCCATGATCACTCAAACACTAAATACCTCGCAATTATTCAATATAAAGTGCCATGGCACCCTCTACGACAATCAACATCACTCAGTTTCAAAATATTGAGCTTCGGGCACTCGCACGAAGTTGGTTCCACTTTTTGGTGCCACTTAAGAAATCAGAAACGCACTTCCGAAGTGCAAATCAAGAACGCATATGCGTTATTGATGGTACGTTCGGAATAACCCGAGCCCAAACACAAGGCTAAGGTTCATGAAAACGTATTGTGTATGCGATATATTTCTATATAGGATAGAAAATTATTGTTGTAAGGATTGTCAAATGATCACAATGGATGTGGAAGACACGGTTGAAGTTTTAAAACTAGTAAACTACATTGATAAAGTTAATGGAGTTCACACATGAAATAACAAACAACCTGGAAATCACTAGGTTTCTTCTTGTTTGGAAAGGTTCCTAATATTTGAAATATCAATGATCCATGGCTTGACTATGGAAGCCTCTATTCACCATGTGTAGGCTTTAATCATTGTCTAGGTAACTTCAAGATTGACTTGGGATAGATGACTAAAAATAGACCATTTCTATTTGAGAATTTTTTTTCTTGATCATATAGGAATCAAAATCAATATATTTAAATGGTGGCAAGAAGCATACATAACGAGGGGGGTCTTAAGTATTATTTTCAACAAAGACTAAAAAATCTCAAAATAGGCTAAAAATATATAACCAGGAAATATTTGGGAACATATTTGTATCTAAAAGAGAGCTAGAAGATAAAATGGAATGGCTTTAACAATATATGATCACGGAGGGAAGTTCGGGACATATTAAGAAGGAATAAATGGATCTAAGGACCCAATTAGGAATTAGAGAATGGAAAGAAGACACCTCGTGGAGGTAGAAATATAGAGTCAGGTTGCTAAAAAAGGGGCCAAAAACTATAGATTCTTTCACAACTCTATTATACAACATCATAAACATGATAAAATAGCCTCCTTCCAAATAATTAAAGAAAACAACCTCACTAAATGGAAATACATTGAACATGAGCTAAGTAATTTCTAATCCACCTTGATCATCGATCTAGAAGGAGAGAACATGCAACACATTATTTAGATTACTTAGCACATAACCAATTTGGTTAGTTAGGAGAATAATGACTAAATAATAATGAAAATAACAATGGATGAGGTGGAGCAAGAGGTCATGGAAATGCCTACAAGAAAATATCCATGACTTGTTCACCACATATTTTTTTCATCACTGTTAGAAGATACTCAAGAATGAAGTTCAGGAAGTGGTATAAGAACTTAAGAGATTAGTAGGGGTCCTATCCACCTTTAATCCAACATTTCTTATATTTATTCCCCAAAGAGGATCATGCCAACACTCCCACTAATTTATGACCAATATTGCTTTGCAATTTCATTTACAATATCATCATAAAGTTATTTCCAATAGACTTAACCCTCCCATGACTCAGCTAAATTCAATTGAAAAAATAGGATATGTAGAAGTTCAAAATATATTGGATGGAATCATAATGAAACATGAATTCATCCACTCCCTCGAGACAACAAAAAAACCAAGTATTCTTCTTAAACTCAACATGTAAAAGGCTTTTGATAGATTATACTAGCAATATATTAGACAAATTCTTATTTCCTTTAGATTCTCTGTGAATTAGACAAACTATATTTTGTCCCTGACCTCATGAAACTTTTTTTCAATCATGGTGAATGGATCTCCCTCTTGTACCTTTCTCCTTATAGAGGAAATAATCAACGAGACCTTCTCTCATCCTTCCTTTTCAGCCTAATGGATGAGGGATTAGAAAAAATAATTTGGTATCAATTAATGAAAAGAAACTCTAAGTCCTCAAGATCCATGAAGAGCCAACTCCCACCTCTCATCTATAATATGTAGATGAAACAATGCTCATTGTAATTCCTTATATTTGTGAAATTGAAGATATCAAGATAATTCTCGGCTTCCTATGGAACTACTATTAACCATGAAAAACTTAATATTTTTCTTCAACACTTCCCCTACCTTCGAAGTCATTATTTCACATTTACAAAATCACATATGCGATATATATCGCAAGTGCAATATATCGCATATGCGATATTAAAAAGTAAAAAAAATAAAACAAAGGCCGCAGGCCCCTCAAATATCATTTGCACAAGATCGGGACAGCGAAAAACCGCAAGGGCGAAATAGCGCATTAGCGATTTGCGTTTTAGCTTTTCGAGGTCGAGTTCGAGGTGGATTGGCTCCAATGGAAGGTAAATGCTCTTATCCTTTTCACTTAGTCTTCAATTCTTTAATTTTTTCCATAATTTCATTGTTTTTATAATTATTTTAAACAAATTTTAAAAAAAATGAATGTTCAATCAAAGAATGATTAAAAGTAAAATAACTTGTATTTTTTTGTTTGAATCTTAACAGACAACACAAATGAACAACACAATGTGGAAAACCCACCCTCTAATAACCCACAACAACCTAACCCACAACCTAACCCAAACCCAAACCCGGAGGGGGAACAAGATCGAAACTCACAGATTATTGCGTGTTTGGCGTCATTGAGGCACCTTAGCTCATCTATTAGAGGGGGGATCATTTGAGAGAGTCTTTAGCCGATGCATTGGACATAATAACAAACACAATTACCGAAGCCCAAGGAGCTCTGTACAACATTACCTCGTACAGAGAATCCAAGAGTCAATACTACTCCGATGGATTGAGTTATAAAGACATCAAAGCCCTTAAAATTACAAAAAACCAGTTATTTTCATTATTCTGAGACCCTAGCACCAGATTGGTTCCACCCACCAGTCGACCATACATTTCCATAGATTGGTGCATTGACCCAAATATAAAGGCCAATTGGATGGATCATTGGTATATGGTCTTCGATGAAGACCCCCATGGGAATAGGGACATCCCATTTGATTTCCTTAGGAAGTTGTATGCAGAATTCATCTTAGGGAAACATGTTAACTACTTCGACCTCTTAGGCAACCAGGGTGTTGGTCATGGGATGCCCCAAGATAGGGAAGGTGCCAGGACGGATCCTAACCATGTGCCATGCCCTCCACTCACACCAAAACCCCCTCGGCTATATCCTCCTGCAGGTCCTATGATTGAGAATACACAGGAGGCATTATTTGACATGGCAGATACATTGCTTCAGCATGGGACTGGTGTCCAAGGCAATGTAAACTAAGGGGCTGGCACTTCTAAGGCCGGCCCATCTACAGATCACACAGGAGATGCAGAGCCTTCAAAGCGTCGTGTTACTCCACACCCTTGCACATCGTGTGGAGGCATATGCTATGGCCTTGCTTCAGACTTCTGAGGCATATGCTATGGCCCTTCATATGTGATTTAGTGCATATGAGATATATCGCATATGCGATCTAGTGCTCAATGAATATATGCAATTTACATTTATCTATATGATGAGGATGAGGGTGATGAACATTGAGGGTGTCAATGAGCATGATGATGATGAGTATGAGGGTGAGGGTGTCGATGAGGATGAGGGTGAGGGTGTCGATGATGATGAGGATGAGGGTGTTGATGAGGGTGAGGGTGAGGGTGTCGATGATGATGAGGATGAGGGCGTCGATGATGGTGGGGATGAGGCTGATGAACAATGATGATGAGGATGAGGATGATGATGAGGATGATGATGAGGATGAGGATGAGGATGAGGATGATGATGACGATGATGATGATGACCATGATGATGATGATGAGAATGAGGGTGATGGTGATGATGAGGATGAGGGATGATGATGATGATGATGATGATGAGGATGAGGATGGTGATGATGATGAGGATGATGGTGACGATGAAGATGATGGTGAACAATGATGGTGATGATGAGGAGGATGATGACTATGACTATGATGATGAGGATGAGGGTGATGATGATGATGATGATGATGATGATGATGATGACCATGATGATGATGATGAGGGTGAGGGTGATGATGATGAGGAGGAGGAGGATGAGGATTATGATGATGATGATGATGATGATGATGATGAGGATGCTGATGATGTTGAGGATGAGGGTGTCAATGAAGATGATGAGGATGAGGATGATGATGATGATGATGATGATGAGGATGAGGATGAGGGTGATGATGATGATGATGATGATGACCATGATGATGATGATGAGGAGGAGGATTATGATGAGGAGGAGGAGGAGGAGGAGGATGGTGATGATGATGAGGATGAGGGTGTTGATGAAGATGATGATGATGGTGAGGATGAGGGTGATGAACAATGATGATGAGGATTGAGGTTGATGATGATGAGGATGAGGGTGATGATGAGGATGAGGATGAGGGTGACAATGAAGATGATGATGAAAAATGATGGTGATGATGAGGAAGATGATGACTATGATGAGGATGATGAGGATGAGGGTGATGATGATGATGACCAGGATGATGATGATGAGGATGAGGGTAATGATGATGATGATGAGAATGAGGATGAGGGTGATGAGGAGGAGGAGGAGGAGGATGAGGATTATGATGATGATGATGATGATGATGATGATGATGAGGATGGTGATGATGATGAGGATGAGGGTGTCGATGAAGATGCTGATGATGGTGAGGATGAGGGTGATGAACGACGATGATGAGGATCGAGGTTGATGATGATGAGGATGAGGGTGATGATGATGATGAGGATGAGGGTGACGATGAAGATGATGATGAACAATGATGGTGATGAGGAGGAGGAGGATGAATATTATGATGATGACGAGGATGAGGGTGATGATGATGATGACGATGATGATGATGATGATGACCATGATGATGATGATGAGGATGAGGGTGATGATGATGATGAGGAGGATGAGGGTGATTAGGAGGAGGAGGAGGAGGAGGAGGAGGGTGATGATGATGATGAGGTTGACGATGATGAGGATGAGGATGAGGATGAGGAGACAACGATGATGATGATGATGGTGACGATGATGACCATGATGAAGCTGATGAGGATGAGGGTGATGATGATGATGATGATGATGATGATGATGATGAGGATGATGATGATGCAGAGGAGGATGAGGGTGATGATGATGATGATGACCATGATGATGAGGATGAGGATGAGGGTGATGAGGAGGAGGAGGAGGATGAGGGTGATGATGATGATGAGGTTGGCGATGATGATGATGAGGATGAGGATGAGGATGATGATGGTGGTGATGATGATGATGATGATGATGAACATGATGAAGCTGATGAGGATGAGGGTGATGATGATGATGAGGAGGATGAGGATGATGATGATGGTGATGACGATGAGGGTGATGATGATGATGATGACCATGATGTTGATGACCATGATGATGATGATGAGGATGAGGGCGATGATGAGGAGGAGGAGGATGAGGGTGATGATGATGATGATGAGGTTGATGATGATGATGATGACCATGATGAAGCTGATGAGGATGAGGGTGATGATGAGGAGGAGGAGGATGAGGATGAGGATGAGGATGATGATGATGAGGATGAGGGTGATGATGATGATGATGATGATGATGATGATGATGAGGGTGATGATGATGATGATGATGATGAGGATGATGATGATGACCATGATTATGATGATGAGGATGAGGGTGATGATGAGGAGGAGGAGGATGAGGGTGATGATGATGATGAGGTTGACGACGATGATGATGACCATGATGAAGCTGATGAGGATGAGGGTGATGAGGATGAGGGTGATGAGGATGAGGGTGATGAGGAGGAGGATGAGGAGGAGGATGAGGATGATGATGAGGAGGATGAGGGTGATGATGATGATGATGATGACCATGATGATGATGATTAGGATGAAGGTGACAACGATGAGGAGGAGGATGAGGGTGATGATGACGATGAGGTTGATGATGGTGATGATGAGGATGAGGATGAGGATGATGACGGTGATGATGATGTTGATGATGATGATGACCATGATGAAGTTGATGAAGATGAGGGTGATGATGATGATGATGATGATGAAAATGAGGATGATGATGATGGTGATGAGGATGAGGGTGATGATGATGATGATGATGATGGTGATGATGATGATGATGACCATAATGATGATGATGAGGATGAGGGTGATGATGATGATGATGAGGATGAGGGTGAGGGTGATGATGATGATGAGGTTGACGATTATGATGATGAGGATGAGGATGAGGATGATGACGGTGATGATGATGATGATGATGATGATGATGATGAAGCTAATGAGGATGAGGGTGATGATGAGGAGGAGGAGGAGGAGGATGAGGATGAGGGTGATGATGATGATGATGATGATGACCATGTTGACCATGATGATGCTAATGAGGATGAGGGTGATGATGATGAGGAGCAGGAGGATGAGGATGATGATGATGACCATGATGATGCTAATGAGGATGAGGATGAGGGTGATTATGATGATGAGGATGAGGGTGACGATGAAGCTGATGAGGATGAGGGTGATGATGATGATGATGAAGCTGATGAGGGTGGGTGTGATGACGATGATGATGAACAATGATGATGAGGAGGAGGAGGAGGAGGATGATGACTATGATGATGATGATGAGGATGAGGGTGATTATGATGATGATGAGGAGGAGGAGGAGGAGGATGATGACTATGATGATGATGATGAGGATGAGGGTGATTATGATGATGATGAGGATGAGGGTGGTGATGATGATTAGGATGAGGGTGATGAACAATGATGCATTAAGACAAAAACAAATTAGTTAAGACAAAACACATATGCGTTATAGCTTTATCATATCGCATATGCGGTATGAATAATCTGTAATGTATATGCCTTATATCGCATATGCGATATGAATAAGCTATAACGCATATGCGTTATAACGCATATACGTTATTTCAAAATTAAAATAATTGGTGGGATTAAATTTTGGCATTAGGTTCGGAAGTAGCTTCAGAACACCGAAACTATTGGCGAGGACAAATAAACCAGGGCTATTGCTTGTCTTTTAGAACTCTATCAATATGCTTAGTTTAGATGGCGTGTTTTGATATGACATACACAATATTTTTTATGAAAATCTAGGATATTTTAGAGTATGATATTAAGATTCTGAATATGTAATTTTTTCCTTCAAAACTATGTTTTATTTATTTATAATTATTTTCCTAAATGACACACGTCAGTTTTTGAAAATACATGCATCGATTGTTTGTTATATAACTTTTGATTTCCAT
Source organism: Pseudotsuga menziesii (assembly GCA_001517045.1). Classification (NCBI taxonomy): domain Eukaryota; kingdom Viridiplantae; phylum Streptophyta; class Pinopsida; order Pinales; family Pinaceae; genus Pseudotsuga; species Pseudotsuga menziesii. Next base: position 37,765 of record LPNX010360183.1, on the reverse strand, counting down.
CACCATTTCCCAAAAAAACTATATGGTGCACTAGACGAGATCAAGCTCTACGATATTATATTTAGAAATCAAGGATTTCATTAATTTTTTCCCGTAAAATGTTGCACCCGCACATAAGGGTTTAATTTCAAGCTTTTTTTACTTCAATAATTAATAATAATAAAAAATAATTCATGAAAAATTCTGAATAAATAATGTTGCACTAGGCCCATATGTCCTTTATATGTCTACAAGATTTTATCCCAAATGGACATCATTTACCTCATATATTCCTGCACCCGCACAAACATATATGTTAAGATGTGCTGAAAAATTGAAAACCCACTTTCACGGAAACTAATTTTATAATCATTTACACACATTTTCTCTACATAAATTCTATATATTATGAAAGCTGATTCAATTTCCTATCTTTTCTCTTCTTACTTCATCTTCAAATAAGTTAGGGAAGTACCCCTAATTGTCACCTAAAGTCAGAGTTTTCCGTTTATTATAGTATTATGTGGCATCTAAAGTGTGTTTAAAGGAGTCCATGATTGTGCATAAGCCTCTTAATAAGTGTTTATCTCTACATTGGTATTCCATCCAGTTGTCCCAACACCCAATACAAGAGGCTCAGTTGGGTAAAATACGATTGAGGGTAGGCATTAAAACTTGGTAATGAAAAAGAATTGCCTTCTTCAGCCTAGGTCCAAAGTGCCATTTTGACGATCTTTTAGTATTAGAACCTCATAAACAAGTTCATTGAAACCATTTGAGAAATATACAACCCTTTAATATGTATGTGGAAGAGAATGAAATCGAGGATCCCTTACCAAGATGGTATGAACACTCGCTCATAGATTTTCTAATAGAAAAAATCAAGGTCCTTCTTTCCATGCATGCTGTCAGAATAAAAAAAGGTTTGATGGGGCAGATTCTGGTACCAACATCTAGATCTAGTTGGGGATGGATTCCTCCCTGTGATAATCCAAGAACTTGTAGATCGTGTGCCTTCTATTCATTACTGTTCACAGTACCTTCTCTACAAGCTTAAACCAACCACATAATGAAACCAAGTTATCCTACAACTGAAAACTTAAAAGAGTGGTGCCATTCTCCATTGAGTTGGAGTCTTATTCAACTATCAAATCTCTGCATCTTTATTCAAACTCTAAACAAGCACCACTGAAAAGAATCTACATGCTCGTGTGGTGAGCTTATTCTTCTTCCTACTCCTACTTCTAACTGATCAAACAAAGTAATAATGTGTAATCATACTTCCAATGAAGCCACATAGCATCTAGCCAACTGTAAGAACTTATTGCATGTAGATAGAAATCATAGAAGAATTTAACTTTTTGTAGCATAAATTTGATTTGCAAAGCATACTTTCAATCACAATCCTCTTTGATTCCAAACTTTTCAAGGCTGAAATTTTCTTAAAAGCATAACTCCATGTGGATGGTCACCGTGTCCTGCCAGTTGTGCTGCATCGCAAGCTAATACAAAAGGTCACATTTTTCCTCTACTTCTCTTATCAAATGATATTTCATTTGTTCTGTTGGAAAGAGAGCATGAATACTTTTCGGGCATTGGAAATTAAAAGGCATCAAGGTTATCTTGAATCTTCACACAAGTTCCCTGAACAACAATATAAACAATGTTATCACGAGAATAAACAAACTGATCCATGTATTCCTCACTGCGATCAGATGCATAGGTGTCATATATCGGCTCTAGTTGTTTATAGATAATAAACTGAATGTCTTCATGAATCTTCTCATAAGATTCTGTCACCATAGAGACACCGAGCTCTAGAATTTCAAGATCATCATCACTATATTCATCATAAATTGGAACAACATGATAAAATCGTAATGGAAAGCATGAAGTTTTCTACATATTATTATCAACAATATGATCTTCAAAATAATTTGAAATGCCTCCTGTATCATAATCATTACTATTAAAAACATTCATATTGGTACCAAATGTATTTAAAGTATTATGATTATCAACTTCAATATCATACTTTTCAAAAACCCCCTGATGTAAAATAGAACTAGGAAAAGATACGGCTGACAATAAATCATCTTCTTATTCCTCAGGACCTTCATCCTCTTCATCTGAGTTTGAAATAGCAGGTACTTAAAGAGAAAGATCTGGAGCATTCTTAGTTACACAATCATCAATATTACCATCAACTATAACTTGAAAACATTCTTCGGAAATAACAATAGAAAAGATTTCATTATTGTCTTTATTTATATGAATATATTCATTTCTATCGTCACTACTAGAAGAAAAAACATGATGAATATCTGAATGAAACTCCTCACAACAATGCTCAAGAAGAAGTTCCCGAGAAAAAATCCTTTCACATAGATGATAGAATGCTATATTAAATTATTTTAAAGAAGGTATGCTAGAAGAATGAAAGGATCGATAACATTCATGAGAATCCCATTCTAATGAATACACAAACATATTCATGATGAATATTTCACTTATCCACAAACTCCTCTTTGCTTTCTCTAAACCATGCAAGGCAATCTCCCTAAACGTTGATGATATGTACTGCATTTGGAAATCCTGGAACATCTGAGAAATGGAGTGGAGAAAACCTATGAGTCGGAATGGAAGCCATTTGATCATTTGACATCTTGAATCAGTGGAGTCTCCCACAGATCCTTCCTCCATGGATTTAGCCAGTGAAAAATTGCAGTCTAAATCATGTAACCAACCCTTGTTCACCATCAAAGACTGTATCTATACTTTGTCGTTATCTAAGGGAATATTTTCTTCACTTCCATCCTTGGAAACTACTCTAGAAGATGTTATCACTAGAGTCTGCACCTAGACTGCTAAGGCTCAAAGTCTAGATAATATCAAAGGTTTTGATCCGATGACTAAGTTTTGGTTTATGAATATTTTCTAAAGGTAAAGTGGGGATCAAGCACGAGATAATTTAAATAGCAGTGATGAATGAGTTATGAACAAACAAAAGACTATGAGTATGCATTATATAAGGAGAAATATTCAAATTGAAGAATTCATAATGAACATTAACCCATTCACCAGAATTCTAGGATAGAAAACATTTATCAAAAAACAAAATTATGAATCAGGTGTTGATACTAAACATTAACATTCATTATGATAAAAAAACAAAACATGATCATCTCCAATATAATATAATTCCAGGACTATCTTTATATAAGCTATAAAATACAAAATACATGCGAGCTACAAATGATATCATGTATCATGATCTCCTAGAATTCCCTAATATATCTCTCTTTCGAGGCTCTTGGTTGGAACCTTTCTTATTTTCCTACAAGGAAATGTTCTTTGATAGTTGATTCTATGTTTGATTGTTGACCTGGAAATGCTCAATTTGAACCTTCGATTGTTGATATTTTGCCCAAAAATATGGAACTATGGTTCTATTTTAGGACATTCTACCATCTATTCCTAAATTTTGGGCAATTTAAATCAATTCATATCTTCTCATGTTGGATGCTATGCCATCTATCTTATCTTCACATTGTCATCGAATTGATTAGTTGGAAGTTAACTAACTTTGGTTTAATATTCAGATGATCAAATATAGAAACAAACTGCTGAGATATATGTCATGTCATCTGTATATTGCACTCTATCAATTTGTAAGAGACATCAAACTGGAACCAACCAAAAGTTAACAAAAAATATAGAAGCTGCTTGAATGCCAAGACTCTGTCCCTAATTTCAAATAATTTTCCACATCTTTCATAAGAAAAAATACCATTTTCAGGTCTCTGTCGAGGGGAGTGATGTCATTAGCCCTTAGGACCTTAGACCCATGGTTCACTTCCTACCATACAAAAGATGTGATTGGGAAGGTGAGAGAAAATTACAGAAATTTTTGGCACAAACATTTGTGGACCAACTATATGACCTAAAGATATTTGTATGTAATGGAGTCCAAGTCCCTTTTGGTGCCATATACACAAAGAGATAATCTAAGCAAGACACATCACATTCACCACCTTCATCGACACCCTGAATGTCATGGATTCCATAAGTGTACATGTATAAGTTAATCCAATCATCTAAGAAGAACGTTGGAGTAGTGTATGCATTTTAGTCAGGATATTCCTTTACAAAATTCCAATCCTTCAAATAAAGTGATGATGAGTTATTTATGTTAGCATCATATTCTGTCTCACAAAATATTCCATTGAGATTTCCCCAATAATCAATGTATTCAGCAACAATCATACCCAGTCTCTTTTGGTCTGTGAATTTTTTCCTGTCACAGTCTACAATTCGAACTCGTGATTTGGCGTTGTTTAAAGAGAAGAAGGAGAGATTAGGTTTCCCGTCAATAGATACCCAATTCCGGCAAGCCATCTAATCTTCGATGAGGTCGGTGAGGAGGAATGGTTCATTGGCCTTCATCGACTGTGCAAACATTGCTCCTTCCATGTGTTCCACCATGCCAAATCATTAAGAGAAACCCCAAAGTTAAACCATCAACCAATAGAGTAATATAACAATTCCTCCATATGTGTGCCAAGATAAAGGGCGCCTAAGGGGATATGATGTGTCACCCTCAACCAAGAGAAAAGGGCCTCCAAGTTATCCAAGGAGTTGATGTCAGGATCATCGAGATCATCATCATGCATAAAAATCTGTAGAGGGCCAATCTAAAAATATAACAAATGAAGGTGTTTTGTGACCCTCAAAGTTGTTCAACCATGCAACATCATCCCATAAGTACATGAAACCATGTGAGGAAGGGAACCCATGCCAAGCACTCATAATATAACTTACATAAAACAAATTCAATCATAGCAATTTTGAAACAACTATCATGGCCATAAATCATTCCATGCTACATGTTTTAAACTTTAACACGCCAAGTATCCTTCATCTTTTTCCTTAAAATTCGTCTCCATGCATTCTATAATTGATCATTGAGTATTATCACCTAATGTGATGAATAATAGAATTGTGCAGCACAAACTACAATACATGCTCTTGGACTAACAAGAAATATTATACTAATCCAATGCTATGTGATGAATTTTATAGATAAGTCAAGTAGACGGTAAATTGAGTTGACCTACATTCGAATTCACAAGTTCTCGAAGCTTCTCTCTAGAAGTGGCAAGACAAGTCTGGAAAGTAGCCAAAACTGGAGGGATTGGCATTGAAAGAGCATCTATTACATTATATAGATATTCAATATCTCCTGATACTTGTTGAGCTCCATGATAACTTATTCACTGAATACCTCGGAATTATTCAATGTAAAGTTCCATGGCACCCTATGCAACCTTGAACCGCCACTCAATTGCAAAAAATTGAGCTTCATCAGTGTTTTCCTCAGCATTGGTATTCAATCTGGTTGTCCCAACACCCAATACAAGAGGCTCTAGTTGTTGAGGTAAAGTAAGAAGATATTCACCAATGTTGGTAACATGCAATTGAGGGTAGGCACTAAAAATTGGTAATGAAAAAGCATTGGCTTCTTTAGCCGAGGTCTAGACTGCTATTTTGACAAATGTTTTGTATTAGAACCTCATAAATGAGTTTGTTCACAGCATTTGAGAAAGCTCCAACCCTTTGAGATGTATGTGGAAGACTATGAAATCAAGGATCCCTTGCTAAGCCATTATAAAAACTCATTTATAGCCTTTCTAACAAAATAAATCAATGTCCTTTTTTCCATGCACATTGTTCAAATCAAAGAAGTTTGATGGGGTAGATTCTTAGGTTTATTCTATTGTTTTTTCAATGGTACTAGACGCATTAAATGGGGAATTAAATTTTATTTTAAAATAAAAATTAAAAAATGTTTGTTTTGGCGTATGATTGCTCTTAGGTTGGTGGGCTTCCACAATGTTATCTCTCAACCTTTGGATCCCAAGGTGTGTTCACATGCTAGCGTAATTTTATTTTAAAATAAAAATAAAATAATGTTTTTTTTGGCATATGATTCCTCTTGGGTTGGTGGGATCCCACAATGTTATCTCTCCGTCTTTGATCCCAAGGTGTGGCGGCATGCTTGTAATACCCCAGTTTTGACTCCAATTGCATTAAATTATATATGATGTAAATAGTGTTATTAAATCATGGTGTGGAGCTCAAGGAAAATGCCCCATTGTAGATTTAGTGTTTGATGTTTCGATGACTAAAATCAATGTCGATGGTTATCATGCTTGTCGATGGCACAATATAATTTTGGAATCATGTAAATATGCAATAAATAAAAATACCCACAACTATCTATGCCAGTGCAAAATTAAAGATATGGGGGCATGATTTCAAAAGAAATAGGGTGGGGGGAGTATTCAAACCCTTGATCCAATAGGGTAAAGCCAAATGTCAAAGGGAAAACCCATAAAGCTGTCAAATACCCATTTTTTCTTTTTTGTCGAGTCATCCAGAAATTGGTTGAGGTAGTTAATGCCTTGGGATGGGGAGAGTATGACAATCAATTTAGAATTGGGGAAGCCACACATTTTTGGAAATCATGTTTTTGACTTATGGGGCAAGTAAATGCTCAGAAATGCATGCCCAAGCCATTATTCACCCATGCATTTTGCTTCCTCACGCAGCTGGAGATAGCTGGGGCATTCTCATCCCGTTTTTCTGCATTTTTCTCCATTTCTACATGCTAAGAAATTCATTTTTGTTGTGATGAGGGAATGGGAAGAAAAGATCCACGAATTTGGGATTTTAAGAGGCCGTTTTTGTCTTCCTCACGCAGCTAGATCTTGTTGTGCAATTTTCCCTCACGTTTTTTTGCATTTCCTCATCTTGCCATGGCTCGAAAAACCTGTTTTTTTGTTGCTTAGTGAATGGACAGTAGAGATTCATGTTTTGGGTGTTTAGGGAGGTCGTTTTTGCCCCTATAATTCCCAAGATCATTTGTTGAAAACGTTTTTGGCTCCTAGTGTGTTTTTCCCATTTTACCAATCCGTTTTTGGTTGAAGAACAATTTCCTTCATGACCAGTAATTGTATTTGTTGTGAAGTGCATCCTTGTGTTGGCTTAGCTGAGTAAGTCAAGGGAACCCATGTGTTAGATGATTTGATTGTGTTTGGATGTGAAGGTTGGCTTGGCTGAGCAATTCCTATGAACCCATATCTAAGTTGGTATGACTGTGTGTGGATGTGATTGTTGGCTTGGCTGAGTAAGTCCATGGAACCCATATGTTATTGGTTTGTTTCCTTAGTAGCATGTGTGTTATCACTCCAGGAAACTCCTCTAGGTTGCATCTCGAGGATGCCCAATAACTTACAATGTTTTTGGGGTTTTCTAAAATGGATCAAGCCAGGTGACCTATATGACCTTCCACTCTCAAGACATGCATAAAACTCAATCAGGTACAAGGTTTTAGTTACCGCTGTTCAGAGGTTGATAATAGTGTGCAGGGATGGAGAACTCATCAAACCGGCAGATTTACACACAAAACAGGTGCATATAAATGGCTTAATCATGATAAGGATGGTACTTATAATTCAAATCAAATTATCATGCCAATAGGGTGACAACTATCAGTCTTTAATTAACTTGAATATAACCTGAATAACACATTCAAGCATAAGCACAAAAAAGACAGAAATGGAAGTTGAACAAATGATAAAAAAGAGATTATATTAAATCATGAGCAAAATGAGAAGCTGACAATAGTATGGTCTACAAGTCCTCGAACTCGAACCTTTTTCATAAAATAAGTCCTCGGCTTTATAGCCTTTACAAAATATACACATCCTGAAAACTTGGATCTGTTTTTTACAAAAATAAGCAAAATAATAGTTTTTTGCAAATTAGGTTTAAATACCCTAATTAACTACTTGTCTAACTAACTGAAGAATTAGTTCACTATATGAACCTTCAGATAACTGAGGTAACTACTGACAATTGCTGCTACTGGCCCTCTGCTGGTTAAGCCACTGTTTTCTCTTGACAGCTAGGTGTTGGTGGCTTTGTATGCTGTTATGTCATAGTAAAACTGAAACAGACCTTTTCCTGAGGCTTTCCTCCGTGCCCTTCATCTTCAGACTATGTCCCTGAGCCATCTATATTCGCCCAAAATCGGTCATGTATGCCAAAATTTGATTTTAAGCCTCTATTTGCTTTTGTTGGTTAAGAGGCCAAACTATCGGAACCATTAGCTACCGAAAGCGGCACTTTCGGTGGCTAATGAACTGCCCCAGCACTTTCCTAAGCCATCAAAAACCCTATTTTCAAAATTTATTAGGGATTTTCCAAAAATGTTCTTTTATGGCTGTCTGCTCAGCTTTCTTCTTCAGCAGGCTCTATGCTAGGAGGGTTAGCAACAGTCTGACTGGATTCTGGAGGCTGAAGGCTAACTGCAGCTTCAACTAGGGTTTCCAAGGTGGGGTGTCTGCTAGGGTTTGCTTTGGCCTCATTCAGCTGCAGCCTTTGGAGCCTAATCATCCTGTACAATCTAGTATTTTCCTTTAGGTACCTGGTATTCAGCCTCTTTAAGAAAATATATCTTTCTCTCTGCTCGAGTTAAGACTTATGTAGTAGCTTGTTCCTGCTGGTTAATGCAGCATTATTCTTCTTTATTTCCCTTTCCAAAATATCCATCTCATAAATTTGCCTCAGTAATTGATTGGTATTTTGAGTTTTAGTCTTGCTGGAATAAGCCTTCTCTGTTGGTTCCTCTTGCTCCTTTGGTGTGGGGGATGGTAGTTCTTCAGCCACTGGTACAATTTGCAGAGCTAGGTCTACACCTTCTTCTTGCTCCTCATCAGAATCTAAGTAGGGTAGATTTAGAAAATTCTCTTTATGTGTTTCAACCTCTTGGCCCTTCTCACTGAAGTCCAAGTTCCTTTTTACCTTCTTGGCCTTGGAAGAGAAGGGAGGTTGTTCTGTTGTTGCTACTGGGGATATGGCCCTCCTCCTCCTTCTCCCACTCCTTGGTGTGCTGGACTTCTTGGCAGGAGACTTCCCTTTCTCTTCTGGCTGAAGGCCTGTCTCAAATCCATTCCAAAACAGAAAATAGGGCCATGCCATATTCCTTCTTTTCAGCAACTCTTGGATCAATAGTTGGATAAGGCCATGGTGAGATAGTCTACCAGCAATCTTGGTTAGCTGGGCTTTCACTTGGTGTGCCATCTTTCCCAAACTTTTGTGTAAGTAAAAGGGCAAATTGAGTGGGATTTTACCTGTGAAGTGGTTCATTATCTTGAAATGGTAGATCATGGCTCTGTAATATCTTCCTTCACATGTTAGGTAAACCACAATGGCCTTCAGCAGTTGTTACTAACTCTCTTCCAACCAGGATGATGGCACACTTTTCTTCCACACCATTCCTTTATGTTCAACCTTTAGGTAAGACTTGAATTCTACATCTTTTGGTATGGTGGTCTTGAACCATTTTTCTCTTGTGCAAGGGAGCTCAATTAATTCAGTAGGGTTTCATATATGTGAAATTCCTCCTTGCCTATAACTTCCTTTGAACCATCAAATGAGAGGGAAAATGCCTCAGCTACCTGCTGATGGGAGCCTTGTATCTTTTCACAAAACTTGTAGCAGCCAACCTCTTGGAAGAGTTTACAGACCTCTGGATGTGCTTCCAAATAACTGATATCTCCCAGCTCTTGCCTGAGAGCAGGTCCTCCCTTCTTCATCTTGATGAGTGCCTCTCTTGGGTACTAGCAAAATAATTCTCAATTATGTATAGAGTGTGTTAGCAGGTTGTTTCCTCAGATATGGTTTTCCTAGTGGTGAGGAATGATAAGCTCGAAAGTGAAATGTGCTGGAGTCCTTTGGCACTGATTATGAGGGTTTGTGCTGTCATGATGGATGCTGAGATCATAAGGTGACGGCAGCAGTTGATCCTCTCGATCTTCTTTCCCAAGCCATCATATCACACATCTTCCTGGGTACTCAGTGGGCTTTCTAATGTTCTTTTGGATAGGTGGAAGAAAACTGAGGGTTTCCAATCCTATCAATCCTTTGCCAGTTTTATAACGACCTCTTTAACTTATTTACACACATAGTTATGCAGGCTCAAGTCATTTCGGTGGTTTGTCACGCCCTCCACCGATTGTTCATCTTGTTGACGGAGTGTGATTTGATTGTTTTATAACCATTTTCCTCTTTTGTCTTTTCGGTGGTTAATAATCTTCCTAAATTTGTCTACAAACTGCCGAAAAGATAGCTTTCGGTGGCTAATGAAATGATATTCCTTTCACCTAAGCCACCAAAACTGTTATCCCAGCTTCGCAGTGAAATCTTGCTTTCGGTGGATAGTGGCTTCGCCGAAAAACCCGTTTAACTGCCAAAAACCCATCCTTCCAGTGGCTAATGAAATGTTCGAGCTTTCACCTAAGCCACCGAAAGCACTTTTTCCCCGATGCTTATCTTCCTACTTTTGGCAGTTAAAATATGCATTGAATTGTTTAATAAGCTATCGAAAGCATCACCTTTTGGTGGCTAATGAGCTGTTTTGAGTCTTTCCTAAGCCATCGAAACCACCTTTACTAATATCGCTTGTTGCCTTCTTTCGGCGGTTAAAATCCTTCTTGGTCTTCTCCCTAAGCTACTGAAAGCAACACTTTTCAATGGCTAATGAGTCATTTGAAGTCTCGCCTAAGCCACCGAAAGTGTTATTTTAATTCTACTTGATCAGGCCACTTTCGGTGGTTTACCTTTATCCTGCGTTCAACCATTAGCTGCTGAAACATAGCTTTTCGGCGGCTAATTAGCTATTACAAGCCTCTCCTAAGCCATCGAAAGCTAAAACTTCCAAAATTTTCAACCACATAAAAAACAGAGACCTTCAATTTGTTAGGCATCCTCAAATCTTTTATTACATAAATCAAATTCTTCATACTGTCAAAATAAATTTATTTTGGGAGATAACACTGTGAAACCTAAATGTTTATTGGCTTGGTTGGATAGTATGTGAAACCCAACTGTGTGTCGGGTTTCTTGTGGGTGTATGGTCTTGCTCTGTGTAAGCCTGTTGTTCCCTAGTTCCTTATGGAAATCATGCCCAGCTCAGGGTGGTAGTGGTACTAAGAGATTGATGAGCACACTAACCTATGGTTGGGTGGAACGTTGCAACGACATAACTAGTTGTGGGGAAGATTCTTCTCAAGATAAGTATTTTCTTATGTGCTTAACCTCTGCAATGTATTTGTTTAATGAGTTATTATGAACACGGTGAATGTGTTGAATGATATTTGCTTTCGTTGTGTATTTGCATGTATTATGCATCTGTGTATAATTTATGCTCAATGCATTTTATTGTTATGTTCATGGGGCTATATTTCCCGTTTTGATAGTAGCATTGTGCAGTCACGTTCTCTCCATCGTCAAGATGAGGGGAGGGGACATGACAATGCTACCATAACTAGGTTTTGTTTGTGTTTTTATTTGTGTCATGCTATGGATTTTAATGTGATGTCAAGTTAGTATGTTGGCAGGTGTTATGGATTGGCTCGTTATTTCTTTCTTTTCGTGGAGCTTGTTTCATTTTCTTGGAGCTTGTTACAGTTGCTTGGAGGTTGTTCCAATTTTTAATTTGTGGTTCTGGTGGTCTCATCTAGTGGCTTGTTTTGGTGTTTCATTCCCATGGATTTAATATTCAGGCGTTATTTTACTCCCTCTCATTAGTTTTCATAGAGGTAGCATTAGCCTCAGACTTGGAGTTAGGGCCTTGGTGGAGGGTTGACGGGAGGAAGGTTTAATGCAGTCAGTGTGAGGTTTATTGTTCATCCTAGAATGTCCCTCTACAGCCATGACTGCATGTGGCCTTTAATGTTTTACATATTTGTATAGATGCTTCTAATGTTGAACAGGAATAAGCAATGCAGTTGTTGTGATTTGTCTCATCATTAGTTGTTGGAGTTGGAACTTGTTGGTGGAGGTCATGTCTATTTATGGGTTATGTTGTGCGGTTGTGGGGGTTGTGCATTCTTCCTCCTAGAGTGTTTGTGAGGTTATTTTGTTTTATCCTTAACTGAGATGTGTTTCTAGGGCGCTATGGCAAGATCAATTCTTAATTCCCTAAATCTTGTTATCGTTTTTGGTATAATATGAATTTAAACAGAGTAAACATCTATCGTATGTGTTGAAAAAGACAACTTGTTTCTATTTTGGGGTCGGGTTTATGAGTAGGGTTTGTATTGTTCTTAGATTTCTCTGTAGTAGGAAAATATTTTTTTTATTTGAATTGCATCTAACAAAGAAAATGTTTATTTGTTTTGTTTCTTTCTTTGTTTTTTTTTGGTCGTCCAAAAGCATTTGCATTGTTACTCTAAATCAGTTGGTAGCATTAAATGGAACTTTTGCAGTTGATTCACATAGCACACTTTGCCAGCTGTTTTGGGTTTTACAAATGCTTACTCAAATATTGCAATACATTGCATTGAGATTCATGTGGGATTTTCCATCATGCTCATTTGGTTTGTTGGTTGTACATTTTCTTTTATTGCTACAATTCAAAATTCAACTTATTGTATTGGTCTCGGCTCACATTTCTTGGACAAGTGTTCTAAACATCTCATAGAAAATAGATCGTATACACGATGAGCAAGAAATGAGATTCATCAATAACAAATAAGATAATAAAAGCTAACTTTACCATTTAACAAACTAATGAAGGCTTGTCACCCCTTCTTCTGCTTATGCCTATTATTTTCCAATTACATGTTTGCATTATGAATTGAATTCTTGATCAACTATTAATGCCTTTGATTCATTTCCTCTAAACCTTGCAGAAGACTCTCAAACAAAAAATAAGGGAAAGAACACTTGCATCCATGAACACATGCTGAGCTGGGAATCTTGTGCTTTCCCAAAGAAACAAAGAAAAAAGGAAACATTTTGTTGATACAGTTGGGAAAAATATTGCCTTGTCATATGTGCCAAAGTTTACAGTTTCTTTGCTCTAATTACTCATTAAAAATTACCTTTCCATCACCACTATGCCACTGTCACCTAGAGATAATTGTTGTTAAATTATGCAATTTTGCATTTTGGTCTCTAAACTATTGGCATTACCTATGGTATTTGATATATGTTTCCCTTGTCCTTCGCTCCAACAAATAGATTAAAGAAAAAAACAAGCAAATGATGGAAGAAGACAACAATAAAATCTTAGTCACATTCAACAATTAGTTTAGTTTGTTTCTCTTATTCTATCAAATATTTATTCATCTTTTTAATGCAATTTCAAATGCAATTTCCCTTGAACTTATATTATGTTTATCGTGTTTCCTACCCTTCAAGATTATTTCGATTTATATGCAGACATAGATACTTTTTGCATTTCTTGTCAACACATACTTTTGCCATACACTACCACATTGTTGCTTACTAGGGATCGCTATAGGTAGATTATAGAAATATGCATTCTATCCTATAAACATTTACATGTAGAAAAATGACTTGATTTCATTGTTTGGTGTTTGATCCCAGTAGATAGAGGGAAGGAAAAAATGCACAACAACATAAAAGAAAACAGAGTTTCACCGATGACAAGGAAAACACATCTTTTTCCCTTCTTGTTCAAATAATTATTGGTCCTTTGAATGTAGTTTCAACAAGCACATTAGCATAACTCATCTTATGTCTATTGTTCCTTGAAACTTTGCATTTGGATGTTATCTATGTAGATGCATTCACATTAAATAAAAGTTTAACATCATAATCTAGTTAAACACTTGTTTCTAGTTACAAACCTATTTCGAAGAAATTGGTTATGAACAATGGCATTCATAAACTTGTTTCCCGCATATTTGTAAATTGAGATGTGTCGTAACAGCTTGATATGGATCATTAATCCAATGTGCAGGCATTTTATGTATTCTAATTTTAAAGCTTTTTGAATCATTGGATATGCACAAATTGGCAAATATATGGCTTATATAACTTATAAATGTCAATGTTTATTGATTATTTCATGTTCTATTCATTATTAATTTTACATATTTAGTTTAATATAAAAAAACTATAATAGGAACTAAAAATACCTTCTAATAAGATCAACATTGCAATTTAGTTTTTTTTGTAGGAAGCTTGTGATTACATTTTTGTTTCTCTTGCTTACGTGCCCCAATTGCTATTAAATCTCTTTTTACTATATGCATGCAAAAAAAGTTTCAAACAAAATCAACTAGATTCAAACAGTGGAAAAATTATCTAGTTGTGAATTTTAAAATGGTGATTTTCTAAGACAAGTTATAGATGCCTTCTTGGGAGACAACATTAGTCTATCTATAGTTGTCATATCATTTAATTAAAGACACTAAGCTCATACTCTTTTGACCCTTGTGGCTAGATCTCATGTAAGCATCTGGCTTTATAAAATTAGATTTTCTGTATATTTCTTATTTCATTTATGAGTGTGATTGAGTCATTGAAACGAAGGCTCTTAACACTCTTGTTTTCCACATTTCATTCATGTTGGTGTATCATTTGTATTAATTACATTCATTTTTGGAAATGTGCTCTTCATAAGGTGCTAGATTTGTAGCAATCATAATAACGTTTTGATTGTAAATGAAGGTATTGGAAATTAGGCCTAGAATTTCAGATTTAGCCTGCTTGTCAAACATAAATTTGATAACGTTCTTGGATTTTTCACGCCCTTCGATTTACGTTTTTGGTAAATGTTTGACCGTCAAATATTTACAAAAGAAAAATCTAAAATAGAGTAAATAACTAAAACAAACACAAAAATCTAGGAGGCATGTCCATAAATCGTGAGCATACGACCATCTCCACATATCTTGATTAAAAACATACACAAAAATCTAGCATTCCTGTACACAAATCTTGAGTATACGACCATCTCCACACACACACACACACACACATATAGGAATAAATAAAATATATGGATGTGAAATTTGTTTGTGCCATTACCGCATAAATAAGTAGAAATTAGTAGTTTAAAGCGTGTATATTTTTATGAAGTTTAAGAAAGAGCTAATAACAATTTGATATGAATATTTTATATCCCTTCACACAGTGTAAACTTGATATTTGCTTCACCAAATTATTGATTTTATTAGTAGAAATTAATAGTTTAAAGTGTGTATATTTTTATGAAGTTTAAGAAAAAGCTAACAACAATTTGGTATGAATATTTTATATCCCTTCACACAGTATAAACCTGATATTTGCTTCACCAAATTATTGATTTTATTGAATTACAAATGTTAGAGGTCAATGTTGCAGAATGTTAAAATAAGTGAGTTGTAAATGAAGTAATAATATTCAGTGAAGGAATTCCACCATAGTTAAATAATTTGAACCAAATTTTAAACGATTTAAAATAAATTAGATAAATTCCAACATAACTAGTTCGTTAACTCATATTCCAACTAGAACCAACCTTGATTAGAACAAGGGATTAGTGAGACATTATCTAATTCCAAGGGATTTAGTACATGGCTATTTTAAAGATGGACGAACTAACAATTAAAACCTATTTCAATATTTGAAAAGTGGACAAATTTATCTTCAAAGGAGAAGGAAGTGAGATTCTAATGCTTACCTTTTCATGCTTGGAGGGAATTGGCAAAATTTCAACGTCCTGAAGTAAAACTGAAATGACGGAACCTCCCTCAAGTGCCCACAACTTTGAACTTGTTATCTTTGGGAAGACTTCAGCAAAAAAATTATGGTTAAACGCACAACCAATGTGCACAAAGAAGAGAAACAAGAAGGATATGGAGTGGTGGGTACTGGATAGTGATACCTACCATGAGATTGAACTTGGAAGACGTGGGATTCGATCCCTAGTGGCTGTGTTGAGATAGGATTTGGTGGATGCGGGGTTCGATCACAGGAGGATGCTGCTAGCAGGGTGTGACATTACATGCTATGGTGCATTATAATCTTCAAACCATCACCATCAACGGAAATGGAATTTGAAGGAAAGCATGCCAATGTCATGGGTAATAAATAGTATAGGGTACAACCTACACCTTCAAACAAGTATTAAAATTTAAACTACCATATGTCACTTCCTGCACCCTCAAATAAATATTAAAATTGATGACTACCATCTACACCCTCAAACATTACTAAAATTTATGACGAGTAATTTAAACTAACAAACGTCAAATTTCATGCCTGTCACAGTTGACGTTTTAATTTTATATTTAAGTGTCAAATACGTTCCAAAGCTTAAAAAACGTTCTACAGGCCGTCAAATTCCAAGCCTGTTGCAAATGTGCTCTTCATAAGGTGCTAGATTTATAGAAATCATAATGACTTTTGGATTGTAAATGAAGTTAGCTTTTACCAATGAATGCTATTAATGGAAAAAAATACCAAATTCCTATTCATAAGAAACTATGGCATGGGGACTAAAGAGAGAGACCCTTCAGTCCGGTTCAAATGGATTTTGGTTATTGGATGGGCTTGGATACTCTCCTTGGCCACTATTATACTCGATACTCCACTTGGTTACCCAGATGGGGGGATACTCGGGCTGTTGGGCTACTAAGTTCGGCCGAGGCACCATAGTTTTAAAGTGAAACATAGAGATGCTAGTATAAGAAAAAATTGTTGTTCTTATCCCAACCAAATAAATTCTATCTCTATTGAACATAAGGACCTTTAGACACACACAATGTGGTGTATGTACCACACTCCTTGAGAGACAAGCCATAAAGTGAGGCTAGAGTATAAGCTTTTAGCCTTAGTAAGTTCCATGGACACTAGAGACTTCTTGCTTCCGCCTTATTCCATGGTAATAAGTGCCTTAATTAAGTCTCCATTCTTTTAAAAAGAACCTAGTCCCCTTTCTTTCCTTGATTCCTAAATCGTAAGCGAAGAACTAATTCTAGCTATCTCTATAAAAAGTTCCATCACATAAGTACTAGCAGAGTACTATTAGCCTTACGGTTATGTTTGTAGAGTAAGTAAGTACTTACTTCTTACATAGCCTTCTTCTTTAATGATTAAAATATACTAACCAAGTACAATCCACTTTTCCCTCCTAATATTGATTCAATCAAATGGATGCAAAAACTATACAGTTTCCAATGCTAATATTGAATTCTTTAATGAAGACTTAGTCCCTTTTTTTTCAAATAAAAAAGATCTTATATATGTTATATATAAAAAAAGGTATCACCTGAATATTACATATTGACTACTCAGCAACACTTGCCCTTAATGAAAGACTTAGTCTCTCGTGCTGACATTGCATTCTTTAATAAAACTTAAAAAATGATAAATGGAAATTACAATGTAGAAAAGATGTTTATTTCCTCTTCCTTGATTGCCATTTTAATTCTCATTTCTACAGTTTTTGTTCATTAGGTTTTCTCCAAAAACTTTATGCAACATCCAGAGACATAACCACCATACAGCTTTTTTTTTATTTTAAAATTAAATAATAAAAAGTGTCAATTATAATCTTTTATATATCTATTTTTAAAATAATTTAAGTCAACAAAGGTCTACGGATACTTCCAATACAATCATTCATATATATATATATGATATTTTAGAATCGCATTAATCATTTCTCTTTTTTATATATATCACATTTAAAATTATTATATTTTTAGTCATTTTACTTCTAAACCACGACCAAATCATTCATATATAAAAATATTTTAGAATCACATTAATCAATTTACTTTTTCTATATCACATTTAAAATTATTATATTTTTAATCATTTTACTTCTAAACCAACATCGAAAATGGATCATTATTTATGACGACGGCATGACTACAATGGAGACAAAAAAAGTCAATGAATAAGATAAAATTTAATGATTTTACGTAAAAACCGGAAAAGGATTATTATTATTTTGCCACGTTTATGACTGCAAAGGAAGACCGATGCCGTAAGTCCATAGAAAAATATTATGACTGATTCAAATTCCACATCACGTTTTCCAAGCTAGTAGTCATTTTCAATTGGAACTCAAACCCTAGGTTGTGTTGTGATGTGTTTTATATATATTCCAATTTCTTAGGCTTGCATTCAATTCAAACGTGTAGAAAATGGAGTAAACTTTTTACTGGACTATTTGCATCGATCGGACGACTTGGCTCGCATGAGCTTTCACATCAGGTACTGTTGGTCGCGAGCTTTCACATCAGGCATTGCTAGTCGTCCAATCGGTACAAATGGTCAGGTAGAAAATTTACTCCGTAGAAAAGTCCAAACTTTCTGTGAAATCTAATATGATGCTTGTGATTTTTTTTCCAAAGAAAAAAATCGTAAATACTTTATTCACATTTAGTAGATGGCCCTCATAGTCCATTTTACAAATTACAACAAAAAAGTTGTCAGTTACAATATTTGCCTCAAAAAGCACAAACCCACAATCCAAATCTAATGTTCATACATCATCAGATCATAATGTTCACTTAATCCTTTCCAACAGAAAGAAGCAGTAGTACATGAAATAACTAAGTCTGATCATAGCAGACTTATATCATCACTCCTGATAAATCAGGTCAGATCAAAAATGTGATCAAAAGCAAAAAATATCAGAGCAGAACAAGCATGCTGGAGAAGTCTCAGAAAAGTCAAATGCTGATAAAAAAAACAGCAGCTAAAAAATAGGCCTATTCCAGACCATCCAGAGATGAAACATAAAATTCCAAAATCATTCAGTACCATATATAAGAGGCCAACCAGCCCGCAAATCAAACTCTGAATATTGTTGCTAGAGATCACCAAATTCGAAAATTTAAATCAATATCAGCCATGGCATCATATCTGGAAAGTCATCAAGAACCAGCGATCTGTCATATGACAGACAGCACGCTACAGCAGCTTTAGAAAACCTGAAAAATTTCTGTGGAGTCTGCCTCATTCTGTTCATATAAATTCCAAAAACCCTCATGAATGCTACCCCCTGCTTTTGCCAATAAATCAGCTTTGGAATTTCTTTCGCTATATATGTGTTTGTAAGACACATAATCAAGACAGTCTGATAAATAATGAACATCTTGAAGGATCAAGGCTAATTCAAGATTTTGTAATTTATACTTACCAGATGCCCAATTAGTAACAAGCTGGGAGTCCCCAAAAATTTGAATTTTTTCCAAATTATGCATCATAGCCAGCCTGAGGAGAAGCTTAAGTGCACATAATTCTGCATAATTATTCGTGCCCATACCTAAACCTGCTTTGAAAGATATATGATGCCTATCGGAAAAGTACAGAATACCACCAGCCCCACAAATCATTGGATCCCCAGCAGCAGAACCATCAAAATAACCCCATGCATATGACTGATCAATTTCTTCTACAAAAATTGTTCTGATAGAAACCACAGGGATAGACTGCGGTAAATTCTTCAGCATGCTCAAACTATAACTTGAAATCTGAGCTGGAGGTGAGTCACAATCCTCAAAACAAGATCTATTTCTTGCTTTCCAAATAAACCAAAGGACAATGATGGGTAAAGATTTGATAAGATTTACATCTGATAACATGCACCAATTTTTAAAGCATTCAGAGATTGTGACTCCATTCCATAGATTATTAAGGGTCAGATGATCCTCAATAATAGACCAAACAGATTGCGTAAAAGGGCAATTTACAGCAATATGGAAATTTGATTCACAGCTCTGTTTGCATAGATAACATCTACCAGGACCCTCTCTACCTCTCAAGCAAATAACATCCCATGTCAATGCTTTACCAGTGAGGAGAAACCAACTAAAAATTTTGGTTTTTAGTGGACACTTCATCTTCCATAAAATCTTCCACCACCAGTTCAAATCCACTACTCTGAAAATAAGTTCATTATATCCCAATTTTGGATAATAGTTTCCTGTTTTTGATAAATGCCAGATAAGATAGTCATCTTCAGTAGATAGTCTAACATGACTGGATTTTAGAATGACAATATATCCATTCCAAACAGCAATCTCAAAAGGATCATTAAACCCCAAAGTATCTGCAGGTAACCATTCTTGTGGCATTAAAACAGACATACCATTTATTCCAATATCTGAAAGATAATGGTATCCAGCCAAATGTAACCTATCTATCATAGGAATAGGCAAAGAATGTCGCCATTTACATCCAACCCACGGATCTAATCCTATATGCACAGCTTTTCCAGAACCAACCTTCCAGACCAGAAATTCCCCAATAAGATCAAAAGCCCAGAGGACTGCTTTCCAACAGATTGAAATATTCTTTTTCTTTTTAACTGAGGATCTTATCCAATCCAGTTTATTTAAAGGAAAAATATATTTCTGATAAGCTATCTTAACCCATAAACCCGAACCATGAATAATATCCCATACCTTTTTTGCTGCAAGAGATTTGGTAAATAAAACAGGTACCTTGAGTCCCCAACCACCCAAAGATTTAGGCAATGTGATAGTCTTCCAAGATATCCAGGATAATCCAGAGGAGTTCTGATTACCAGCCCAAAGAAAGTTAAAACATAGTTTTCTGATTTTGTCTATGACACCCAAAGGAACCCAGAAATGCATCCAATATACAGGAGTAGCCTCTAAAACAGCTTTAATCAATACCAGCTTTCCTCCTTTTGACAACCAACGGAAGCTCCAATTCTGAATCATTTTTTCAACTTTAATAATCAGCCAATCCCAATCCCTAATAAGATATCTGCAAGGTTTAAGGTTAAACCCTAGGTACTTCATTCCTGACTCAATTCGAGCGACAGGAAAACTAAAGATATTCTGTAATGTAATAACATCAGACTCTTCCAAACAAGAGAAGTAAAGTCATGATTTATTGTTATTAATTAGCATCCCAGATGCTATACAGAAATGCAATAAAATCTCATATAGAGTGGAGAGAGATTCTTCAGAACCATCATTAACCATGACAATATCATCCACAAAAAGGACATGAGTTAAGACAACTTCATTACCAAAGTCTAAACCATGATAAGACTCATTGTGTGAAGCATGCAGAATAGCCCTCCCAAGACCTTCAACCACAATAAGAAACAAGAGTGGTGCTAGAGGGAAACCCTGTCTGAGCCCCCTACCGGATTTGAAAAAATTTGTAGCAACCCCATTTATGAGCAAAGAGAATGAGACAGATGAAAGACTGCTCATAACCCATGCAATAAAATTCCCAACAAAGCCCATTTTTGCAAGAATGACCCGAAGATAAACCCAGCTGACTCTGTCATATGCTTTAGATAGGTCAATCTTAATCATGACAGCTTTCATGGATTTAACATGCATTGAATGCATACCCTCCTAAATGACACCAACAGCATCGTGAATCTGCCTTCCCGACAAAAATCCAAACTGTTCACCAGATATATATCTGCTCAATACCTTCCTAATTCTAATCGAAATGATCTTACCAATAATTTTGTATACAAAATTACACAAAGATATAGGTCGAAAATCCTCAAAAGATGAAGGGCTATCAACCTTAGGAATAAGAGCAAGAAAAGTTGAGTTAAAGACAGCTGGGATCTTGCCACTTGTCCTGGACAATTCAATAACCCTTAAGAGATCTTCACCCAAAACATCAAACAAACATCTGTACACCTCAACAGGGATACCATCCGGGCCAGGACTTTTGTCATTTTTGCTAATGTTTAAGATATGCTTAATATCTTGAAGAGTAATAGCTTGCATAAGCTTTGCGTTATCATCCTCCGTAACAGATGTAGGGAAATGACCAGCACTAAGAACAATTTCTGGAAGATGGAGATCATCTTCTTCTTTAAAAAGATTTTCAAAGTGCTGAATCCCAGCTTCTGCTATAGCCTCAAAACCTTCCACAAGATTTCCAGAATCATCAAAAAGTTTCCATATTGAGTTACGGCATTTTCTATGGGCAGCAAATTTATGAAAAAAAGGAGTATTATCATCTCCACAACGCAGCCATAATACCCTACTTTTCTGACGAGCCTCCTTTTCCCTATAAAGAAGAATAGGCTGTTTGCGAGATTCTATCTCAGTCAATAAATCCTTATCAACCACTGATAAAATGCCAGAAGAGTGACTATAATGAAATCTATTGAGCTCAAATTCAATTTCAACCAAGTCTTTAATATTCTGAGCTTTTTTATTCAGAGACCATTTGATAGAAATATCTTTTATGCGTTTTAGATTCACACAGAATTGAGCCTCAGGAGATAAGGCAGATCGAACATCAAAGCAGAGCCAAGAGTTTTTTAAAGCATCAACCAAATCAAGATGATCCAGCCAGCCTGCATTAAACTTGAAAGGACTGTGGGCCTTGGAATGCTGAGGGGAAATTTGCATAAAAATCGGTTGATGGTCAGATACACCTCCACAGCCAATCCATTGTTTAAGAAGGAAATTGCAGTCTAGGAAGTCAGCCGAGACTAAAAGACGATCCAATCTTTTACAAATACCCTCATCACCAACTCTGCGATTACTCCAGGTAGGAATTGATACCAAAGGATTGATATCAACTAACCCCAAATTCTCCAACAGGTTATGGAAATAATTAGATAAAGGATCAATTTGAGCATGTACCCCCCAAATCTCAGATAGACCCAGGGAGAAATTAAGATCGCCTCCAAAGACTAAATTAGGAGACAAAAAACAATCCAGCTTAATCAGATTGTTCCAGAAGGATTCCCTATCCAAGTATGGCGCATATAAATTTACAAAAGATATATCTTTTTGTAAGTCATAATCGAATAAAACAACACATAACCCAGCTTTTAATGCCCATGCATTAAGCATAAGAAAATTAATAGACTTCCATCCTATAATAAGTCCACCAGATCTGCCCATAGCATCCACCGATATGAACTTCCATCCGTGAATCATAATTTCCAAATTTTGAACCAATGCATCCCCCTCAATCATAGTTTCTTGAATAAAAAGAACATCAACAGAATGAAGATCTATAATCCTCTTAACTGCTAGTTTCTTAGGAAGACTAGCCAAACCCCTTACATTTAAGGACATAAGGATCATAAGGGAACTTGATAGGAGGCAGATGCTCTAAGCGCCCCAACACCTTTCAAAACAACTTGCCCTAATAGGTTAACACCAGTCAAACCTTCCTCATACTCAAAAGTCCCAATTTTATCTTTGACAGGCCTATAATTCTCCTGAACCGATTTAGAACTCGATCTGAGAAAATACCCCTTACTTACAACTGCCTTACATGGAGAAACAAAACCAAGATCCTTCAAAGATGTATTCGGAATAGAAGAAAATAATGCCTTGGAAGTAAGATTCAGAAAAAAATTATCATCCATTGGATTAGATAAACTGATCTGTTTGAGATTGGCTAAGGGATCAGAACCAAAAGAAAGACCTTGAACATCCAGATTCTCATCAACAGATTTACCAACCTTAGCAATAGGCTGAAACTCATCAAAACCAAGAGAAACACCGTGAACATCCAGATTCTCATCAACAGATTTACCAACCTTAGCAATAGGCTGAATCTCATTTAAGCACTTATCCAAGGTTTCAATCACTGGGATCCCTGCCTTAGCATTAGACTGATTCCAATCTTTTTTGACTCTCCAGATTTTAGGAGATGAATGTTTTTTAAATGATAGGGAACAATCATTTGCCAAATGTCCTAGCCCATGACATCTAAAACATCGAAAGGGAAGTCCCAAATAATCCAGAGGCTGAATGAAATCTTTGATACCAGTTTTAATGACCAAATCAGCAGGTAGTCCCAGATGAAAATCTAACAAAACAAGAACCCGGCCTATGCAACAGACCCCGGATTTTAAGTAGGAGAAATCAGTTTCCAGATGGGTGCCCAATGTATTCCCAACAAGTCTGAAGAAATCAGTAGACCAGAATTTAAAGGGTAAATGCGGCAATTTGACCCAAGTAGGAACTTGATCGTACCTTTCTTTTCGCGGATCAAATAAAGGGGACCACCTCTTGATAAGAAGAGCAGCCTTATCCCATTTCCAGACACCAGCTAGAATCCTATCAGAATCATCTGCTGAAGAGAATTTAAATGCTATCCAACCCCGAGGGAGTATAAAAATCTCAGGAATAGAACTGATAATCCCATTCCAGACCCGAGCAGCCCATCCATGAAGAGAATCCGTATTATAATTACGATTTCCAAATCTCCCAACCAAAGTCACAGCATTAGTAAGAACTATGTCATTAAGTAGCACATCTTCCCCCAAAGTCATTAAGGCAGGATTTGTCTTTTTGATAGGTTTAGGAATCCTCTTAGGCTTAGATGGACCAATGCTATTATCAGGATCCATAGACCCAGCGGAAAAGGAAGTTCCCAACTCTGCAATCTTACAAACCTTATGAACCATCCCATCTACCTGGGTAACCGGTAAACTAGTCTTATCAGACTGAGAATCAAATAAATGCCCACCTGAATTCTTTTCACTTTTTAGTAAACCCAATGACTCCATAGGATAATCTAGAATTGGAGAAGCATGAAAAATCCCATCCAAACAGCTATTCCCAAGATGACATGCAGGTGAGAGATTCCCGCAATTCCCCAAGAATTTAGAGGCTTGACAGAGAGGATCCAATTCTGTAGGCTGAGACTCATTCTCAACCAGAAAACAATTCCCAGTCGTTTGTGAACTAGGAAAAGAAACATCCCTGAGTCCCATGTCCATCCTAGAAATGGAGTCCCCAGCATCATAAAAACCATCTCCTAGAATCGGATGAGAAACAAGCGGCTGATCCGAAGGACCAAAAACAACCGAGGAAGAAAGGATAGGATTCAACATCTGACTCCCACCCAAACCAACATCATCCAAACATTCCAATGGGGAAGATACTTTGTCCAAAAGATTAACCCGACCACTAACAGGCCCCAGATCGTCCAGATTTAATGGCAAATAGGTAGCAGAAAGTCTCTTTTCCACCCCATCGCCCTGAATAATGCAGTGCAAGTGCCCTGGTGGAGTGCGGGCCAAAGTTTTAACCGCCCGCAAAGACATAACAGGAGCACGAATAAAAGCCAGTCAAAGACCAGACAACAATTAACTTATGCTCCTCTGGAAAATAGCACAATACTCGAAAGAGCACATAGCTAATCAGCACAAACAATGCGCCCCAGAAAATAAAAACCAAACCCAACAGACTTCGCATAAAATCCAATACAGCCTCCAATGTAAAACTCACAGCAAAGGAAAGACCACTAGCATAATCCCACAACAAATATGCCTAATATACATCTGTCAAGATACTCCAACCCTCCAAATCCACAGATACGCACCAGAGAACAACTAACCAAAAAACCAAACCCAACAGACTTCGCATAAATCCAATGCGGCCTCCTATATCTCACAGCAAAGGAAAGACCACTAGCATAATCCCATAACAAATATGCCTAAGGTGCATCTGTCAAGATACCCCAACCCTCCAAATCCACAGAAACGCACCAGAGAACAACTAACCAAAAAAACACAGGCCCTTCATCCCCTAGTTCTGAACAAATTCTCAAAGAGGAGAATTAATAAAACATAGGACAAAGATGATACCGAACATACCTGAAGTATTCGAATATCACAGAAAGCCGTTACCAGGGAAATTGATCATCAGTAACACGCTCAGCTAGCTCTCCAATAGCACAGATTCCAAACACTTCCGCCAAAAAACACCAAAACCTCAGCTGAAGAAGGATCGATTAATAGTAAACCTATCATCAGAAATGTAGCTAGCCAACAGACTTCTAGAAAACTCGGCAAATCGACCAAATGAAGCGGCCAAAACTAGAACCAGAACATTAAACCCCAAATATCCTTCAAAAAACCACAAAGGAATCTCGCGACCACAAAACACACTGCTCCTGGGGCGAAGATTAACAAATACAATCACAGGCTGAACCGCAAAACGCCACTACCTCAAAATCACTGGATACGATGTCCATCATTTAAACCAATACCGCCAGAAAAGGTCCAAAACTGACCAAGACCCTCCAAACATCGAGTACAACCAACCCACAGGACAGCCCCAATCTCAAGAAGGAACAAGGAATTCGCCAAATAACGACAAATACCACTAACCTGTTAGATCACGGCGAAGACCACTGCATTGGTCATTTTAGAATCAAATGCATGGCATCAACGCAACGGCCTAAAAACCGACAAAACCCATCAACCCGCATCAAAAGGCGCCACCTCCTTAAAAGCCCAGCCAGCCAGCAAACACCAGTAGCAGACCTGCTCCTAAGTTCTCAACGGCAAAACCTTCAAATTATCAAAAATCCGCCTGCAGGTGGCGAGGAAAAAACGCAGAGATCGGAAGGTAAACACAGGTCCAAAACCAAAGCGATACGAGAAAGTGAATAGACGCATCCAGAGACCATAAGGTGGATATCAAATCGATGAAAACGTGGCATCTCCACGAGGAAAGGGAAATAAAAACTAATGTATAGTACAATAAAGTACATTAAAAGCCCAGCCAGCTCGAAAAATGGACAACAGGTCGAGGAACATACGGATAGTACACAGAAAATCGCCAAGTCTGACAAGAAGTACCACCAAATATGACCGGGCAACGCCAAGTTAACAGCCAAGATAGCCATTAATGCCCAAAAAAAGCTCCGCTCCAAAGTTCCAAAACCCCAACATCTTCTTCGCAGAAAAATAGATATTGCTTAACCAAACTAAGAAATTATGATATGATTTAATCTTCTTGAACCTCAAGATATATGCTTTGAGCGAAATTCCTTACATTTTTCGACATCTCATCATTGTCCTCGCTCTAATATGATGCTTGTGATTATATAACATTGTTAGCATTCACATTTTTACAGAACCTACTGACGAAAAATGCTTTATATTTCTAATTTTTTCAATCTAGCTGCTTCTCTACTTGCGAAAAAATGGAAATGAATCGATCTGAATGTGAATTGGATTGCCCGGACAGCACGATGAATGTCGTTACAGAAGGAGAAGGAGAAGGAGAAGGGGAAAGCATGAATATGTTGGAGTTGATCCGCCGCCATTTTCTGGAAGTGGAGAATGAGAATGATATAATATTTGATATTAAAGGAATTAGTTCATCCACATCACAACACAATGAGATTAATGGACTGACAGATCCTCCTCCTTCTTCTGTATCGGCCCTTAGAAGGGCAGAGGCGTTCAAGATCAATCCACGGCCACATTCAACTGAGAATGGAGAGATGAAACATAGTTGTGCCAGGCACTACAGAGGAGTCAGGCAGTGCCCGTGGGGAAAATTCGCTGGAGAAATCAGAGACCCCGCCAGGAAGGGCTCTCGAGTTTGGCTGGGTACTTTCAACACAGCCGAGGAGGCCGCACTTGCATATGACCGCGCTGCCTTTGGAATCCGCGAAGCCAAGGCTCTCCTTAACTTTCACCTCGACTTTTGTACTTCCAATTCAGAAAATGGATCAGCGTTAGGTCACACGGGTTACAAGAGGAAGATGAGAGAAGCAGCAGAGATTGGAGGGAGGAGGCGTGTAGTCTAAGGGCGGAGCTTCATTCCCGTTCCACAATTATAATAAAAAGTTGCTATAAAGATTGAATAATAAGTCTTGTATTTTATTTTAGCAGATGATCTTGGAAAAACTTGTACACCCAGATTCATGTTTGGCACGTACAGAGCGGATGCTTCATTTTTAATGTAATCTTGAAAAGAAAAGGAAGTGTGCAATCTTGGAATTGGTTGGTAGTTTGTTAGAATTTTTGTTTAATGAATTTTTCTCTATTTATTGATTGTCGGTCTACACAAAGATTTGATTCATTTATGTATGTTTGTATACACATATAAACATGTGGTCTATTTATGTCTGTCTGTTAATATGGGTTGAGATTAATTGAGCATATAGTATATTCACATAGTTTGTGGCTGGATCAGGTAGATAGGAATCAAATGGTATAAAATAGAAAATAATTTGGATTCTTTTTATTTCTGGTATTTTTCTGGTTAAACTATTTCAAACTCAAACTATCCATGCCTACCTACATGTTATATCAAACATTCTTGTTATTATTCATTTAATAACTATCATTTATTTTATATATACATATATATAGTTTTTATCTGCCATTTATCAGTTTTTTTTTATTCTTTTTTATTTTTATAATTGTTTATTTTTAATTTTAAAAAACGGTATAAAATCAATCTAGACATACAATAAAATTAATCTAGACATTACACGTATCCCATCTTCATCACTAAATAAAAAGACATCAAGCTTAATCCACCCCAAATATCAAATAAAAATATTTATTAACTTAACAACTCTTAATCCTATTTCCACACTTATCCAAATATATCATTATTTCTTAAGATATAAATCTTTCTTAAAATATAAAAAATTAAAATATAAAAAATTTAAGAGAGTTCTATACTTTGCAGCAGGATTTGATCCGTCTACAAATTGTAAATTTGTAATTAAAATTAAGATTGTACTATGTTAGCACTACAGTTATTTCCGCTTATAGTTCTGTATATAATGCGGGACATGTATTTGACTTTTGGGATCTGAAATTAAAATTATGATTGTACTATATATTTTTTTAACCAGTTATTTATAGTTTTGTATATAATGTGGGACATGTCCAAGTGACAAGAGCCAAAAAGTGTTTATGAAATAGCGACAAGAAAATTATTACAATTTTTTGTATTTTATTGAAGTTTAAAGATTAATATTTGGGCTTTTTTAAGTGGATCAATACAATTAACAGAGTGTAGTAACAAGTGTATGATTAAGATTTATTTTATGGTTGTTTTATATTGTTATGTTTAAATGTATTTTGATTAAGATTTAAATAACATTTTTTTAAGTGGTTGTGGTTAAAGAAAAGACTAGCAATAATAGTTTTTTATTATTATTAAATAGTATTTATTTTATGCTTATATTAATCAATTTAATATTTATTTGCTAATTAGTTTAATGTTTAATTTTTTATTAACAACCAACCACCTCTACGAAACTAAGTGACTAGCTATATCTATCCCAACCACTTTATTTAAGAGTATACTAATATATATTATATAAAAACATCAAAATTATAAGAGGCTCTCACTTCTATTAGATCAAGATTTAGAAAATGAAAAAGTCTCCACTAATTAGATTTTTCTAGGTCGTATTGAGGGCTCTGAATGTTAGGCTCCCATTGTTCCTTTCGAGAAACTTCCCAACAACCAAAATCCGATGGAGTGCGCTATAAATGAGCACCGAGATGTAGACCCTAGAGATAAAAAAAACCCTCCTAGTCAAGGATTTCATTGGGCTCATATAAACAATTATAAATCCAATTAGAATGATGTTTATATGATTTTATTTTTAAGTTGATAGGTGTTTATATTTTATAGTTAACAAAAAAAGAGCAATCTTCAACATCATGAGATGGCAGAGCGACTCTCTGAAACGTGGCTAGGGTTTCCCTAGTCGCCGCCTCCCTTGCTACGCAGAGTCGAGCTGGCTGGATTGCTGCCGCTTCTCCTCATGTCTCAGCATGGGGTTTCACTTCTCCTCGTGGTATTAGCGTGGGGTTTCTAGCTACCACTCTCTCGCTGTGGCTCTCTGGTTTTCAGGTAATGGGCTCTCATGTCTAGCTCGCCGCCTTCAAGGCCCTTGTTCAAACAGCCGCTCCTTAAGCAACTTCTCACACTCCCTCCAAGTTCGTAAAAAAGATGAACGAGATCCCTTCTCTGGAGCTCTCTCCTATGGATCCATGCAAAAAAGCACTCATCCTCTCAAAGAAATCCCTCATCGGTAAGTTCATAGGGTTGTGGCCCAGCCCTAAGGTGGTGGAGCTCTGGATCGCAGAACATTGGAACCCTCTTCTGCAAGGACAGGTATCTCTCTTTGCAGCTGGAAGAAGAAAGAGACCTAGTCTTTCGATCGGGTCCATTCTTCATGGGATCAAGAGGCTTGTTCTTAGCCTCATGGACTCTAGGGTTTAACCCAGAAGCAGAGATCACTGCCACTCCAGTCTGGGTAAGACTCCCTAACCTCCCTCTTCATCTTTGAGGGAAAAACACTATGACGAACATTTGTAATAAGCTAGGACACTATCTAGAAAGTGTAGAACCAAAAGGGTCCAGTTCAGATGTGCTCGTATCTGTGTAGAGGTGAATCTAGAAAAAGGGCTTTTGGAGGCCCTAAAGCTCACATTAGGAGAATGGAGCCACATTCAAGAACTAGAATATGAGCAGATCCCATTCAAATGCAACTTCTATCATGTATACGACCACTTCGCCAAAAGCTTCCCTAAGCTTGAAGAATCACTAAAACCAGCAAATCTTTCAGCTTCCAAAGATAGAGAGTTCCAGACGGTCACTAATCGACGTCGTCCCCCCAGTGAAAGGAGCCTCAAGCTTCTCAGCACAAGGTCTCTCCTCAAGATCATTCTCCTCTTGCAGATACTCCACGGCCGGAAAACAAAAATAGTTTTGAATTTCTCCAGGAAGATGAAGCACAAGAATTTGAAGCTGCAGATGTCTCGGAGCAGGGCATTCCCCTTGGTCCCCTTGGCTCCTTGGAGGCAGCTGAACAAGCTTCTCCAAAACCTACTTCTTCAGGTTCTAAGAAAGCCCCCAACGCTTTGGTTCACGAGACTCCATCTCATGCAAGATTGGCATCCTCGGTCCCTTCCTCTAGATCAGAGGGAACCTCTGATTCCGAAGACTTTTCAGCTCCTTCTCCTCCCCTCACAAGAAGGCGAAAGACAAACAAAGAACGCAGAGAAAAGG
This sequence comes from Pseudotsuga menziesii, assembly GCA_001517045.1. NCBI lineage: Eukaryota > Viridiplantae > Streptophyta > Pinopsida > Pinales > Pinaceae > Pseudotsuga > Pseudotsuga menziesii. The sequence continues at coordinate 7,145 of LPNX010360183.1, read as the reverse complement.
AAACAGCCTCAAACATTAGCTCAGGCTCCCAGAAGATATTGGACCTTTTCATTAAGGGGCATTTCACCTCTCCGCCTATTTAATGTTTTGTTTCTGTACTCTTTTCTGCTCACAATTCGTGAGAGTATACTCTTGCAAGGAATCATTTTCTCGGAATAGCACCAGAAGCATTTGGGACTCACCTCTCAAAGTTCTCATAAGAAGGATGAATGTTCAGCTAGAGGTCACTAGCCTTCTTTTTCTGAATTCCCCCTTTGTAAGCTTGGCTGGGCTACAACCATTTTAATCAATAAAAAAAAATTCAGTTTCTGTTAAAAAAAAATAGGTGTTTATATTTTAGAATTTTGGGTAGACTATTATCTATGTTTTTTCATTTATTACTAAGAATGAGACAAGTGTACTTTCAAGATTGATTTTATAGCCCATCATTCAAAATTTATAATTAACAATATCAAAAAATAAAAAATAAAAAATGACTTAGTTAACATGCGATTAGCACACTTAGTGATAGTTGAAAAAATTAAACTTCAACTTCAACTTGGTAATTAATACTTCAATCATGATGATACAACTATTCTATTATTATATACAACTATTAGCTTAATTCAATGATGATACACCTTTAACTTAAAATAACAACTCTAATCACTACTTTTACTTGAATTGCATTAAGTGATATATTAACTTTTAAATTAACTATTAGATACAACTATTAGCTTAATTTCAACTCTAATCGTAGTTATATTAGACAAGTATTAAATTAACTATTAGATTAAGTACACTGATACAACTATTAAATTAAATTTATATGAACTTGGTAATTGAAACCCCATAATAAAAAACTATTAGATGAACATTTAATTATACCAATGACTCCATCTCTTAGTATGCCAAGTGGATTTCAATTAGTTAGGTAATGTGCTTGGAGGGTGATAGGTTCAATGCAATCTATAAATATGACTAAAAAGGGTGAGGGTTCTGAATTTTTTTATTATTAGTGAATGAATCTAAAACTTCCATTAAACTATGTATAATATCAATAACATGGGAGACCATGCCAAAACCACCCAAGGCTCAAGCGAGGTTGGTATAAAGATACAAGGGCCTGGTTAAACCACTGGGAGATGACGAAAATATTGCATTGCAAAATATTAATAACATTAAAAATATTGTTACTTTTAAGTTTAAAGAGAAAATGTGGTGTGAGAAAGATTTAAAGGCTAAAAGAAAATTAAGATATTATAAGGAGGTCATCAACCCTACTATAGAAGATCAAAAGTATCTCTCTGTTTTAACCAGTTCAAAGAAAAAAATTAATATAGCCAAGATAAGAACGAACTCTCATGAGCTCCATAGTGAAACAGGTCGTTTGACAGTTCCTAAAACACCATGGGTAGAAAGGATCTAACATGTTCTTATATGCCAAAAAAATATCACACCTTTTAGCAAACTAAAATGTAGAACTACATTATATGACTTACACTTGATTTCTATATCATTATGAGTGATACTTTAATCACTCAACTTTTAGTGTTTTCAACGGATGTCATCTGATTATACCCTGCCGATCTTTATTGTTTTCAGTGGATGTCATTTTTCTTAGTCAGATTACAATGTAATCGAACTTTTTTTTTTAAATGAAAAAGATACTAAGCTGTCGAAGTTGTAGTTTATAAGTCAAGTTCCAACCAAGCTGTCGAAGTTGTAGTTTAAATAATGATATTTTAATATTTTTTTATAATGTCGTTGTTTATATATTTATTAATTAATAAATAACATGATTTTAAATAATAAATTTATTATTACCATAAAATATAAATTTTTTTTTACATAATAAAATATTTGTTGTCTTTTATTTCTATTTTTCCCTTCTACTTTAAAATAATGTAATTGATTTAAAAACTTATCACTAAGAAATCTAAAATGCTCACAAAACTATAAAATCTATGTAATTGATTTAAAAAGTTATCACTAAAAAAATCTAAAATGCTCACAACACTAAAAACATATATTTTAGTTATGATAAATGATATTTTTTCAAAATGTTGTTACTACAAAATTTTAAAGGCTCAAAAATTAAAAAGATATAATTTATTTATGATAAATAAAATATGGTGGTGGTGGTGGTGGTTATTAACATCCAGAGAGATAACTTTGGTTTATTAGACTTTAAGAAGAAAGAAATGAATTACTTGGTTTGTTATAAAACTTGATTCCTATGCTTAGAAAGCTTAGAAATAAGCCTACCAAGGTCACCATAATTTTGACAAGTTAAAAGATTACAAAGGTACTCTATGAGAAAGTGACTTTCATCCTCAACACCAATTTCCTCCCACTGCCCTATTTTACTATGAAGCTTATGAGAATTCATTCTTAATTCAACTATATTAGTTTTCTTTTTCATTCTAGTTAAAATAAAGAGATGTTTTGGTCTTCTAGATTAGGGTTAATGACCTTCTTATAATATCTTAATTTCCTTTTAACCTCTAAGTCCTTTTCAGCCCACATTTTCTCCTTAAACCTAGATGTAATAATATTTACATTGTTACTTATATCTTGCAAAGTGACATTTTTGCCAATCCCCCAATGGTTTAACCAAACCATGGTGCTTTTATACCAACTTCTCTTGAGCCATAGGTGGTATTGCGTGAATTTTAAAGATATTTTAGGGAGTGCCTGGTCTCCCATGTTATTTATGTTATGTTCTACTTGTATATCAAATACCTAGTCATAGTAATGCTCTCGATAGGGGGAAGATTGAATTTTATTAGGATAATTGGATAAGATGTATTTTTTTTAATTATGAGGTTATAAGTTATAAAACTCTTATGGATTTGCTCAAAAATTTACAAGGATTCTCTAGAGAGGTTGCAACCCCAAACTTCATAGTTGTACAAGATAACGAGAGGGACACGGATTTCAAAGAGGAACTTCCTTTTATCCTAGATCACAAGGTTTTTTTATTTGCAATTTTTTTCAAGACCAGAATAATATTTCCACCCTCCATTAATAATTTTCTCAATGCTATATTTCTAGTTGAACTTGTGATGAATATCATTCCTAAGATATTTGTAAGAAGAAACTTTCTTCAAGTTTTTATTATCATATACCAAATTAGTGTAGGTCAACCTTGAATATTTGAAATATGCTAAATTAAAATTGAAATCGAAATATATATAGGTGGCTTTATCATTGACGACGACATGTTACAAAATGTTGATAAAGAAAAATTCGGAAACACGAAACCTTACCATCTTGTACGATATTGTGTTGGAAAGATGCATGAACAATTTCTGGAAAAAG
>LPNX010360179.1:1177430-1250586 GCA_001517045.1 Pseudotsuga menziesii | reverse complement strand
TAACTTGTCAATATTCCTTCCTTTTATAACTGAAATCTCCTTGTTGCAGCTGTTAAATGGTTTAATAGTGTGGAAATCTAGCTTTCTGTTGGCTGTAAATATCCTGATAGTGTGGAAATCTGATATTACATAAGACATTAAAATTTATAAATATTACATTAAAATGCTTGTTATTTGGATTTACAACTAAAAATTGGCAATGGAAATATCTTAACTTGTCAATATTTCTTCCTTTTATAACTGAAATCTCCTTGTTGCAGCTGTTAAATGGTTTAATAGTGTGGAAATCTAGCTTTCTGTTGGCTGTAAAAAATCTGATATTTATTTCCCCTGAATTCATGTCATTGCTTTTAATAAGCTACTACTGTTCAGCATCTACTATTTTGTTTTATATATAAGTCATTGCTTTTAATAAGCTTATGTTCTGTGACTAATGTGCTCTCTATTCCAGTTCATATTTTTGCATTGATATCTAACAACATTGTCTCTGATAGACAGTAATGTGACCATTTTTCTTCAGAACAAATTACATAGTGAACTGGAGAGGAGAAAGTTAAAAACCTACAAGCTTTCTTTTGATGGATATTCCTGGCACCTCTTTTCATATCCGCAACAGTACTTAAAGACTATTAAATAAAGACTATATATATTAATATTATAGCATTTAAAAATTTAAAAATTTATTAAATAAAATTTATTAAATAAAATTTACAAAATTTAAAATTTTAAAAATATTAAATTTACTGTAAAAATAGCATTTAAAATTTTAAAATTTTAAATTTTAAAAATATTAAATTTATAATATATATATTATATATTATATAATATATATAACATATAACATATATATTATATAATATATAATATATATATATAATATATTATATATATAACATATATATTATATATTATATAATATATAATACATAGTATATTAAAAATTTTAAAAAATGAACTGCGAGGAGTCTGGTCGGGGTCGGGGTCGGGGTCTATGCATCACGCACACCCGCGGGCCGCAGTTATCAACATCGCGCGCACTGCGCAGTGAGTCTGGACTCTGGAAAGAACGGTTAACCCCCCATCGCCAATACTGCTAGCACACTGAATAAACTGTAATTTCAAACATTAAAATCATGAGTAACTCACCTGAACCCTCACCGCGACGTCGCCTGTTCCTTATCCTGTGGGCCTGTGCTCCCAAGTCCCTACGCTGCCAGAACTTTAAAGTTGAAACCCCTTCTCTAAAGCAATAACCCTCTCGTCGTGTTCTCCAACTAAAATGACCAAAACAAAACCCGAAAATCAATTTTAAGAAACCCAGTTTTTGTTTCCGGACAGACCGGCGATTTTACCTGTCGTGGCACGATTTTTTAGAAAAAATCGTCGATTTTTTCAGTACCATGCGCGGCGCGATTTTTAGTAAACATCGCGATTTTTTCGGCATTAAAAATCGGCTGCCCTTAAACCTCGCGATTTTTCGGAAAGTCGACGAAAAATCGTCGATTCTTTCTTCTAGAACAACCTGAGAGAGAGGATAGAGTTCTGTAGGTTTAGTCAAGTACAGTAGCAGTCTAGGTAACTCAGTCGACAAGGTTAGGAAAGCCCAGTTAAAATTGTAGCAGACCAAGTAAGAACAGTTCAAAAGGTAAAGATGATAGTCTACACATAAACAAGAGTTCAGTTTGCAGCCAATGCATAGCCCATGACTTTCCTTGTAACTCAACACACTCAACAGTGCAGAAGAGATCTAAACCGCTCAAACAGGGTTAGTATTTCTTCTAGCAGCCCCAAACAACTCACAACCTGCTCAAGTAAGTTCAGACAGGTCATGGTTTACCCAGGCAGCCCCAAAGATGGTCACGGTTCAGTCTTGCAGCTCCAAGAAGGTCATGGTACAGGTTTGCAGCCTATAAAGAGGTCACGGTTCAAGTCTAACAGCAGTAGGAGGGTCACAGCCCAACTAAAACAGCAGTAAGAAGTCACGGCTTCAAATCTGGGCAGTTAACAAGGGTCACAGCCCTAGTCTACCAGCAGTAAGAGGTCACGGCCTCACTTTAACAGTAGCAAGAGGGTACATCCTAGCTCGACCAACAGTAAGGATGTAACGAATATAAAATAAATTATTAAATAGATTAGTTAATTATATGAAAGAGTGTAACCCTTCACGCTCAAAGCCTATAAAGGCGAGCTTCCCTTGTAATTATTAGGATCATCCAATATATTATTATTACTCATATTCATTATTAAAATGATAGTCGGATTCGACTAACGGACAACCGGATTCAGTTGCTTCATTTGGTATCAGAGCAGATTCGCTCCTACACTCTGAGCTCGGACTCGGTTCATCAATCCCTCCTTGAGCTCGGACTCGGCATATCAATTTTCAATTCCTCCGCTGCTTCATTTCACCACCTATCACTTCATCCCAAGTGCTGTAAAAACAAAAAAACAAAAAACAAAAAGAGTTCTCCTCTGCGCACTCTTCTAGCGCGCTCTGCTCCCACTTCCCTTCTACTCCTCCCATCAACGTGATCCCACTCCTCTCACACCCACCCCACATGATTCCTTCACCTTCATCATTTCTTCATCATTGCACAACCAATTCCCATGTGATTCAACTCCACGTTGTTCCTCCCTCCACATGACCTGTGTGATCCTCATCTACCACGCTACTTCCACCCTGCGCTGCATCCTCCACATCCATTAAGCTACACTCCTCCCCACCATCCCGGCACTCCTCTCCACACCTGCTCCCTTCTCCATTCCCAGTTGCACTCTTCGCCAGCCCCGCAGCTCTTCCCTTCTCTACCCCTGCTGCCCACTCCGTGTCTGTCTCCAGCACTCCACCCACCCTGCCAAATCCTGCTTCCACCACCCCAATCCCGCGCAACTCCCATCCATTTGTCGCGTCATCAGCTCGCCGCAACCCACTTCTCCCCACACCTGCTCCTTCTCAACATCGTTGCTCGCCTGTCCATTCACCCCCCACTTCTCCAATCGCCTGCATCCTCCTCCACAACGCCCTCCACCTCCCCGCTTCCTCATCGACAATCCCTTCCACTATTGCTACCGTCCAGCTCCGTCTATCTGCACAACTCCTCCATTCACGCCTCCTCCTCCTAACCTGCAACACAAAAAAACAAACAATATATTATATTATATTATAATATAATATTGTAATATATTAATTACAATATATTTTTTAAAAAAATCAAATATTGTATTTATTATAATATAAATAATATTATAATATTTGTAAAAAAATAAAAATTAAAAAAAAAAATATATATATATATATATATAGCTATATATAGTTTATAAAAATTAATAATAATAATATTAATTAATTAATTAATTAATATATTGTTATTCAAATATCACCTCAAAAGGCCAAAATAGCGTTGAAATACACGCCTCCGCATACAAGGTCCAAGACCATGGAGGAACTGAAAGAGAAGATCAAAAAAATGGAGAAGGACATAAAGTCCCTTGTTGCTAACCAAGAAGGCTTGAAGGAAAAGATGCAACATAACAATACATTACAAAAAGACGAGCTTGTTTTGGTACTAGAAAGAAGGCTCGACGACAAACTTGACATCCTGAACGAAAAACAAAAAGACGTGGATGACAGAATGAGTACCATAACACAAAACATAAACACCTTAACACAAAACATGAGCACCATGACGCAGAACCATAATACATTAATCGAGATGTTACAAAGGCTCATACCCAGTCCGGGCCAAGTCAGCAATCCACACATGCTAGATGCCTCATTTCATGTTGCCACCCAGGAAACACTCGCAAAGAATCAAGAAGAATTGCAAAAAGAAATAAAGATTAACAATGCGACGCTTAAGCAAGAGATAGAAACACAAGTACTGCCAGATATGGAGGCATGATTAAACAGCAAAATAGATACTATAAGTAAAATAGTAGAGATAAGAAAAACTAAAAATCACCACCAACAACGAAGCAATTCAGATATGTCACTTTCATCATCCAGTAGTTCCAAGCCACCATCAAACCATAAGGCAAAAGGAAATCAACGTCGTCCTTACAAAGTGTACCCACCTAAGGCAAAAATAGAGTTGTCGAAATACAATGGAAGTGAAGACCAATGCGTTGCTTGGCTAAACAAAGCAGAAGAATACTTCGACATTTACAACATTCAATCTGACGAAGAGAAGGTGAAATATGCGTCAATGCATATGGAAGGGTACGCCTATAATTGGTACTTATGGTGGAAGAGAGATAATTTTACCTACACCTGGAACTTGTTCAAAAATGATTTTTTTAATAGGTTTCAAGGAATCAAAGAAGATGAATTTTTCAGTAAACTTACCAGACTACAGCAAGTCAGAAACATTGAGGAATTCACTCATCAATGGAAATCCTTATCAACAAGAGTATTTGGGTAGTCTGACAAGCAAAGACTCGAAACCTATTTAGGAGGTCTTAAACCATACCTCCAAAAAAAGTTAAAGTTACATGACATACCTAACGTAGAAGTAGCAAGACGTAAAGCAAAAGCCACAGAACGTAAATTGGAAGGAATAAAAACAAAAGGCGATAGCCATTATCGACAAGAAAAAGAGACACAATGTAGGTACTGTGCAGATACTTGGTCTCCCGACCATCAATGCCACAAACCTCAATCATACGCCTACGAAATGGAAAATAGATCAAAGTCATCTAACAGTTACGCTGATAATAGAAAAAAGAAGAAAAACATATGTCGTCGATGCGGTGATGATTGGACCCCTGGTCATAAATGTAGGAACAATGAGACAATACAATGCAAAATCATCAATGGAAAGGAAGTGCAAGTCTCTGCATAAGAGACCTCGTCCGATTCTAATACCGACACCAAGTCAGAATGAAGAACGACACTAGGAAAATACTTAAGCTTTGAGGACAAAGCTTCCTTAAAGGGAGTGGTAATGTAACGAATATAAAATAAATTATTTAATAGATTAGTTAATTATATGAAAGGGTGTAACCCTTCACACTCAAAGCCTATAAAGGGAAGCTTCCCTTGTAATTATTAGGATCATCCAATATATTATTATTACTCATATTCATTATTAAAATGATAGTCGGATTCGACTAACGGACAACCGGATTCGGTTGCTCCAAAGGAGGTCACAGCCTGCTCAAAACAGTAGCAGGAGGGTACGACTCAGCTCAAGAGGTCACAAGATAGTCACGGCCCAGCCCTAATGGCATCAAACAGCTCACGGACCAGCAGAATGTCATCAAGAGAGTCACGGCACAGCCCTAAGGGCATCAAATAGGTCACGGCCCAGGCTTAAGGAGGAGCATACAGTCATGGCCCAAGCTAAAGGAGGTCAGCAAGGTCACGGCCCAATCCACATGGAGTCATAGTAGCAGCAAGAGGGTGGCAGCTCAAACTAGCACTAAAAACCCTAGACATCAAGCCAGTAGCAGCAGAAAACCTAGAACAGTCCTTTGAATCAAATCTCCAATCTTCTCTTGTCAAGACACACACCAAATGAAGTTCAAGGCTTGAATTTATAATCTTAACATGTCTTGTAGAAGGATCCACCTTCTAGCCCTACCTTCTAGGAGAGTTACAAAAACAAACATAAAACAATATTATGTTCACTTAGGATAGATTACCAATGGTCAAGTGCTCATATAAAATAAAAACAATAAAGTTAAGTCATCATAGCAAAAGGGTCAAGGTACCACAACCAAGATGGGTGCTAGGACCAATAGGGAAACATAAGACCAAGAGTCAACAAGAGGGGTCACATCAAGGTGGGAAGACAACCCCTTCACCCACAAGACCAAGGTGTCCCATCAAGGTGGAGAAACAACCCTTTTACCCATAAGACCAAAGTGTGCCATCAAGGTGGGGAAACAAGACCAAGGACTTTAATCTTTCTCTCTCAAGATTTATTGTCCACGTGTTTCAAACAATAACTGTGAGTTTTATCATCACTGTATAAGGAAGGTCCAAATTGGATTATGTGATCCTATGGTCCTCCACACTGCTCTTAAAGGTCAAGTGCTAGTGACATCATCAAGGGGTGGGCAGTCCCTTGAGAAACAACCTAGCAATAACAATTTAAGAGAAGAGGACATCACACGTCATCATCTTGGTCAACTGACCAAGATCCACCAGGTTGGCTGACCAAGTATGTACCTGTAGGAACTGCTTGGTCCCAGACCAATAATCTACCTGGTCCCAGACCATGAAGTCTCTACTTCAACCTACAGGATCTGCTTGGTCCTAGACCAAGAATCTGACTGGTTCCAGACAAGGATACCCTATAGGCATATAGGGGCCCTAGCCACATGCTAGGGACTTTGCCATGGCATCAACCTGCTTGGTCCCAGACCAAGAACCCAGGAGACTGTTGGGGCCCTAGGGTACCTTCTAGGGACTTACTATGCCTGGTTAACTGACCAAGAACCCTAGTTAACTGACTAGGGTACCATCTTCCCTAAGAATGGGTCTCGCGGCTGCACTATCTTTAACATTAACTAATGTCCTTGGAGGATCAACTTTGAGATTCAAGGTAGAGGCAACAGCTACAGCCTAGAGGAGGGGAAAACAAGTTGTTTTTGATGAATAGGATCCAAATATAGGCAATGATTTGATGATTATGTATTTTCAATTTGATACAGATATCTATCGCACTTGGTGCCATTTTGATATATTCAACCTTGCATGGTATATGCATGAGTAGACTTGAATATTTTGTCTCTAATGGTTTGGAATCATAACCTGGAATCTTTAAAATATTTTTTCATTGAAATTGTAAAATTTTATGTATTTTTTAGCAGTCCAAGTCATTGAAATCAAACCGCTCTGAGTCATTGTTGGTTCCGATTCAGAGCCAAGCTGACCCTCGACCAGCTCAAAGTCTAGTTCTGAGTTTTAAAACATTGACCTATCCCCATGGCATCCCACCATGCATGCTCTATAAATTCCTACTCAAAACTAGAAGGCTCATCCATCCCCCCATTGCAATGTCCAAGAGCCACTAGATCAACAAGCAACTTATAAAGGCCACCCTCTCTCACCCTTCGAGACAAATTCTTAGACAAAGTCCTCGGACTAGCTAGACTACAATCATTGATGGTGCATCATTGATGATCAAAAACAACTATCCACTATACATCTATCATACAATACATTGAAAGAAGATGCTTCTTCAAACTAGGAACAAAAAAAACAAAATCTAATTAAGGAAAATCACTTGAAGGCATCAAAAAGGAAATGGAAACAACTCCTCTTAGAGGATAAGTGGCATCATCACCAAGATCCACAACCATGCCTCCCGTTAGCTCCTAAAATTTGTTGAACAATGATATGTTATATGTCATGTCTCAAAGCTCCATTGTCCACAAACCATCCAACATTAGACGCAATGTTAGAAGACAAGCAAAAGACCAAAGCCATATGCATCTTGGAAAATCTACAACAGGAAGAAGATCCTCTACCTATCACAAGTGAAACAAACTGCCTTCTACTAGAACAAATCAACCACCTACTACAATTCCTCCAAAGTATCTCACCAGCTGAAAACAAAACCATGCAGTTATTAACCACATAGATCTACCACCTATCACTAGCAACCACTGGAACAAATCAGCCACCTGTCACAAGTCATCCTAGGCATCACACCAGCTAAAAATACATCCATAATAGCCATTAATGTCATATCTCCATCATCTCTCATGACAAGGGAAACCTATCAAAACATATCATAGGTACAAGTGCTTGTCTCAAGCACAAAAAAAATCAATGAATGAAGAATACAAACCCCTTTCTCGAGTAAAAGTCCTTCTCCAAGCAACCTAGAATTTCACACTCAATGACCTAAACTAGATCAAGTAGTTGTCCTAGGTAAACTCCAACTGAAATACAAATTTCCTCTTGATCAAGAGTGATCTCAAATATAACAAGCTCTAACACCATGTTGAAATTTCATGAAATCAGGCAATTAATGCAAAACTAAAAATCCACCTTTTCCCTAGAAGGTTTACTAAATCTTAGCCCTATAATTTTTAGTCTTAGGACTATGGTAAATTAAGTATAAAACAACTATGAAAATATCACAATAATTCACTACAAACAATCTCACACCTCATGGCAATTCAAGGACAAAAGATTCCAAATGTTAATGAATTACCAAGCAAGTGTTTGTTACCCTTATAATGCCTTGGGGTGGAATGAACACTTAAAAGTTGTGGTCCCTAGTGCTTTTTTAAAGTGAGAATGACTTTATGTTTATAAAGTGAGTTTGAGTTATTAAATATTTTAAATATAACTTTATGAGAATTAAAAAGGTGGTGGAGAAATAATGTCTCATTTATTATTTAAAAGTGAATTAAATGCTTTTAATGAGAAAAGTGAGATTTAACATGAGCCCTAGATCTCATATAGTTTTGTTTTAATCTAGGCCATTGATTTTAAAGTGGTGGTTACTCAAACAAAAAGGCTAGCGAAGGCATTGGGTGGATTATTGTTCACTTTCACAAAAGAGATTTTGGAGAGAAGGAGAGTAAGAGAGAAAAGAAGAAACCCTTGAACTTTTGAAAAAGCTTAGCTATAGGCTGGAGATCAAAACCAACGACACAAAAATCGAGGTGAGGTCTTACAGTTCAGACCGTCTAGTAGGCACACTTTCCAAAGCATCTGTACATTAGTCGTACAGCACGAATTTTAAGGTAGCAGAGCGATGCATTAATTGCAGAACATACAACATCAGCTTGACACGAATTTTGAGGTCGTGCAGCATTAATTATAGGCTGTACAACACTAAATAATCAAGTCGTACAGCACAGAAATCAAGGCAGTGATCTCTGGCACGCTTTCCAAGGCACACGTGTGGGTCGTATAATTGTTTGGAGGGAACAGTTTTAGAGAATAATTCTGAAAATTTTCAGCAAGCCATTCAGTGATTGTTTGGCACAAATTGCAAGACAATTTGGTTGAGATAAATACTGTTGTAAATTTGTTTAGTTTGCTTGAAGAAATAAAAATCTCTCTGAAACAGGTTTTCCCTTCAGGATTTTTCCTAGACCTTTTTGGTCAAAATTATGAGTCTAAATTGAGTGTGTTGGCTATTATAATTTTCTGAGTGTGAAAAAGCTGGCTGCCATTTAAATTTTTTAGTTGTTTATGTTGAAAGAATTCCATGTGTTTCAAGCAAAAGTGAAAAAAAATTAATTATAATGTGTTTATGCATGTTGGGGTTTGGGCATTAAACTACATGCAGTGAAACTAAACTTGAAACCGAGTTGGGGTTTAAAAATCTTCTTGGTATCAGAGTAGAAGTGAAGGGTTGAAACATAACTAAGAGAGAAATTTCAGACTTGGAAGAATAAGGGAAAACAGGGTTTTTAGAAGAAAACAGGTTCTTGGGTTGATTTGAAGTGATGGCTACCGGACTTAGGATAGAAGACAAGTTGGATGGGGCGGTAAATTTCAGCCCATTTAAAGCTAGAATAGTGTTGATACTGCAAGAGAATGAACTATGGGACATAGTGAATAGTACTTCTGCCAATCCAGTCACAGTTCCTACCATTGTAGCTGATAAGGATGTATTTGATAAGAAAGATATTAAAGCAAAAAGAATCATACTTGATGCCATAAAAGACCATGTTATACCACATATATCTGGAAAAGACTATGCTCATCAGATGTCGACAGCTTTGACCAATCTATACCAGAGTTCAAATGAAAACACGAAAATGGTGTTGAGGGAGAAGTTGAAGGGTATTCGGATGAACAAGGGGGAGAACATGGTTGCCTACCTTACCAGGATTACACAGGTTCAAAATGAACTTGGAGCGGTGGGGGAGAGAGTATTGGATGTTGAGTTGGTTCACACAGCTCTGAATGGCGTGACAAAGCCATGGGTTGTATTTGTGGAGTTTGAGATTGCTCGTGAGCACATGCCTTCATGGGATCGTCTTTGGTACAATTTCATACAGGAGGAGACCTAGAGAGTGTATGTACAGGGGAGTACATCTTACAGCAAAGATGAAGAGGAGAATATGGCTTTAGCAGCAAAGGGTAAGAAAAAGAAGTCCAAGAAGGGTCCTAAGGGTGGAACCAAGCAATAGACAGGTGAGCAGAAGAAGGACATGAGCAAAGTGAAATGCTTTGCCTGTCAAAAGTTTGGACACTATGTTGGGCATTGTCCAAACAAGAAGAAGAAACAACAAAAAGCAGCAGCAGCAGAGATCGATGAGTATGCTAGTAGATTTGAGAGAGAGTTTTCTGTCTTTGTTGGTGGTTGTATAGAGAGAGCATCATCTATCACCAACTCTGATATGGAGGACCAGACGGAACATTCCATGATTGTTGGGCATTCACTGAGTGCATCCACCACTCCTTCCACATGGTATATTGGCAGAGGGGCTTCAAGCTATATGATAGGTGTTCATGATGTGTACACGGAGATGACTAAGACAGGCTTGGCTTTGGAGGTGGTGTTGGGTGATGATATAGTGGTGAGAGCAGTTGGGCATGGGACTGTCAGCTTTCAGAGGGAGTCCATGGAGTTGATGACTCCGAGGGATGTCTTGTACGTCCCTGGGCTAAAGAAGAATCTTGTGTCAGTATCTACTATTGAGGACAGGGGTTTTGGAGTATATGTCCTTGATGGGAAAGTGCATGTCTTTCCCAAGGCAGTAGGACAATCTGCTTCATATGCTATTAGAGTTAGATGCGAGAAATTGTACAAGCTTCTCTACCAACCTCATCATGCATTGGCGCACACTAGCAGCGGTAGTGAGTTGTGTGAGATGTGGCACAAGAGGATGGCCCATCTCCATCATTCATCTTTGAGGGTGCTGAGGGGTATGACTACAGGTATGTCAAATTTCAACATGGAGCAGAGCGGTGTGTGTAGAGGGTGTGCTTTGGGAAAGTACACCAAGACTGCTTTTTCAAGCAGTAATAGCAGATCCTAGGGAGTGCTTGATTTGATTCATTCAGACTTGTGTGGTGCTATGTCATCTGCCTCTTTGACTGGTTTTGAGTACTACATCACATTCATTGATGACTATCCAGGAAGACATGGATCTACTTCTTGAGGAACAAGAACTCAGAAGAAGTCTTGAAGAGGTTCCAAGAGTTCAAAGCTCTTGTTGAGAACCAAACAGGGAGGAGGATCAGAGTACTCAGATCGGACAATGGAGTTGAGTATACCTCCAAGGAGTTCGATGAGTATTGCAAACAGGATGGTATAAAGAGGCTACTGACAGTTCCTTACACTCCACAATAGAATGGAATTGCAGAAAAGAAGAATCGATCGATAATGGGAGCCGCTAGAGCCATGTTCCATGACCAGAGTCTTCCTTTCTTTCTATTGGTTGAGCCTTATAGTACTGATGTTTATGTCCTTAACAGGAGTCCACACCGTGCATTGGGGTGTAAAACTCATGAGGAGATGTTTACGGGGAAGAAGCATGAGAGAAGCCACTTTTGTATCTTTGGATGCCTTACATATTCATATGTCCCTTATGAGAAGAGAACAAAGTTGGAGGCTACTATAGAGAAAGGCATGTTTGTTGGTTATAGTGAGACTTCCACGGCCTTCCGCATATACCTTCCTGCACAGAGAAAAGTTGTTGTGAGGAGGGAGGTGAGATTCGAGGAGGAGTAGGCCTTTAGAAAGTATCGATAGTTTAAGCTGGAGGAGCAGTAGGTTACTATTCCACAGGTGACAACATCTTAGAGTACAGGGTCACAGGTCTCAGGTGTGACTGGTCCATAGGTGTCAAGATCATCAATTTCAGGGACACGGTCTACAGGGACTTCTGGTACAGGGACAGGATCTCAGATTACAAGTTCATAGGTTACACCTTCACATGACTCGAGTTCATTTGGTTCAGGTTCAAGTTCATCAGGAACAGGATCTCAGACCATAAGTACTACTTCGGGGAGACAATTGTCAAATGAGGAGGTACAAGAGGAGGGTCTTCCACAAGAAGATACTTCCAGGAAGAGAAATCCAAGTTGGCTTAAGGAGCTTGAGAAGAAAACCAAGGAGTCTGTGGGGCCACCCAAGAGGGAGGTCAAAGAGAGTAAGGCACCAAAGAGATTTTCCAGTTACATGGCGGTGGTGACTAGCTTGCGTGAGTCAAAGCCTGCTACCTTTGAGGAGGCATCCACACATCAGGTTTGGATAGATGCCATGATGGAAGAGTACAATTCCATCATGAAGAATGATGTGTGGGAGGTTGTTCCACGACCAGGGGGGAAGTCAATTATGACTTCCAAGTGGTTGTACAAGATAAAGCATGTTGTAGATGGCAGCATTGAGAAGTACAAGGCTCGTTTTGTAGCATGAGGGTTCTTACAAGTTGAGGGAGCTGACTATGAGGAGACTTTTGCACCGGTTGCTCGTTATTCTTCCATCAGATCAATGATATCCATAGTGGCAGAGATGGGTTGGGAAGATGCACCAGATGAATGTGAAGACCGCATTCCTAAATGGTCTTCTACAGGAGGTGTATCTGGAGCAGCCACAAGGCTTTAAGGTGCATGGGATAGATTTGTTAGACACACCAGGCACACAGAGAGGGGGGGGTGAATTTGTGTGTGCAGTCTTTATTACTTTTTTCAATTTTAACAAACAACAACTAATTCATCAATGCATTATTCTACCATTTGCATAATCATTTCATAAACATCTTGTTGTCCGCCGATTGCACACCAGCAGCAGAAATCAATTGAAAGTTGTCTCCTCACTTAGGAAAGTGGGAGAAGTGTGACCTTGGGAGCAAGCACAGAGCTAGGTACTGTCACCTGCGTCTAGCGCCTCCGTTTAGGCTAACTCCTAACGAAGCCAAGGGAGGTAATCCCTACAAAAGAGTTTTCTACGGCTCTTAAGTTGTTAAAGTGTTTTTTGAAGGTTGCGGATGCAGATGGGTGTTGTTTAGGAGCTATTATGATTTGAAGGTGTTTTACTTATTATGAATGTGACACAAGATCAAAGAGCAATCCACGTTGCAACAAGAGATTAAAAGATGAATTTAAATTCTAGACTTCAATTAAGCATTCAGCGATAACAATTATACTAAGCCATAGACAATTAATCAAATAATATAATTATGCAAAACAAAACAAGGACCAGGGCCTTATGGAGTCAATGAAGTTGAAATGTGCCAGAGAAATAAACACACGTCTAGAAATTAAACCAGTGAATGTTAAATTGTGCGAGTGCTCTTGGTAAGTTTTAAGGATTTTAGCGATGATCTTGCTTACGGTGTCTAGGAAACCTAACCGAAAATATTTTCAGTGGCTCTGTTCGAAGACATGACGGACCTATCTATAATCACAAGCTAGGTGTTCAATAACTTAACCAACGAGTGTCTAGATTGGGTTACCCGACGCCCACACTTGGAATTTGCCCACTACCTGAGTATTTATCGAGACAACGCAGGTGCGTTAGTTATGGGGTAAAAGTTTTAATTTGTGTTGTTATTGTGGTCTTAGCAAGTCCGTTCACTGTTCTGAGTACGAGCCCAACTCGAAAGTCGGCAAAGCATACTAGGTGAAGGATATCAACAAAGTAAAGTAATTAGAGGGAATGTGAGTTGAAAAGTTTTATTAAGTAAATTGGTTAAAACCCTCCGACAGAGAGCACTCTTGACTTTGTCTTATGACAAAAGCTCAAGAGACTTAACTAAACTATATGCTTGATGCAAGGATATGCAGTGGGAATGCTCTCCGATAGAGAGTGCTCTTGACTTGGATTACGGCAAGTTCAAGAGACTTTAGAGATTAATTGATTAACTTATTTAAACATTGAAAAGACAACTCTTCGATAGAGAGCACTCTTGATCTACAAAGTGAGATTCAAGAGATTTCTACTTTAAACAATTGATTTACTTATTGAAAGATACAAATTTAAGATATGAAGCAATCAACTTAGTTAATGTATCAAAATGGGCTAATCTAACAATTAGTATTCTAAGAGAAATAATGCAAGTATTATGAACAAAAGCACATCTAATCCAAGCACATAAGAAGATAAGAACACCACAAACCTCCCCAAATGGGGAAGCCTGAGAGTGGGGGCTTAGAAACCCCACTCAAACCAAAAGATAAACTTTATTGAGATTTTACAACTTGCCTTTAGGAATTCAACCTTTGAAAGGACTTTTGAAATAAAGCATGAAACTTAACATGAAACCTTATTATTGAACTTTATGTAAAAAGGAGAGTGATTTACTTTTTATTTAAAACCCTTTCTTCAAACTTGCGAAAAGAGCAAAAGAAGAAGATGGAAAAGAGCAAGAGAAAGGAGGCAAAGGAAGGCTGAAACAAAGGAGAAAGGAGGAAAAAAAGGGAGGAAGAAAAACAGGAAATTGAAAGCAAAAGAAGGGAAGAATAGGGCAGCGAACTAGACAATCAATGAGCTGCAAAAAATGGTGAAAACGGGGCAGCGAAAGAAGAGGAAGATGGCTGTTATAAAAATGCAAAAAGAGGGCAGCGAAATAGACAATCAATGAGCTGCAAAAAATGGTGAAAACGCGGCAGCGAAAGAAGAGAAAAGTGGCTGTCATAAAAATGCAAAAAGAGGGCAGTGAAGAAAAATAAGAAGAAAAGCACACAACAAAGTGGAAGGAGGCCAAATCCAACCTAGAAGAAGGAGGAGAAATCACTCAATAATAAACAAAATGTGGGATCAACCTCCGAACAAGGTGACCACTAGAAGCACTAGTCCCAAAACCATCCAGACTAGCTGGATGTACGCAAGGATGCTAGTGGGGAAAGAGAAGTAGCCACAAAATTATGTGGCACTTGGGATCAAATCCCAAGCTACTTTCTCAGGTCAAAACAAACATGAGATACATGGAAATATTGGAGAGAGAAGAAACTTAGATTAAACCTGGAAAGAGTGACCGGAAAGATTTCTTTTACTTGATGGATGAGGCAAAGAAATTGTGCTTCTCTATCTTCCTGAAAGAGAATGACTTCTTGTGGAACCTGTAGAATGAATGTCAACCATAAAAGAGCCCCTGTATATTGGACAATACCTGAAAGCAACACAACTTCAAGAGAAAAGCATGGATTATACAATATAGTGCTAGATTGTTAGCCTTCACCAATTATGCAATCAAATGCTTAAGAATCAAGAGAGAAAGGTGCTAAGAAAGGTATCACCTAACAAGGTGAATCATGACCAACAAAGAGCTTCCGCATTGACCTCCAAAGTCATCAACTTTATTAAATCTTAAGCAAAATGTTACAATGAAAATTCTCCAGAGCTTCTATGCCAAAAATCCCATCCCAATAGAGCTGAAAGAACCTCTATTTATACAATGAGAGAATGCTAAAACCCTAAAACCAAAAACCCAAACCTAACCGGCTCAGCACATAACTGAGAGACCAGATCTGAAAAAAATGAGCTGGGAGTGAGGGGAGGCCTCCACCTAGTCAAGGGGCCCCCACTCCAACCCTAACCACTGAAAACCATGCCCAGATGGAGCCACAAGTGTGAGGGTGCATTCTTGAAGGAGGTGAGGGTGTGAGCTAGTGAAGGAGGCGTGAGTTAGTGAAGAGAGCCACTTGTTAGGTCTGGAGACAACACATGCTAGGTATGGAGGAGCCACTACCCAGTGATCATCAGTGAAAGCTCCTGTTCCGCCTCGATCAAAACACCGATCAAATGGATGCTCTCCACCTCATCCCACACGTGAGCTAGCTAAAGAGGGCGTAATTGCTAAGTGAACGTGCCAATTATCCCCACTGAATGCTGACTGAAACTACCTTCTGTTAACTCCAATGATCATTAATGCCCATTGAGATGTCATTTGGCCTTTTATTTCACTGAATTTGGATTAATTTGGAGAGTTTTAATTTTCTCCAAAATAATCATTTTTTAATAATTAATCATTTTTTCCCCAAAAATGACTTTTTTGAGAAAATGAGCGTTATGTGTCCAATTGATGATCTGAAAGTTGGGTTTGACTAGCTGGCCGATCAAGAATGATTTTTGGCTGAAGGTTAGAGCCTTCAATCACTAAATTCGGGGTCTGGATGACTGACTTATTACAAACGAGATTTTTCCAATTAATTTATGGAAAAATAAATCAAAAAACTTTGGGGAAAAATTAAAAAATTAAAAATAATTTGTTAACCTGTCCGATAAAAATTTTTAAAGGTTCTATTGACTTAGGAAAAGACCATGCTCTATTCTAACAATGCCTAGTAGGTTCATAAACACTTAGTTGGGCTCTAATAACCCCCCAAGGCCCAGAATTCAAAATCGGGCATTCCAACTTTGGAGGAAGCGGGAGAAAACCTCGTCAATTATACTCAACTATAGGCAAAGCATAATTGCCAAGGGCAAAAAACTCCCTGGAATACCTTAGTTGAGATTCTACATCTTAGAAGACCGAACCACTCAAAATACCCTACTAGCACATTTTATTACAAACCCCACGGGGTCATGGTCAAAATTATTCAAATGAAAAACTAGCTAGCCAATATTTGCTAGACATGATGACAGATCAACTAATACACTGGAATCAGACATTGAACATGTCTGTCAACCGACGGCTCCTCAGGTAACCCAACTATGGTACAAAAAGTTGGTAACACATCTATCACTTCGTCATTTATAAACCATAAGCATCTGAATCATGAAATCATAACAAGAACCATAGCACAAGAGAACACAACACCATATGATTTTGTAATCTTTTTGTATTTGTTTTGGAACGGCTACAACCGTGAGGTAAAATCAGCACCTACTGATACAAAGAGCACCTACTCTTCATCCAAGACCCTGCTTGGGGTTTTCTTAGACCCTGCTAAGAAGGGTTTGAGGTATCCTAACCTCAAAAGCAAGACAAGCTTGCTTTTACAATTACAGCTCACTGTCTCATCATACTCATCACACACACATATCACTGTCAAGTGCGCTCACTGCCACATCATCTTTGTCCACGTCATCACTGTCATATTAAACATCACTCTCAAGCATATCACTGTCAATAGCTCTTATCAATCATAGTGTTGTCAAAACACTGTCATCATGCATACATCACTGTAGCATATGACTATGTAAACTTTACTGAGCTGAGCATATCACTGTGTACTAAGCATCTTACTGATCACATCTGAGTCTACTGAACATATCACTAAGCATTCTAAGCATATCACTGACATCTCACACACACATCTGTATACATATATATATTATTGTATATTGTACATACCTTTCACATTCATGCTTCACTTTACATTATCATCATACTGCGTAGGCTTACATTACTGAGTGATGGTTGCACCACTGAAGTTAGAATGAGTCATTGTGAGCAACTGTATACTAAGTGTTGACTGGGTACCATACCTTTTCCTTGAGATGAATAAGATAGTCTATGCTGAGATAAACCCTTGTGGTTGTGACTTTAAAAATTTGTTACCAGCTGTGTATGATTTCTCCAAGCCCGTGTATGACTCCTCCAAGCTTGGGACTGCTAAAAACTTGTGCAAACTCGGGACTGCTAGCTGTCAAAATTTCAGACTGTGTTAGTAGCAGTCTTCTTCCTGTAGACTGGTTCGACTTTTCAACAAAGCTTGGACTGTGATTTCTCCAAGGTTGACAGGCTTCCCCTCTTCAAACTTCTAGAAAGAGAATGACTTCAGAACTGTAGCTCAATACTGTGACAAGGGGCTAACAAACTTCTCCTTTAAATTGTGACTGAGATAGATGTGTAGAATCCCAATAAATTTTCTGTTAAGATATTGTTTGCTACCACCGAGAATTTTATCCTCGGACACACCGAAATTTTTAGAAGAATTTCACTTCATCTCTACGTCCTTTAGACAAAAATAAAAATAAAAATCAGAGATAAAACGATCACTTCATATGAAGACTTTATCTTCTACTGCAGCTGTTGTAGATGCCCACGAATTAACCTCAATTGACACCAAAAAAAAATCAGAGCTAGATCTTCTCACTTCTTCAACTGCTACTGTCAAAATTTCTACGTTTTTCTTCTATGGACAGCTGCCACCCAAAATTCCTCAATCTCTTAACAAAAAACCTCAGTTACTTTGCCTCAGTCACTACCACCGAAAATCCAAGAAAACAGTCCTTCAATTCATGATTTTATCTCTCAAATGGCCTTTACAAATTACTAGTCACCACCAAGGTCTGCTCCTTGACAGGGATAATCAAGAGAAAAATGGAACTTGCCACGTAACCATACTGTTGTTGCCAATAAATTAGGGCATCATCAAAAACAAAAGAAAAACAAACTGCTGCAAAAATTCGTTGGCTGCTCCTGTTCCTACCTCAGTCAACGTGTTCTCTGCTCCTCCACCGAAAAACTGTGCACAGCTGCAAGCTATATCTTCACTCCTTCCACCGAATTTATTTGCTGCAAGAAGTCCCTTGATTAGCCATAACACAAGTTCAAGCATTAATATATATAAGCATAGGTCACCATAATCATCCTAACATGACCAGCATAGGTGTTTGAGATACATCATAGAGCAAAATCAAACCAAAGAAGCATATACCTGATCTCACCATATATACCTATGTCCAACTGATAAGGCCCCTCTATAACTATATGTACCACATTTGATCTGCTACTCTACCGAATTGAGCTAGGTCATCACTGAAATCATCTCAATGGACCAATGAATCTCAGTCCTGGCAAGGAAAATCCGCTTAACAAGGCTCTGAATAAATGAAGCTATAATGATCCATGCTAAAACCCCATGTGAAAAATACCCCAGAATAGAAAAAGAGACAAGTTTCTTTGCTGCATCAAGGTAGCCCAACTGCAAAATGTATATGTGATAACAGGACTGTGCACCGAACTTGTACAGCTCACCGAACCGATCACCAATCAACTGTGGATCAATCAGTTCCGCTCTCTCCGAGTATATATAAACATGTCCCAAATCATCTCTATCTGAAAATGTGTACACATGTCCCCTCCGGAACAATGTCGAATACCCTGCATCCTCCAAGGCTGAGACTGAGAGCAAGTTAACCCTCATCCCTCAAACAAAGGAACCCCATCTTACTCGATGTATCGTCCATGACTAAGCTGGAATCTGACATTTCCAACTCCTCGCAGTGCACATGCCTGTCTTCCTTCTGACTGAACAAACCAGTCAGGACCAGTCTCAGAAATGATACGGAATATATGTCATATTCCAATCATATGACAAGAGGCTGCACTGTCAATATACCAACTACCATTCTAAACAACTCCATTGCTACCGGCACTAGAAATAAGGGAGAACAACGAGAACTTCTCGAATCTTCTCGCAAAGTCCTCTACTTCTGTTGAAGTTGCAACAATCGTATCCTCCTCATTCTTCTTCATCTTCTCAGGACACTGAGAAGCAAAGTGGCCATATTGGCTGCAAGCAAAACACAGAACTTTGCTCAAGTCTTTCTTGGACTTCTTGCTCTTAGCAGAAAGAGCAATATTCTCTTCATCAGCTGCATTCTGTTGACCTGTCGAAGTGGAGCTAGATCTCAGCTCCTCCTGAGTGAAGTCATCCCAAAGTCTATCCCATGAAGGCATATTCTCTCTGGCCACAACTACACACACAAAGTCATGCCAAGGTTGAGAGAAACCATTCAAGGAAACTCCCACCATCTCTGCATCATCCACCTTCTCAAAGATGATGCACCCAACAAATCATGAACCTGAGAAATATGAGTCAGGTAAGAAGAAGCATTCTTGGTCTTCGTCATTTTGGTGTCTCTCAGTTTTTGCCTTAGAACCATCTTCTGGTTCTCATTTGAACTCTCATATAAGCTAGTCAAAGCATCCCACATCTTAAATGCACGATCCTTACCCGAGATGTGTGGGATAACATGGTCCTTTACCGCATCAAGGATGATCATCCTGGCCTTGATGTCCTTTTTGTTAAAGGTTGCTAGTGCTTGTGCATCAGTGGAAGCAGGAACTTGAATTGGATTTGCCTACATGCTATGCACCACTTCATCCCACAATTCGTTCTCCTTCAAAATAAGCACTATCCTAGCCTTCCAAGGAACAAAATTTCCAGCTCCATCTAGCCCATCTTCCAACCTTAAACTAGTAGCCATCTCAAAGAGTTAAAAACAATCCACCAGAAGAATAAGAATTTCACTCTTAACACCACCAGCAGATCACTTGCAGATAAGGTTTTCCAATACCCAAGTTATTAAGAAAATCAACAATAATCTTTGCCCAACAACTCAACAATACTGTTGCACCCACAATCAGCTGTTATCACAGAGCCACAACTCTGATACCATGTAGAAAATTGACAAAAATCATACCTTTTGTCAAACACTTAAGCTTAACCCAGATTTCAGTCTTAAACTGTCTTTAATAAAAATACTTCACATGCATTTAAATCAACAACCATGAAGCTGAAACACTTAAAACTAGGTCTGTTTTGCTACGGAAAAGGACATATAACAGAAAACTGATAAACCCATTAAACAGCAGAAATTTTGGTCAATATAACCCTGAAAAACCCCCTTTGGGGAAAACCAGCAAGAGTAATTTATTCAGCATTTTCAGGCAAAATATTAATTTACAGCAGCATTTAATTCAGCAATAAATGATTGTACCAGCACCCTGAAATGCATGCATGTAATATCCCAAATAATGGATTCTAGCTATAGCATGTGTTTCTCTTCCTTGTTTTACTGTAGCTGCTGGTTTATTTTGATTTATTGGTGGTTTCCAATGTTTTATGTGATAGTGACTTATACCAGCATTAATTGCATGTAATATTTGAAGTAAATAAAACCATAAATCCCATGATATCAAGCTTTGACAACCACTGGAATATATAAAAAACTGTTCATTCAAATCTGGTAATAATAATTTCTTTTCAACAGCCACTAATCATAAATTAGGAATAGCATAAATCTGACCTCGGAGATGTCATAAATCTCACTGGAATATGTAGAACTGATTATTCAAGTCTGATAATAAATTATACTCCAAATTAATCAATGATAACCACATATCAGAGACATAGTATTTCTGACCTTAACTAGAAATGGCAGTGAATTGTTGAAGGCTGTAGCAGCTGCTTTATATAACCAGGTCTGTGTGTCAAACATAGGGAGAGTATGTTGCATGAGAAAACGTCCAACTAGGAAGCATGTAGCCTGAGAATGACGTCCATATGACTTGAGTAGCAAAGGGAATGAATACTAGCTGACTGTAGCAACTGATTTGACCCTTCAAAATTGAACTTTCAGATCTGTTTATATGTTTTCAAGTACTGTGTACATGCCTATAAGTAATGAGGTATAGATCTGGAAACTAGCCCAAACAGTTCACTGTTGAAGTCTTCACCCATTGTTGTTGAAATCTCTGCATAAGCGGCTAAAGGAAGGTTCTTTCTCCACTAAATGCATACCACGTTACCCAATGCAATTGACAGTGTTGAGACTGTCCCTTAGAATTTTCAACTGCTGCTACAGGATACTCTTCCGTGGAGTTGACATATATTTTCAGACCTTGCAATCACCTCAAATAGGACAGCCTTTAAAACAGTAAATCTGAAGTCAATGACTAACTCTTGTTTGCGGTTTTGTGTAGGTGTTATGATGGTTTGGGATGACTGTCAAGGGTTGACAGTCTGAAGTATTTTGCAGACCCTAACAGCAGTGAACAAAGGGTTGTTTTATGGCTGTTACAGCCTTGGATAGACCCTGAAATATAGGACTGAGCCTCTGAGCATGAATAGTCAGATCTGAAGATAGCATGAGATGGGAAGTATGTAGCATAAGTGAAGCGCCCAGCTAGAAGTACTTTGATTTGTTGCCCTAAATTGAATACGCAGTTGTAGATGTGTTTGGATCCCTGCAAATATTGATGAATCTACAGTCGTATTGAAGCACGGTGATAGATCTGAATGATCTATCCTCTTGAATTGACTAGGGTGGATAGATTTAGCCACCAAACCCAATTGTTGGCTAAGGAATTCACCCTCAACCCTAAATAGCTCACCGAGCTCTCCAAACCTGTCTCCAAAAGATGAATAATAACAATCATACCCTTTTGGTTCAACTAACCTTCTTATATAGCTTTTAGGGTTTGCATGCATGTCACTTTTAGGGTTTGCATGCATATCACTTTTAGGGTTTGCATGTATGTCGCTTTTAGGGTTTGCATGCATGTCACTTTTAGGGTTTGCATGCATGTCATTTTTAGGAACATTACAGTCCTCCCTCGCCAAAGATTGCTTGTCCTCAAGCAATCGACAGCTATCAACTAAAAAATGCATCCGGACACCAATACCAGGATCCCATATGAACCACTGGATCACCTCATGCCTCCTTGCCACCCAATCATGAATTGACCCCTTGAAACTGGGATCCCAAACAACCCTTTGACTAATACCAAAATCCATCTGAATGCCCTTAACGAGCTAAGCAATCATAAGTTGCACAAACTCCTCAGAAGACTGCTCCGTCATGCCTCCAAACCTAAGCATCCCTTGAAAAAACTCCTAGAAGCGGAGGTTGGCCCTCTCCTCCATAACAACTCCACTGATGTCAACTGAGCCTATAAACTTGGGTGTCTCCATCTCCGTCATATATCTGTCCACCCAATCTCTGTATGCATAAACTGCCTTGTTGGCTGGTCCACAGAGAATGTGCTCAACTACCTTCTCCATGGCCAAACTACTATTTTGTGATTTCTTGGAATACTGAACTAGATCGAAAACCTCTTGAACGCCATCTAGTTCTTCAATCACTTGGCCAGTCTCCTTGGCCCATTCTTCCTTCTGTTGTTCCTTTGATTGTTTGCCACATAAATCTAACCTTCTGCTTCTAGAAGTGCCTCTTGATCATTCTCTAGAGAAAGCGTCATGGAATTAAGCTCAATGGTGAGCTCACTAACCTTTTCCTTTATTTCCCTGAACATAGATAAAGCCTCCTCTGCAAGCTTGGTAGCCATATCCCTCTCACTGATCATGTGCAAGTATGCTGATTTCATTCCCTCTAGTTTAGATAAAATGTGCACTTCATTTTCTGTTGTCACCAATTGTTTCTTCAAATTATGTGACTCACTGGGACAAAATTAAAAATCAACTTCATACAATGAATTTTCTGATTTGTCTTTAAGAACATGTTTCTTAAAATCAGCTTCCTCTATAACATCCTCTTTGCAAAATTCATGCATTGAGGTTAGGACAACACCTTGGTCAAAAGGAAATTCATCAACTGTTGTAACTACACTTTCTATACCTGCAATAAACTCAGGTTCATTTGATAAATCCCCTTCCAACAACCTGTTGATTCTTCTCATTTCTGATTTTATCCAGGAAGCATCCTCATCAAATTTGAAACTTTCCAAGTTCACTATTTCTGCTTCCAAAATTTCATTATGAATGTCATAATCAGGCATTAGTAAACTGCTGCTAGAAAGAATACATGAGTCATCATACCCTTCAAATGTGTTGTCAATGTCACCATAGACCTCATAATCCTTACTGGATTGATCTAAATTTGCACCCGAAATTGTTGTTTTATTATCTTCATTAAACACATTTCCCATAGAGTCATCTTGGAGCTTTGTCATACATATAGATAAGGCATTTTCTTCAAACTTTATTGTCTTAATTTCCTCTTTGTTAACATCATTACTTGGCTGCAATGAACAGGTGGTAGGAGTCATTAACTCCCCTTCTTTGTTATTCCCACAAATGTGACTAGGCGTCCCAACACCTTGGCATGTGAAACAACGCTGCTCTCTTCTCATTTGATCCTTTCTCATTTTAGGGGGTCCTATAACCTGTAAACCCAACGAAATCAAATCCACTTCGATCAACTGGGATTTGATCTTTTCAATTTTCTGCTCAACCAAACCCTTTGATAACTCATGAGCTATGGGTGAAACAACTTGTTCCTTCCTCCAAATGGCCAACAAGTTAGATAGCAACTGTTGGGATATATCATCCTCATCAAAATTCAGAGACAAAATTGTGCATTGTTGTTATAACATTCCCTGCATGATATTTTCTGATTTTGGCAAAGAAGCATTGAAACATTCTAAGTATCAAATCATCACATTTGAGATCAATCATCACCACATAGGATCTAACCTTAGCAACGGTCTCTAAAATTCTTACCCTCCTATCAAAAGAAGGTTTTCTAGTATCATCCAACCTATGGAAACTCTCATCAATTAGCTGAAATATCTCCTTCATCATGTCGTCATTGTACGGAACTTTAGATGCTGAAATTCTCGTGATTTCACTTAAACAAGAAGTAACCATCAGCTTAATCTCATCATCTAAGTGTCTCAACAACTTTGATTTAACCAAGGCATACATTGATGGATTCACTGCTGGTTTCATTACATGAGACGGTGAATGATCAACCATTTTTAAACAAGTTTCAACTTCCTCCAAAGTACTAAGAAGAACTTCTTTTTACAGAGATCGGTTTTCAAGTTTCATACCTGCAATGTAAAGCGTCCCACACAAATTCTCCTTTTTCCCTTGCAACTTCTGATCATATTTTATCTTAAGGTCTATGAAATCAACAAATGAAATCTGAGCGTGAAATTCTGCTCCCAATGTTTTATAATTTATATAAACCTCCCAAAATACTTCTTCGTTGAGAGCTCCATGGTTTTGATTATGTTTAAACTTTATACCTTAGTTTCCAATATTCTGTTGATACCACTACTTGATGGTGCACTCATAGGCTGGCAGGACCTGTAGCTCTGATACCACTGTAATATCCCAAATAATGGATTCTAGCTATTGCATGTGTTTCTCTTCCTTGTTTTACAGTAGCTGCTGGTTTATTTTGATTTATTGGTGGTTTACAATGTTTTATGTGATAGTGGCTTATACCAGCATTAATTGCATCAGCATGTAATATTTGAAGTAAATAAAACCATAAATCCCATAATATCAAGCTTTGACAACCATTGGAATATATAAAAAACTGTTCATTCAAATCTGGTAATAATAATTTCTTTTTAACAGCCACTAATCATAAATCAGGAATAGCATAAATCTGACCTCGGAAATGTCATAAATCTCAGTGGAATATGCAGAACTGATTACTCAAGTCTGATAATAAATTATACTCCAAATTAATCAATGATAACCACATATCAGAGACATAGTATTTCTGACCTTAACTAGAAATGACAGTGGATTGTTGAAGGTTGTAGCAGCTGCTTTATATAACCAGATCTGTGTGTCAAACACAGGGAGAGTATGTTGCATGAGAAAACGTCCAACTAGGAAGCATGTAGCCTGAGAATGACGTCCATATGACATGAGTAGCAAAGGGAATGAATACTAGCTGACTGTAGCAGCTGATTTGACCCTTCAAAATTGAACTTTCAGATCTGTTTATATGCTTTCAAGTACTGTGTACATGCCTGTAAGTCATGAAGTATAGATCTGGAAACTAGCCCAAACAGTACACTGTTGAAGTCTTCACCGATTGTTGTTGAAATCTTTGCATAAGCGGCTACAGGAAGGTTCTTTCTCCACTAAATGCATACCACGTTACGCAATGCAATTGACAGTGCTGAGACTGTCCCTTAGAATTTTCAACTGCTGCTTCTGGATACTCTTCCGTGGAGTTGACATATATTTTCAGACCTTGCAAACACCTCAAATAGGACAGCCTTTAAAACAGTAAAACTGAAGTCAATGACTAACTCTTGTTTGCGGGTTTGTGTAGGTGTTATGCTGGTTTGGGATGACTGTCAAGTGTTGACAGTCTGAAGTATTTTGCAGACCCTAACAGCAGTGAACAGAGGGTTGTTTTATGGCTGTTACAGCCTTGGACAGACCCTGAAATATAGGACTGATCCTCTATATGACTGAGCCTCTGAGCATGAATAGTCAGATCTGAAAATAGCATGAGATGGGAAGTATGTAGCATAAGTGAAGTGCCCAGCTAGAAGTACTTTGATTTGCTGCCCTAAATTGAATACGCAGTTGTAGATGTGTCTGGATCCCTGCAAATATTGATGAATGTACAGTCGTATTGAAGCACGGTGATAGATCTGAATGATCTATCCTCTTAAATTGACTAGGGTGGATAGATTTAGCCACCGAACCCAATTGTTGGCTAAGGAATTCACCCTCAACCCTAAATAGCTCACCGAGCTCTCCAAACCTGTCTCCAAAAGATGAATAATAACAATAATACCGTTTTGGTTCAACTAACCTTCTTATATAGCTTTTAGGGTTTGCATGCATGTCACTTTTAGTGTTTGCATGCATATCACTTTTAGGGTTTGCATGCATGTCGCTTTTAGGTTTTGTCACTTTTAGGGTTTGCATGCATGTCACTTTTAAGGTTTGCATGCATGTCACTTTTTGGGTTTGCATGCATGTCATTTTTACAAACATTACAGTGCAGCACCTCGAAAAACATGCCCTATCTATAGTACGGCATGTACGACCTCCACCACAGCAACACCTCCTCAATTTGCATGCCCATCTCCTCGATTTGTGTTACCAACATATCCATACAGCCTGTACGGCCCTCCTCGATTTGCATGCAACAAAAACAGCATAGTACGGCCTAGCAGTCCGTACGGTACAGCCCAACAGATTAAAAAAAACTTCTTGGGAAGCATGCCTCTCTCCTCGGGATTTGTGCCCTCTTGAGAAAAAATTCTCTCCTTGGGATTCATGCCTTCTTGAGAAAATGTGTTCCCTCTCTCTGAAAATCAAACTTGCCAAATGCTCACTCTTGGAAAATGATTTCCTTGTCTTGCACACTACCCTAGGCTTTCTCTTATAACTTGAAAGTGACTTTTCACCTTCCCCAATCCCCAAATCCAAAGGCCAAGATTTAACCTTGCCTTTACATGATCAACAGTTGAGATATTTTCCCTCCAAAATCGGTTACATATAATTTTTAATGAAGTCGCTATTCACTTTATAAAATAAGTGCACTTTATCTCACAAAGTCACTTTATAAAAATAAAACAGAGTAGTTTATAAGAAGTCACATTACATAAGAGTCACTTTAAAACAACTTTATAAAACACCATTACAAAGTCAAGTAGCCTAGCTAGTGCATGGTCACTTCCACATACAAGCCAAAAACATGGGGAGTGCCTCCAGAGCTAAAATAGCTAACAAATCTTAACCTCCATTGAACACAATCGAAGGTGTTGTTGCAATTAATTTACATTTTGCCAATTTTCTCAATAAAATGTGTTCTTGAATTACACCTAAAAGATAAGAGTTGTATTTAACAATTTTTACCTAAACGAAAGAAAACCATCAGTACCTGTAATGACACAGCAGCACCTGAAGTAGCACCAATATCATAACCAAATAGTAAACCTCCCAAGGCCGGGAATATAAATCTGCACAAAACATGCCAGATGTATGCCGATTAACTCTTACAGAGGAATTCCGCAAACATTGGACTGAAGTTCAAACCTGCAGTATTTTGGCTCTCATTTATAAAATGCAAAATATTCTCAAATCATGTTTGTTTCTGTGGTTTTCTTACTATGTTTTCAGTAAAAAAATGGTGAGTTGAGAACTATGATGGCCAAAGGTAGGGGTGAGCATAAATGAAGACAATCAAATTACAAGTATGCATGGTTCCATACCTCTGAACTAGTTGTGAGATGAAGCATACATTATCGAGCAAAGCATCATGCTATAATACACCTAAAAATAGGACAAAATCTATGATCAGGGAGCATCCCAATAGCAGTGAATCGGCAACGCAATTTAACTATAATCAGATGAAGATAAGGTATGGTCATCGTTACCCCCCATTTTTGCATGGTGTCCACTTGTTATTTTTATCACATTTTAACCAGGGGGGTATGTGTTGATGGAGAATTGATGGCCTAGTTCCTTGATGCTATGGTTTTGGTTCATATTGGTATCATGTCGTAATTATGGATGATGCCCTAGCATGTGGACTCTTCAATGTTCATGATACTTTTGGTGCTAGTGGCCATATTTTTGCTCATGGACAATTGTTGATGGTGCACTTCATTCAGATTTTGCTTGTTCATGACATAGAAAGTCTTATGATGAGATTGAAGGCAGGCTGGTCAATGGACTAAAAAGCATAATAGTGAAATAATTCCTTAAAATTGCTGTGTTTTGCTGCACAAATGTGAAATTCTGGTCACTGCTGTAATGAAGGGCTATTGCCATAATTGTTCTGGGCAGCAAGGAGCACCCATCATCTACAGGTTAACTGGGGATATCTGTAAAGAGGCATCTAAACCCTTGTGACTTCTACACGTGTGTTCCAGTATTGATCTGAATGGAACAACAGTGGTATTAATGCAACAGACGAGCCATTGAAAGCTACAAGGAAAGGGATTGAAAAATATACCAGTTCCATATTGCGAAGAGCTTGAGCTTAAAAATGGTCTTAGGATGAATAAACTTATTCCAACATTATCCCTGTACAGTCTTATGGAGTTCTGGATACAATATGGTCCTGAAAGATAAGAAAAGGCTGCCTATTAACCCTGATATAATCAATGCCATCACAGATTGTCATTTTATGGAAGAAATAATAAAAGACAGTTGAGATTGTGTATGGTGCCTGTGTAAATCAGTCCAAATTGTGAAAATCTGAGGGTTGTCTACGTCTAATGTTCCAGCAGCATCTTCAATCAATGCACAGGAACAGATCTTAAGTATCTTATGCTGGTCGTTGGACTGTTTCAGGATGCGTTTCCAGCCAGAAGGGGTAAATCATGGCAGTGAATAAACAGAAGTGAGGGTAAATCATAGCAGCATTGAAAAGAAGCTTGCTTATGTCCATGCACGGGCTGTTTTTCTGTTGCTATTTGATCTGCAGTTCCAGATAGCAGAATATCACCTTCTTTTGCAATCAGAAGTGATGCAGGCATCAAAGATTTTTCCATTCATAATTCTTGGTCCAAATCACTGGTCACCTTTGGTGCCTAGAAACTGTTATTAGAATTTACATCCACTTCCTCAACCTCTATAGGAAATCATTGAAAATGAGTTATCAACTGTTCAAAGAGAGACTCTTTCCAAAATGGCAAATGTCACAACTAGACCATTAACAGTGGGTGAGACTACACTTCTGAGTTCTTCAAGTAGAAGTATCTTACTGGAGTTGCTGATTGAAAATATTATCAATTTATCAGGTATCTCAAGGCTTCCCGAAACAAGGATATGGCTCCTTTAATGAAGGAAGGCGTTCATGCACTTTTGATGTACCTGTACAGAGTTCTTTCACTTACAGTAGAAATTGACCAAGATCTGGTAATTAAGGTTTTCATCATCCAAAAGATCCAGTCCTCTTCCACCAGATGAGGTGTTTTCAGCTGGAGATGCGAATGCAATTGTCCATAAAAGATCCCTGAGATGGTTGACAGAATATCAGGGAATCAGATGGTGTTCGGCTCATACGCAGCCTTTGATGGCACTGTAAGTATCTCTAAGGGTGTAACTTCCCACAAAGAAGCTGCCGAGATTACCACAGGCTATGTCTTGAATGATAGGTACCTTATAGATGACAAGCAGAATGGCAAGTGATTGATCCGTAGGTCTATCAAGGCAGCACTGCCCCTTATTTCCTTGAGGTTGCTGAGCAATCATCACATCGGAGCTATTTATGGAGGCTTTGTACGTTATTTGGAGGAGCCGTCCACTCTTGAGGAGCTCTAGCACATCTTTCCATGATCATGCACTTTATGGAGAGAGCGTTCACCTTGGGAGTAGGCCCCTCATTACTTTATGCCTTATCATGAGGTAGTGTTCCATTCCTTGGGGAAGCTTCCATCGCTTGAGGAGCTAGCACTTTGCTTTTGGATGGCCATTTGCCTTGGAGCAGTTATTACACTTTATTGGAGGATGAGTTGAGATTTAGGCTTGGTCAAACCCTAATCTAGGGTTCGCCCACATCATACTTTGTGGGCATATTCTTGTTAGAGCATTAGCTTTGGATAATTTTGAAGTTTTTCTCATTGGGTTTTGACTTGTCATCATCCTCATTTGGTGGAGGTGCCCTCCTTATTGGGCCTTGTTATCTCTTGGATGTTGTACTTGAGGCTTTGACCACACATTTTATGGATCTCGTTAGAGTTTGCTAGGGCTTAGAGGAGTATTTTGCATTGGCTTTCTCCTCCCTAGAATATATCTAGGGTTTTGGTAGATCTATTGCTTTTTTATTGTAAAGGAAGTTGAGCTCATCTCCTATATAAGAAAGCATCTTCCTCATTCATTTCTTATGTTTGGATTGTGGGAGAAATCCTATTGGGCTCAATGAAATATCTGTAAGTTTTTACTCAGTTTCAGCCTCCGGTTTGGATGTAGAAAATATCTCAGTTTAATACCCAACCCAGAAAAATTTATAAGGCTGGAAATAATATAAATTTTCAGACTTTAATAAACACTGCTGTAACTCATTTTTTCATGACAGAAAATAAATAAATGCACTTTCAGACAACACACAGTACTCAGTAATTTTTGGCCAATAGCCCAGGAAAAACCCACAAGGGAAAACCAGTCAAAAAGACAGAGTATTTATTAATTCTTCCAGGAAAATATCAGGACAGTCATTTTCAATCAAAATACAACTTATCTCAACCAGTGAAATAACCCAGCATACTGCCTCGATTTTTGTGCATAAGCTACCTCGATTTTTGTGCCTTTCCTTCTCGAAAAATGTGCCTGAAATAACAACAAAGTTCTTCCCTCGATTTCTGTGCCAGAACTGCCTCAAAAATCGTGTTGTATGGACTGTAATAAATGCAGTCGTATGGTCTCGAAATTCGTGCCAAAAAAGCCAGCCTGCTGCCTCGAGAAATGTGCCTGTCTTTCTACTCAAAACTTGTGCCAGAATCCACCTTGACACTCGTGCCCACTCTCACGTTGTACGGTCTGCTAGCTCTCCTCAAAATTTGTGCCAGAATGGTGCCTCGATTTTTGTGCCTTCAGCAAACTGTTCAGAAAAATGGGTGCCTCGAAATCTGTGCCTCTCAGTTCTCTCGTTTCTTTACTCTCATCTCAAGAATAAACAAAATGCCTTTTGCCCTTGCTTTTTGTCTAAACCTTAGGTAAGTGAAGAGCCATCTAAACCAATGGTTGAGATTAGACTAAATCAACAAATGAGAATAAATGCTCTCATTTAATTCTCATAAAAATTAATTTCACTCACCCACTTAAATTTATCAAAATTTGACTTTAATTTCTAAAGTCACATTAAATGTTCATATCAAGTCATTTAATGCAAGGGTCACTTTAATTTCCCCTTTTAAGTGACTAAAGCTAAAGTCACCAAGGGGAACACTTTCCTAGGTACAAAAATCAACACTCCCTCTTACCGAGGAAGGTGTTCGTACCACTCCCAACTTGTCTCTAAAGAAGACAAGCTTGCCCAACCCCAAAGATTTCATCAGAATGTCTGCAACCTGCTCCTCAGTGGAAATGTACTGTAAAGTCACTGCTCCTCTCTGAACATAATCTCAGATGAAATGATACCTAATCTCAATATGCTTTGACCGGTCATGAAATATTGGATTCTCAAAGAGCTGGATGTAACTCTGATTGTCACAGTGAATCACCGTAGGCCTCAACTCCTGACCAAATAAATTCACCAGCAACTTGTGAAGCCACAGCGCCTCGCAGTTGGCCTGACTGGATGCCATATACTCAGCCTCTGTAGAACTCAAAGCAACAGACTTCTGCTTCCGACTGAACCACGACACTGATGCCGAGCCCAAACTGAAGCAATATCCGGAAGTGCTCTTCCGGTTTGGAACACTGCCTGCCCAATCTGAATCTATGAAGCCAATCAACCTAATCCCATCCGACCTCCTATAGTCCAGACCAAAATCCATTGTCCCTGCTAGGTATCGCAACAAATGTTTTGCGGCTATCCAGTGCACTCTCATAGGCTCAACCATAAACTCACTGAGAGTGTTAACAACAAAACACAAATCTGGCCGAGAGTTGACAAGATACATCAATGAACCAATGAGCTGACAGCATAATGTAGGATCCACCAACTCTCCCTCAGGAGCATTAAATTTCTTCCAGTTGGTGACCATCGATGTCGACATCGGCCTGCAATCCTCCATCCTAAATCTCCTTAGAATATCAACAGGATACTTTCCTTGTCCCGGGAAAATATGTCCAGACTCCTGCCAAACCTCGAATCCCAAAAAATAGTGCATCAACCCAATATCGGTCATCTCATACTCTGAAACAAGATCCTTCTTGCAAGCTGCAATGGGTCTCTCTCCCCCTGTGATAAATAAGTCATCAACATATAACAGAAGAATAAGCGGATCATCTCCAACCATGATGAAATAAAGATTTGGACCTGCTTCACTCTTCTGAAACCCCATCCGCTGCGAGTAAGAATCAATCCTAGAGTACCAAGCTCTAGGAGCTTGCTTCAGCCCATACAAGGCTTTCTTCGGCCTACAAACATGAGTCTCTCTCTCATGAATCTCAAAGCCCTGAGGCTGCTCAACATAAATCTCTTCCTAAATGATTCCATTGAGAAATGCGATCTTCACATCCATCTGATGGATCTTCCTACCCATTTTCGTTGCAACAGAAATCAAAGCCCTGATAGAAGTATACCGTGCAACCGTCGCAAAGGTCTCATCATAATCCACACCCTCAATCTGTGAAAACCCTCGTACTACAAACCTGGCCTTGTACTTCTCCACAGTACCATCCACAGCATGCTTTAGCTTGTAAAGCCACCGAGAAGTCACCACTGACTTTCCCTCAGGTCTCGAAACTATCTCCCATACATCGTTCTTCATGATGGAATGGTACTCATCCATCATGGCATCTCGCCAAACATAATGTTGGGAGGCCTCCTCAAAAGTAGGAGGCTCTGAATCACGAAGACTGGCCACCAAAGCCATGCCTAATCTGTCAAGCATCTTGATGGCCCTCACTAACTCCCTAGGTGTCCCAAACTCCTAAGCTTCCTTCAAGGTCTCCCGAAGCCACTTAGGCTTCCTCTTCCCTGAAGATTGCTCCCACATTGGTCTGTCCTCATCTGATGAACTACCAAAGGTAGAAACCCTAGTAACCTGTGAACCAGAAGCTGATGAAACAACAACTGGTGAACACTGTGATCTTGGTGCCCTGTACAGTGAACCTGTAACCTGAGATCCAAAACCTGTTCCTGAAGATCCTGCTGGCTGAACCATTGAACCTGGTTAACCTGTTCCTGCACTGTGTGGTCTAGTAACCACACTAACCTGTGAACCTATCTGCTGCACTAACGGTACCTGTGTAACTGCCTGAGGTGCAGGAACCTGCTGCTCTCCCTGCTCAGACTCTCTAGACTTCCTGGAGGCCCGCTCCTCCTCAAACTCGACTTCCCTTCTCACAACAACTTTCCTCTGAGAAGGAAGGTAAATATGGAAGGCCTTCAAAGTGTCATCGTAGCCCACAAAGATGCCCTTCTCTGCGGTGGGCTTTAACTTTGTCCTCTTCTCAGAAGGGACATGAGAGTAAGTCAAACTACCAAATATGCGAAAATGGCTAACCTCAAGATTCTTGCCTGTGAAACACTCCTCTGGTGTCATGTTCCCCACGGTACGATGGGGACTCCTGTTATGAAGATATACAACTGTGCTGCATGCCTCAACCCAAAGGAAGAAAGGAAGTGGCTGGTCATGTAACATAGCTCTGGTTGCTCCAACAATAGACATGTTCTTCCTTTCTGCGACTCTATTCTGCTCTGGAGTGTATGGAACTGTCAACTGCCTCCTAATGCCCTCATGTCTGCAATATCCATCAAACTCCTTGGAGGTATATCCGATCTCAGAGCCCGTATCTTCCTTCCTGTCTGGTTCTCCACAAGAGCTTTGAACTCTTGGAACCTCTGCAAGACCTCCTCAGATTTCTTGCTCTTTAGGAAGTAGATCCAAGTCTTCCTGGAGTGATCATCGATGAATGTCACATAGTACTCATATCCTCTCAAGGAAACAGATGACATCAATCCACACAAATCTGAATGTATCAAGTCAAGGATCCCTGCTAACCTGCTATCACTGCTAGGAAAAGCAGTCTTGGTGTACTTTCCCAAAGCACACCCCCTGCAAACATCACTTTGCTCTGTGCTAAAATATGGCAACCCTGTAACCATCTGTCCCAACAACCCCAAAGTTGGATGATGCAAGTGAGCCATTCTCCTATGCCAAAGCTCACAAAGCTCACTGTCACTGCTATGTTGAGGCTGAAATAAGAGCCTGTATAGTTTCCCACATCTAACTCCAATGGAAAATGAAGCAGATGGTCCTGTAGTCTTGGGAAACACACGCACATGTCCATCTAGGAAGGACACCCCAAGACCTCGATCCTTAATCATGGAAACTGAAACCAGGTTCTTCTTCAGCCCAGGTACATACAATACATCTCTCAACACCATGGGACTCATGGACTCCCTCTGAAAGGTAATGGTCCCACGCCCAACTACTTTGACTACTGAGTCATCTCCCAACACCACCTCCACATCAGTCTCTGTCTGTGAAAGCTGAGAGAACATCTTTCGAGCACCTGTCATGTGGCTCGAGGCTCCGCTATCAATATAGCAAGTGTTACAGCTGATTTTACCAAACATGGTGGATCACACCTTTATGGCCTTCCTTGTCCCTCTACAGACAATTTAGACCCCATGGACCATTTTTGTACCTTTGATGTTTCCAAGATCATCTCTAAAAACGTGTCTTATTTGCTATACGCAACTTTTAAACCTGTTCTCGCGTATATACGTGGATTTGACCCTTAAACCCGCGTACATTGGGATGTGTGCAAAAGGCCAAATAGTTTTGGAGTTTTCCTTGATGTGGATCCGAGTCACTTGTCTCTTGGCCTTCCATATGCCTTGAGATCGCTCAGATTTGACCTTCCATTACCCCATTGAAACACTATATAAGGAACCCTTTGGATACATTGAAAATGGGAGGAATTGAAGAGCAAGAAAACTATAGTCCATTGTTGTCGGAGCTTATACTTGAGTCTGCATCCCTTTGTCCCTTGGAGCACTTTATGTTCTTCCCAAGCTTGCCTTTGCTTGTGAGCTTGCTATCGAGAGATGGAGGATTGAAGTGGTGGAGGCCCAGGTGGAGGACTCAATTTCTCCGATTCGCAGACGTGCCGACAAAGGTTGTCACTATTGTAATCTCTGTTTTATATTAATAGAAATATCTTTTCCTGTCCAATAATATGTATTTAAATGAGTATTGAATCCATGGATGCTTTTAAATGCTTATATGTTATTGAGTATATATGCTAGAGTAGGCCTAACACAATTATATATAGCATGCTTGTCTTGTTTGTTGAATGTTGAGGGAGCAAATTACTTATACAAACAAGAGTGGAAAAGCTCAACGGGGATCTACATCAACCGTCCGGAATAAGGTATGTATCGAGATCCTTTAGTGTTAGATGTTTGGTTTCTCTTGCATATAGGAAAGGATTGATTCCTGCAGTTACTCTGTCTGTTGTGGTACCCCAAGCCATAGGAAGTTTTCTCTG
This sequence comes from Pseudotsuga menziesii, assembly GCA_001517045.1. NCBI lineage: Eukaryota > Viridiplantae > Streptophyta > Pinopsida > Pinales > Pinaceae > Pseudotsuga > Pseudotsuga menziesii. Next base: position 1,215,080 of record LPNX010360179.1, on the reverse strand, counting down.
TAACAGAGTTGGCAACCATACTGGGGATGTTCCTTGTTTTTCTTTGGGGTTTGGGGGCACAATGTGCTTGATATTCTCGACTTGCTCTTTGTTTCTCCTTGTTTCTGTGTTGCATTTTATAGTATGTTCATCCATTGACACTCCCCTTTATTGGTTTGACCCTTGGCCTGCTTTTTACCACTGTCTTCTCTGTATACGCAGGTTTTTGGCCAAAAGTCGCGTACATACGCGGATTTTTGGCCAAAAGTCGCGTATACATGCAGGTTTTTGGCCAAAATCCGCATATACATGCAGCTTTTTGGCCAAAAGTCGCGTATATACGCAGTTGTTCTTTAAACAGTCGCGTACATCCTCCCTTTTGGTGAGTTTGATGTTGTGGGAAGTTGTTGGGTGGGTTGTGAGTGTGGTTGGGTCTTCCTTGGTTCTAATGTTGTCTGTTGGATGCTTCTTTTGTGACCAGAGACTGTCTTTTCATTGATTTTTCTTTGAAAGTAGTTTTAGTCATTTATCCTTTTTGTTTGGCCATTAGTGCATTACTCTTTTTTGTCTCGGTGTCTTGTTGGGCTTGTGTTTTATACTTGCTACAAAGACTAAGAGTTTTAGATGACTTTTATTGCATTTTTCATTCTTTTATATTGAAAAATACAAAGTAGTTGCATTCATACTTGCATATCGCATATGGATTTGAGGAGGTACTTGAATTGGATTGCTTGGATGAGAGTTGTATTTAGGCTTTCATATAGGAAGGATTGCATTGACATCGAAGGAATGATTTTTTATGCATCTCATGTAGTGGCATACCTGTTTTTCATTTGACGAAGATTGCACTTAGCATTGTTTGTTATGGTGTGCACTTTTATTTCACTGCTGAGTCTTCATATCACTAGTTGCACAGTCACTTCCCTTTGAATAATCACAGCCATTAAAATCAACGCATAATTTAAAATGAACTACACATTTTTCTTTTATAGGGTTCACCAACAAGAATAGGTTTTAGGGTCTTGGAATAGTTCATTGTGAGTTAATTCTCCAAGACCACTAAACACAACAAGTAGGTGTCTGTCCAGGTGAGATAGTGAAATCCTTGGTATAATTAGTGTTTCTCAAGACACTCCTCTTACACAAGAGTTAAGCACGAGGCAATGTGAGCGGTTATGATTGGGATGACCCCTGGTTGTAACTAAGTAGCACCGGAGATATTTCCAGGATTGTATTCGTATCTAGGGGCTCTTTCAAGAGTTTCGGGCTTTGCTACCTTGCCCATACGGTCAATCCCGCCTGCGACTATCCGCCTGAGCATTGATTATATTGAGGTGACATTAGTTTCCTTACCTAGGTTATCGAGGGGGTACTTCGAAGAGGTTATTCTGTAGGTGTCCTGGCCAGGTAGAGGTCAGACAGCACAGTCGCTTTATGCGTTGACGCTGAGGGCCACTATAATTGGTTACGTACCTCCGCTTGTAGTGTATGGGAGTTTCGAGCCTCTCCTAGGTGAGACATACCTGCTGCATTCAAGAGCTCACATATCCCCCCCTTGGTTTGCTTGTCTTTTGGCTGTAGATTTTCTTAGGAGTGTGCTCTTTGTGCGCTAGTTGGCCTTTGGGATTGCAGTTACTTGAGTATATTTATGCTCTCTTGAGTTCGGGTCCTTTTATTTTCGACATTACTGGTATCCTATCACCCGTCCTTGGTCCTAGTACGGACCCTGGTGTCGGACTGGGGGGCATCACAGCCCCTTACTATGCTCATAGATTTGGGAATGGTCATATTCCATCCTCTACTTCATTTGTGGAGGATTTTTATTCCCTTCGCTCGGTCTTTACACCAGTGGTCACCCTCATGGGGGTGGTAGTGGATGCGTGAACGTTGGGTCTACACCTTACTTTCCTTTTTATGGCCCATCGTCCACCGCACTGTTTCCTTTGAATTTATTTGTCATGATCATTCCTCCCTATTCCCTATAGTTTGGATTCTTTATTGACTATTTTGGGTTGTTTTGGACTAATATAGTTGTCATGTAGGGTCCAGTTTTTGTACACTCTCTCCGAGGTTTTGACCCATTTGTTCCTATCACAGGTATCATGTCTAAACTGGCATATAGGTTAGGATTTCACATCCGCTTGCATTTTGCATGACCTTATGACTGTTTCATTTTAACCTTAGCTACGAACCCATTCCATGGTATCACAGAACCTTCATGATGTTGTTAGAAGTGGTACTATGTGAACGGTAGAGCTTTCCTATACATGGATGTCCTAGTTAGCTCCCCTTTGCATTTGGTACCCTGCTGTGAGTCCTCTCTTAAGTCCGGGAGTCCTTTGTATAGTACCACCATGACTTTGCACAAGAGCCTAATACTCATCTTGATCTTTTTGCTGGCCTTTTTTTTTCCCAGGACTCCCTTGTTTATGTCAAGTTGTAATTGCATTATCATGAGTTTTGCTTGCCTTTTTTAGCCTTATGCCAGCTTCCCTGACTCTGATTATCAGCCATATACCCGAGCTTGTCTCATGTCTAGCCAAGCAGAGCCGCTTTATATATCTTTTACAGCTTGATTCCCCATTTTTACCGAAAGGGGACTTTCCCCCGAGTGTCGTTATCCTACACATGTATCCTTACATTGAGCATAGGTATGTTTCGCTACTTGGAACTAGTTTGTTTGCACATTGACGCTCGTCTCCTCCTAGTCTGTAACTATAAAGCACTTTTATTCTTTTTCAAGCTTTTCAAAATATTTGAAAAAGTCCAAAAAAATCAAAAAACCAAAAAGTCGGACAAGAAAATATGTTATATTTGGCAGCAATTGAGTCGTGTCGCCTTCGAACAGAGCACTATATATCACATCTGTTGGTTGGGTTAATAGTTCGACTTTAGGAGCTGTACTCGTTTCTCTGAGTTTATCTCCATCGACTGGTTAAGCTTCCAGTCCCTATGGAGCCTCTGTCGATGCCTCCTGTGTCGCAGAGATGTCTCAGTTTTGTATATCGAGTCTATGCTGCCTACATTCAGTCACCATTCGCCTTTACGCTCTTGTTCGAAGGAAGTTGAAACCTGAGTCGGCCATTCCTCAATTCTCGACTTTGCATGTCGGCCATTCCCAATACTGATACTGGTTCGTGCACATTATGATCAAGTCCTTCCACATTATACAGCTTTGCTAAGTACCTCGTGTTGGATGATGGGGGATGCCTTAATGCCCTTCTTCCAGTGGATTTCATCCCATCGACTTCAGATCACTTATTCTAGGATAGGAATCTAGAGTCATTTTTTAGTGCCTTGAGACTTGCAGTCATCAGTGGCAGGTTCTCTCGCCATTGACAGTTTTTGGGAATACATCAATGTCCCCTAATCGACGGATCATTTCAAGTGTTCGACCTCAACACCTTTACTCACACTTGTTAGTTTGCACTCTAGTACCTTGATTCCCATTTTTATTATCGATGGGTGATCTCGCGTCTGTTAACGGTATACATCAATGACTGGTAATCAGACAATGCACTACTATGTTCAACCTCAACACTTCTATTTGCATAGTAGGACATGTACTCGTAGGAGATTGTGTAGAAGACCTTACAGATTTGTGGCATTTCATATATGCTACCTCCTTGATCGTGCCAGTGTTCATGAGATTTCAGCTCTCGTGACTTGATTCCAGTATATGTCAAATGTTTCCAGCCATTATGGAGATCTTGATCCATTATATATCTTCAGCTTTCATGGAGATCATGATCCTTTATATATCTTCATCATGGAGATTTTGATCTATTTATATTGTACGTGGCGATGACCACACATGTCATATTTTGTATCATGCCTATTCATAGCCATTGTACTCTTATGTATCCGGGACTGCTATGTCTACTTGCAGTTATGTGCAGAGTTTCATTATTGTAGTGTAATGTTGGATGGCTGGTTCTTCCACCTAATTCTTCATCACTCCACTTCTGGGATGGATTTATAATGTATTTCGACCATCATATGACCCCTCTGACCTCACACACTAAGGGGCATCTGTTACAACTGATTTTACCACACATGGTGGATCACACCTTTATGGCCTTCCCTGTCCCTCTGCAGACTCTTTAGACCCCATGGACCATTTTTGTACCTTTGATGTTTCCAAGATCATCCCTAAAAACATGTCTTATTTGCTATACGCGACTTTTAAACCTGTTCTCGCGTATATACGCGGATTTGACCCTTAAACCCACGTACATCGGGATGTGTGCAAAAGGCCAAATAGTTTTGGAGTTTTCCTTGATGTGGATCCGAGTCACTTGTCCCTTGGCCTTCCATATGCCTTGAGATCGCTCAGATTTGACCTTCCATTACCCCATTGAAGCACTATATAAGGAACCCTTTTGATACATTGAAAGGGGGAGGAATTGAAGAGCAAGAAAACTATAGTCCATTGTTGCCGAAGCTTATACTTGAGTCTGCATCCCTTTGTCCCTTGGAGCAGTTTGTGTTCTTCCCAAGCTTGCCTTTGCTTGTGAGCTTGCTATCAAGAGATGGAGGATTGAAGTGGTGGAGGCCCAGGTGGAGGACTCAGTTTCTCCGATTCACAGACGTGCCGACAGAGATTGTCACTATTGTAATCTTTGTTTTATATTAATAGAAATATATTTTCTTGTCCAATAATGTGTATTTAAATGAGTATTGAATCCATGGATGCTTTTAAATGCTTATATGTTATTGATTATATATGCTAGAGTAGGTCTAACACAATTATATATAGCATGCTTGTCTTGTTTGCTGAATGTTGAGAGAGCAAATTGCTTATACAAGCGAGAGTGGAAAAGCTCAACAGAGATCTACATCAACCGTCCGAAATAAGGCATGTATCGAGATCCTTTAGTGTTAGACGTTTGGTTTCTCTTGCATATAGGAAAAGATTGATTTATGCGGTTACTCTGTCTGTTGTGGTACCCCAAGCCATAGGAAGTTTTCTCCGTAACAGCAAGTGTTGGAAGTAGATGCACTGTAGAAATGGTCTGTCAACAAGGAAAAGTCTCTCTCTATCAACATCCGCACTGGTGATAATAGAAGCTCTCTCTCTATCAATATGCCCAGTGCACAGAGAAAAATCTCTCTAAAATCTAGCTGCAAAGTCATCAACCTCTGCTAAAGTTGTTGTCTGCTGCCGATTCTTCTTCTTCTTGTTCGAACACTGCCCAGCATAGTGTCTCATCTTATGACAAGCAAAGCACTTAATAATGCTTAGATCCTTCTTCTGCCCATCCCGATGTTTGGCCCTGCCCTTCTTGGGACCTTTCTTGTTCTTCTTCTTCCCCTTTGTTGTCAAAGCCACATCCTCCTCATCCTCCCTACTAGTAGAAGCACTTCCCTGCACAAGACCCCTCCGAGTCTCTTCCTGAACAAAATCATCACACATCATGTCCCATGTAGGTAGGTTCTCCCTAGCAACCAAACCCTCCACAAACACAGACCAAGGCTTTGACACCTCGTTCATAGTTGTCCGCACAAGCTCGGCATTAGGAACTACCTCCCCAACTGCTGCAAGCTCATCTCTCACCTGAGAGATCCTAGTAAGGTAAGACAACATAACCTCTCCTTTGATCATCCTGATACTCTTCAGCTTCTCCCTCAAAACCATCTTCTAATTCTCATTTGAACCCTAAAACAGTCCGATCAAAGCATCCCACATTTTATGTGCTATGTCTTTACTCAAGATGTGAGGAATAACATGGTCTTTAACTGCATCAAGAATTATCCTTCTGGCCTTAATGTCCTTCTTATTGAAGGCAGCAAGTCCAACTAAGTCTGCGGTAGCATCAGGAATGGCAATGGGTGAGCAATCGTATTACTGACTACCTCATCCCATAGCTCATTCGCCTCCAATATCAGCAATATCCTGGCCTTCCATGGGACAAAACTCCCAGTCCCATCAAGCCTATCCTCCATTCTCAGTCCGGTTGAAGTCATATTTTTCAAAAAACAAGTTTCAACAAAATGCTGCTACTATCAAAAGACACTTTTCTGAATTCTAGAAATTACTTTTCTGTCTGAAAAATTATTTTTCTGCCCAACTCAGCTCTGATACCATGTAAGTTATTACTCAATTTCAGCCTCCGGTTTAGATGTAGAAAATATCTCAGCTTAATGCCCAACCCAGAAAAACTTATAACGCTGGAAATAACATAAATTTTCAGACTCAAATAAACACTGCTATAACTCACTTTTTCATGACAGAAAATCAATAAATGCACTTTCAGACAACACACAGTACTCAAATTTTTGGCCAATAGCCCTGGAAAAACCAGTGAGAGAGCAAGTATTTATTATTTCTTCTAGGAAAATATCAGGACAATCATTTTCAGTCAAAATACAACATATCTCAACCAGTGAAAATAACCCAGCATACTGCCTCGATTTCTGTGCATAAGTTGCCTTGATTTATGTGCCTTTCCTTCTCGAAAAACATGCCTGAAATAACAACAAAGTTCTGCCCTCGATTTTTGTGCCAGAAAAATCAATTTTATGTTTTGAGTGGTTCGGTCTCCTAAGACATAGAATTTCAATTAAAGTATTCCAGGGAGTTTTTTGCCCTTGACAATTATGCTTTGCCTATAGCCGAGTATAATTGACGAGGTTTTCTCCCACTTCCTCCAAAGCCGGAATGCCCGATTTTGAATTCTGGGCCTTGGGGGGTTATTAGAGCCCAACTAAGTATATATAAACCTACTAGACATTGTTAGAATAGACTATGGTCATGTCCTAAGTCACGAGGACCCTCAGAAAAAATTCCGAAAAAATTTTACCTGACGCGTCAAAAAAAAAAATTAATTTTTAAAGTTTTTAATTTTTCCTAAATTTTTAATTAAATTTTTCCATAATTTAAATGGAAAAATTCAATTTGTAATAAGTTAGTCATCCGGGACCCGAATTTAGTGATTGAAAGCTCTAACCTTAAGCCAAAAATCATTATTGATCAGCCAACCAGCCGGATCCAACTTTCAAATCATCATTCAGCCACATAACTCATATTTTCTCAAAAAAGTCAGTTTTGGGGAAAATATTGATTAATTAATTAAAATGATTATTTTGGAGAAAATCCAAATCTCTCCAAATTAATCCGAATTAAGCAAAATAAAAGGCTAAATGACATGGCATGGAGCATTTATGATGATTCCAATCAATATCGATCAGTTTCAGATCAAGTATCGGAGTGTAGCAGTTGAACTATCAGTGAGAAATTTGCCCTCTTTGGTCAAATCCGTTTTTGGTTGAAGTGTGGGTTATCTATTGGTTGGGTGATCATTACGAGGGAGGATGAGCCACCTCACCCCCCCTCATTACTCCAGCACTCAGTTGCAGCTCAGTTCAACTCCAAATCATCATGCCGAGCTCATTCAATTACTCCGGTGTTACTCTTAGTTTGGTTTTAGGGTTTTGGTCTTCATTCATTGTATAAATAGAGGCTCTTTCAAGCTTCAGCTCTATCAGGGGTGGATGATTGATGTAGAGAACCTCTGGTGAAATATTGTAATGCTTGTTGCTCTTATGCAACCTATTTTTTAATAAAGGCAGGGTTTGGAGGCTCATGTTGTGTAGATCTTGGATGCATATGTTCTGGTTAATGAGGTGATATTATTTCAGTTTCTTTACTTTTGTTAATTTCTGGGTATTAATACATGCTTTAGAGGGCTTATAAAAGCACGTAAGAATAGGTATTTGTAGCTTTCAAGTTACCTATTTATTCCATTTACTTTCAGAAATCTTAAAGAGCATTGTTTTATTCAGCTATATTTCATGCTTTTGGGTTGTGTTTAGTAAACAATACATGATTTAACCCCCGTTTTTGCATGTGTATAAGTTTTTGTTTGCAGATCACTTCACCGTACCAAGTAAAAGGTTGAGCTAAGTTGCATCTCCTTTTCTTGGAGCCAAGCATACGTTCCTAACAGCTACATGCTATTTGGGATCCAAAGTGGTTTCAAGGATTCAAGATCCAAGTGGTTTATCTTCTCTATTCACCCTAAAATTAAAAATTTTCATTCTTTCACTTTATGTTTGCAAGTAAAATTCTGATTTGTAAAGCTAATCATTTGCATCTTACTTGCTCTCATTTCTAGATCTAGGAAGTGTCAAATTTTTTGCATTTTCTATTAGATCTAGTCAGTACTTGAAGTAGCATTAAATTCCTATTTTTGCTCAAGTACTAAGTGTATTTTGTTAGTGTATTGTAGTGCTTAATCCATCATTTTGCAGGAAAATAGCTCGCTGGTTTTTCTCTTTTCATGACAGGTTAAGCGGGAATGCTGGCAAAAAATCAAAAGATATAAGCTCCAAGAAACATTCATTTTTCCCCTTTCTTCATCCCCATTCTCCAAGTTGCCTTGAAGACATTCTCAAGATCACAAAGGACTCCAAACTTCAAGCATTGTAAACAAGTTAATAAAGAGTGAGTGGGATTACGGCTCCTACACCCCTCTTCCCCCATTTGGGGGAAGCTTGTATCGTCCCTTTGTCATGCTTGTATTTTTTGTTTAATAAACTGCTAAAGGTAGAATAGGATAGAATAATTTCATAATCATTAAAAGTTTGTTTTTCATTAAAGTAAGGTAGTTTATTTCTGATTAGTTCATCATTCATAAAATATAAAAGTAAAAAGGTTTCTTTGTTTATTTACTTAGCTGAATGCAAAGTCTGTTTACTTTTTTTGATATAATTTTACTTACCCCCATGCTTTCCCGATTAGGGCCTAAAAAACCTGAAAGAGACTCTTGGGTAATTTAGCTTTTTTTTTATTAATTAATTAATTCTCTTGAACTTGTCATAACCCAAGTCAAGAGCACTCGCTATCGGAGAGCATAGTTAGACTTGCATATCCTTGCATTAGGCATTTAGATTAGCTAAGTATCTTGAACCTTTGTCATAAGACAAAGTCAAGAGCGCTCTCTGTCGGAGAGTCTTAATTAATCAACTTAATAAAATTTGCAACTCACTCCCCCATAATTAATTAACTTCGTTGTCTCCTTGCCGAAGTATGCTCTGACCGATTTCAAAATCGGAGTACTCATAAACGACATTGGATTTTTAATCTTGCAAGAGAAACATAATAAAATTTAAACCCCATAACCAACGCACCGGGCGTTGTAGGAAATTTCATAAGTTCTTCTTAGTAGAGGCGCCGGAATTCCTCGCTATCTAAGCTTCTCAGCTAGCTGGTCAATCTTCTCAATACCAGCCTAGGATACTAGGCGGGCCACCATGTCTCCAACGGATTAACTTGGAACATTTCCCCGTCTATTGAAAAAACTTCATTGACACCATAAGCAAGACCACTTAAAAACATTTAAAATATACCAAGAGCACTTGCACAACTTCATATTCACTAGCTTTATTTCAAGACTTGCTGTTAATTTCTTTACACATTGCAGTACTCTAACTCCATAAGGCATTGGTCTATTATTTTATGCATAATTGTTATATCTGGATCATTTGTTTTTTGGAACATTTTAATGCATCTTTATAAAGTCTAGAATTATTGTTCATCTTTTAATTCTCTTGATAGCAACGTGGATTGCTTTATGTTATGCGTCAAGTTCATAATAAACAAACACATTTAATCACCATAACTCCTAAACAACACCCATCCGCATCCGTAACCTTTTAAAACACTTTAACAACTTAAGAACCGTAGAAACTCTTTTGTAGGGACTACCCCCCTTGGCTTCGTTAGGAGTTAGCCTAAACGGAGGAGCTAACAATACCTGGCTCTGTGCTTGCCCCCAAGGTAACACCTCTCCCACTTTCTTAAGTGAGGAGACAGCTTTCAGAAGATTTCTGTTGTTGGTGTGTAATCGGTGGACAACATATTTTGGCGTTGTTGCTGGGGACAAATCTTTTTGTTCCTAAACAACCTTTGTTTCTTTTTAGTTTTTTACCTTTTTCCCCTTTTTGGTAGATTTTTAGTCAAATCACTCTCCGAAATTAGACTTAAGTCCACCTGGCGACTCCACTGTCAGTTAACACCTCAAGGTATTCGACTAGAAGAAACTCTGAAGGTTTGCTCAGTTTCATCCCTGACCCTGAAAAAGTCTATAGGAGGAGACTGAACAAACTAGCTTCTCGTAGGATCCTTGCAGAACTTGGATTTGAGTCTGTTTCAGACATCCACCTTTTATTTCCAGAAAACTTAGAAAATTTTCAAAACAATAACTGTTTCCTTGACACAATGGGTGAGTTCTCTACTCAACTCAACTTTACTCAAATAGCAGGTCAACCTCATGACATTCATGAAAAATCTATTGATAAGCTTGTCACTTTCACAAGCACTGATGCCTCTACCTCTGCTGAGCAACATCTCAGATACTTTTCAAAACACTGTGGTGCCTATGTCAGGGGTACTGACAAACATGAAGATGTATACATGACCCTTTTTGCTCTATCTTTGGATGGTAAGGCTGGAAACCGGTATGACAACTTGCTAAACAACTCTTTCACTACCATAGAAGCCTTCAAGGCTGCGTTCCTCGAAAAATTTGGTAACAAAAAGGAGCCTAGACATCTAGTGGTAGCCTTGACTAGTATGAAGAAATCTGATACGAAAACCATGGATGAATTCAATGATAGGTTCACAGAGTTATCAAATTCCATCCCTGCTACTTATGCTCCTCCTACAGCTTCCACTTTGGATTATTACATAGAAGCATTAAGTGGCAAGATCCAATACCAGATTAGAGACAAGGAGTCGACCACATTGCTTCAAGCTCAGAATTTGGCCATTAAAATTGATAAGAATATGCAGTCTTCAGGAGAGTCAAACATACAGGGTTACTCTAGATCATCAACTCCTCTGAAAACTGTGGAACCTAAAGGAAAAGAGCCATCAAACAAGGCATATGAAAAGAAGCTCATGGACTTAACAGAAAAAATGCAAGACATGGAAAGGAAGTACTTAGGACAGATTAAAGAGGTTCAGAATCGGGTCATATCTGTTGAAAGAACTCAACCTCCACCACCTCCTAGAACCTTCCCTGCAAAACCAACATGGCAAAGAAGAAATCCCAGCCATGAACAGAGGCCTCCTCATCAGTTAAAGGCTGCTAACATGGTTGAAACTTACACGCCATTTTGTAGGGCATGTGAAGACCTTCATGAAGAATCTTCCTGCTATTATGCATGCTATGTTCAGGAGCATGGTTTTCCAGAGGGTTGTGGTCCTAAAGCATCATCAAGCGAGCCTGAGTACATAAACTATGTAGCTGACATGCATGATATTTCCGGAGAAAGTTGGAGAGAGGCAAAACAATATTCAAGAGAGCCTGAGTACATTAACGCAGTTGGATAGCTCCATCCTGTCACCACAGAAACCCGGTGTCAAGTCGAAGATTATAATCAACAATTGGATAACCTCACTAAAAACTTTGGTACTAATCCTACAAATGAGCATAGTGATGATAGTTTGGAAGGTTTACTACATTGTGACCTTTTTTCTGAAGAAGATGACTATGATCATGAGGAGGGATATAGTCAAGGATGTGATACAAGTGAGGAAGAATCCCTTACATCTAAGATGGATGATAACTATGAGACTTTAATTGAAAATCAAATCTTAGAGGTTTCATGTGATGAAAGTCCTCCATGCTCTCCACTGAATGACAAATATTTGGAAAGTTGGGTCCCCTGTGATATCTTTGAAACCCAGCTTTTTGAAGAAGATTGTTTTTAGCAGAATTAGGAGTGTAGCCAAGGACTTGATACCAATGATGAGGCATCTCTCATATCCAACATAGATGGCGATGATGACTATTGGACTATTATTGAAAATCCAACCTATGATACTTTTGAAAATATTTTTGAGAATCTCATCTATGATGTGTCCAGCGAGGGGAGTTGTTATTCTAAGATTTATGAAAATTGTAAAGAAGAGCAGTCGGAGTTTTCCTATCATCAGTCAGAATTGTATCTGAGTGTCTGTAATAAGGACTTGGAGAAGCAGTGTAGTGAAGAATCAGATGGGATACAACCAGTTGAAGTTCTTTCTCAACCATCGTCTTCGCATATAGATGTTTATGTTTTGGAGCAGCTTGGGGCTTATACAACGAGTTATTATTTGATAAGCCTTGATGATCAGCATGATGGAGTAGTCGACCTGCCGCATCATCTCGATTTGTATATCAGCGCTATCCAGTCATGGATAGAAGCAGCCTGCGCGAGCACCTACCAGTTTGGGAAGAAGTTTGACGACATTCTTCATGCCTATGATTCCTCATCCAACCCGCCCATTCTAAATCATCACGTAGGTTTGCATTTCTGGAAATTGTGTCCTTACTTCGGCTGGTAACCAAAGACAAAGCAAAACTTTTTTATATTAATAAAATGCTTAGGTGGCTACACTGGATTTTTGATCACACCTAACCTTTTTTGTATCATGCTTAGAGTAAGAAAATAGGCTCCTTAAAGTGAGCATTTACTTTAGCATTCTATTTCTATACTTAAGAATAAATACATTTTTCAGTTAAGTGTTGTCATTCCTTTGAATAAAGCAACTTTTGGATCATTGGCTCTTTTTTATAAAACTTGTGCTACTAAGGTTTTCTTGTTAGGTTGAGATGTTTTTACAGGATATGGAAACCAGAGATTCTGGTGTTCTTGTATGCTCTCCTTGCATAAGAGACTAGATCGAGCACACGGCTCGCAGTTGGAACCAGATGTTACCAACTTATTTGTACCATAGTTGGATTAGCTGAGGAACCGCCAGTTGACAAACATGATAAATGTTTGATTCCAGTGTATCAGATGATCTACCTTTGTGTCTAGCCTATTTTGGCTAGTCAATTTTTTGTTTGAATAATTATGACCATGACCCCGCGGGGTTGGCAATAAAATGTGCTAGTAGGGTGTTTTGAGTGGTTCGGTCTCCTAAGACATAGAATTTCAACTAAGGTATTCCAAGAAATTTTTTGCCCATGACAATTATGCTTTGCCTATAGCCGAGTATAATTGACGAGGTTTTCTCCCACTTCCTCCAACGCTGGAATGCCCGATTTTGAATTCTGGGCCTTGGGGGGTTATTAGAGACCAACTGAGTATATATAAACCTACTAGACATTGTTAGAATAGACTATGGTCATGTCCTAAGTCACTAGGACCCTCAAAAAAAATTCCGAAAAAATTTTACTGAATGCGTCAAAAAATTATTTTTTTTAATTTTTAAAGTTTTTAATTTTTCTTAAGTTTTTAATTAAATTTTTCCATAATTTAAATGGAAAAATTCAATTTGTAATAAGTTAGTCATCCAAGACCCGAATTCAATGATTGAAAGCTCTAACCTTAAGCCAAAAATCATTCTTGATCAACCAGCCAACCGGATCCAACTTTCAGATCATCATTCAGCCACATGACTCATATTTTCTCAAAAAAGTCAGTTTTGGGGAAAATATTGATTAATTAATTAAAATGATTATTTTGGAGAAAATCCAAATCTCTCCAAATTAATCCGAATTCAGCAAAATAAAAGGCTAAATGACATGGCATGGAGCATTTATGATGATTCCAATCAATATCGATCAATTTCAGATCAAGTATCAGAGTGTAGCAGTTGAACTATCAGTCAGAAATTTGCCCTCTTTGGTCAAACCCGTTTTTGGTTGAAGTGTGGGTTATCTATTGGTTGGGTGATCATTACGAGGGAGGATGAGCCACCTCACCCCCCCTCATTACTCCAGCACTCAGTTACAACTTAGTTGCAGCTCAATTCAACTCCAAATCATCATGACGAGCTCATTCAATTACTCCGGTGTTACTCTTAGTTTGGTTTTAGGGTTTTGGTCTTCATTCATTGTATAAATAGAGGCTCTTTCAGCTCTATCAGGGGTGGATGATTGATATAGAGAACCTCTGGTGAAATATTGTAATGCTTGTTGCTCTTATGCAACCTATTTTTTTAATAAAGAAAGGCTTTGGAGGCTCATGCTGTGTAGATCTTGGATGCATATGTTCCGGTTAATGAGGTGATATTATTTCAGTTTCTTTTTGTTAATTTGTGGGTATTAATACATGCTTTAGAGGGCTTATAAAAGCACATAAGAATAGGTATTTGTAGCTTTCAAGTTACTTATTTATTCCATTTACTTTCAGAAATCTTAAAGAGCATTGTTTTATTCAGCTATATTTCATGCTTTTGGGTTGTATTTAATAAACAATACATGATTTAACCCTCGTTTTTGCATGTGTATAAGTTTTTGTTTGCAGATCACTTCACCGTACCAAGTAAAAGGTTGAGCTAAGTTGCATCTCCTTTTCTTGGAGCCAAGCATACATTCCTAGCAGCTGCATGCTATTTGGGATCCAAAGTGGTTTCAAGGATTCAAGATCCAAGTTGTTTATCTTCTCTATTCACCCTAAAATTAAAAATTTTCATTCTTTCACTTTATGTTTGCAAGTAAAATTCTAATTTGTAAAGCTAATCATTTGCATCTTACTTGCTCTTATTTCTAGATCTAGGAAGTGTCAATTTTTTTGCATTTTCTATTAGATCTAGTTAGTACTTGAAGTAGCATAAAATTCCTACTTTTGCTTAAGGACTAAGTGTATTTTGTTAGTGTATTGTAGTGTTTAATCCATCATTTTGCAGGAAAATAGCTCGCTGGTTTTTCTCTTTTCATGACAGGTTAAGCGGGAATGCTGGCAAAAAATCAAAGATATAAGCTCCAAGAAACATTCATTTTTCCCCTTTCTTCATCCCCATTCTCCAGGTTGCCTTGAAGACATTCTCAAGATCACAAAGGACTCCAAATTTCAAGCATTGTAAACAAGTTAATAAAGAGCGAGTGGGATTACGACTCCCGCACCCCTCTTCCCCCATTTGGGGGAAGCTTGTATCGTTCCTTTGGCATGCTTGTATTTTTTGTTTAATAAACTGCTAAAGGTAGAATAGGATAGAATAATTTCATAATCATTAGAAGTTTGTTTTTCATTAAAGGAAGGTAGTTTATTTTTGATTAGTTCATCATTCATAAAATATAAAAGTAAAAAGGTTTCTTTGTTTATTTACTTAGCTGAATGCAAAGTCTGTTTACTTTTTTTGTTATAATTTTACTTACCCCGATGCTTTCCCGATTAGGGCCTAAAAAAACCTGAAAGAGACTCTTGGGTAGTTTAGCTTCTTTTTTTTATTAATTAATTAATTAAGTCTCTTGAACTTGTCATAACCCAAGTCAAGAGCACTCGCTATCGGAGAGCATATTTAAACTTGCATATCCTTGCATTAGGCATTTAGATTAGCCAAGTTTCTTGAACCTTTGTCATAAGACAAAGTCAAGAGCGCTCTCTGTTGGAGAGTCTTAATTAATCGACTTAATAAAATTTGCAACTCACTCCCCCATAATTAATTAACTTCATTGTCTCCTTGCCGGAGTATGCTCTGACCGACTTCAAAATCGAAGTACCCAGAAACGGCATTGGATTTTTAATCTTGCAAGAGAAACATAGTAAAATTTAAACCCCATAACCAACGCACCGCCGTTGTAGAAAATTTCATAAGTTCTTCTTAGTAGAGGCGTCGAAACTCCCCGCTGTCTAAGCTTCTCAGCTAGCTGGTCAATCTTCGCGATACCAGCCTGGGATACTGGACGGGTCGTCATGTCTCCAACGAATTAACTTGGAACATTTCCCCGACTATTGAAAAACCTTCGTTGACACCATAAGCAAGACCACTTAAAAACTTTTAAAATATACCAAGAGCACTTGCACAACTTAATATTCACTAGCTTTATTTCAAGACTTGCTGTTAATTTCTTTACGCATTGCAGTACTCTGACTCCACAAGTCACTGGTCTATTATTTCATGCATAATTGTTATATCTGGATCATTTGTTTTTTGGAACATTTTAATGCATCTTTATAAAGTCTTGAATTATTGTTCATCTTTTAATTCTCTTGATAGCAACGTGGATTGCTTTATCTTATGCGTCAAGTTCATAATAAGCAAACACATTTAATCACCATAACTCCTAAAAAAACACCCATCCGCACCCTTTTAAAACACTTTAACAACTTAAGAGCCGTAGAAGCTCTTTTGTAGGGACTACCCCCCTTGGCTTCGTTAGGAGTTAGCCTAAACGAAGGAGCTAGGAGTAGGTGACAGTACCTGGCTCTGTGCTTGCCCCCAAGGTCACACCTCTCCCACTTTCTTAAGTGAGGAGACAGCTTTCGGAAGATTTCTGTTGCTGGTGTGCAATCAGTAGACAACACACGGTATACTTCGATTAGAGCTATCATGGCACTTGCATCCATGATGAAGTGGGACTTACACCATATGGATGTGAAGACAGCCTTCCTAAATGGTGTGATTGAAGAAGAAGTATACATAGAACAGCCACAAGGATTTGAAGTTGAAGACAGACGGACTAATCTATACAAGTTAAAGAAGGCCCTGTATGATTTGAAGCAAGCTCCTAAAGCTTGGTATGGAAGGATAGATAGTTTCCTGACGAGCTTAAGACTTTACCAAGAGTAAAGCCGATCCTAAGCTTTACTACAAGGTTATACAAGATGAACCTGTCACACAATTACTGTATGTGGATGATCTATTTCTGATAGGGAATGGGAAACAGATTGTGGAATGCAAGAAGAAGCTCGCTGAAGAATTTGAGATGTAAGACCTTGGGTTAATGCATTATTTCCTAGGTCTGGAGGTAAGGCAGAACTCAGAAGGAATCTTTCTCAACCAAGGAAAGTATGCAGTGGAAATATTGAAAAGATTCGATATGTTGCAATGTAAAGCCATGGCCACACCCATGGATGCCAACCTGAAATTGTTGGCTGATGAATTATCAGAATTGGTGGATGTGACTCAATACCGACAAATTATTGGGTCATTGATGTACCTAACAAATACCAGACCAGACATTTGTTTTGCTGTGAACACCTTGAGTCGGTATCTAGTTCAACCTAGACGTGTTCACTTGGTCGCTGCAAAGCATGTGATGAGATATCCGAAAGGGACTATAGACTTTGGTCTATACTATGAAGGAAACCATGATTACAGATTGTATGGTTATACAGATGCAAATTGGGTTGGAAGTATCTCAAACAAAAAAAGTACATCAGGTGGATGTTATATTCTGGGGTCTATTATGGTTTCATGGTTTAGAAGGAAACAATCCAGTGTTGCTCTTAGCACGGCTGAAGTAGAATATATAGCAGCTTGCTCTGCTAGTTGTGAAGCCATATGGCTTCAGAAGCTGATGTCAGGTTTATTCAACCTAGAGTTGGAAACTATCGTGATTCTATGTGATAAGCAAAGTTGTATAAAGATGACGGAGAACCCAGTGTTCCACGATAGGTTGAAGCACATAGAAATCCGGTATTTCTACATTTGAGATATGATGCAGAAGGGAGCCATAAAGCTCCAGTATGTGAGTACCGATGAACAAGATGTTGATGTGTTAACGAAGGCTCTGTCTCGAGTAAAGTTTGAATACTTTCGAGACAAGCTTGGTGTTGTTCGGAAAGACCTTCCTCGGAAGGGGGAGCAATGATGTTGCAGTGGGAGTGTATCATCCCTGGACATCTGTCCTAAAGTGATCCGTAGACTTATGTCTCCGAGAAAGAAGGATTGCATCATCCCTGAACTTTTGTTCAGAATGTATCCGGAGGCTTCGGTCCCCGTCAATGTGGTGGAATTCCATCATCCCTGAACTTTTGTTCAGAATGTATCGGGAGGCTTTGGTGCCCGTGAATGTGGTGGGATTGCATCATCCCTAAACTTTTGCTCATAATGTATCTGGAGGCTTCGGTCCCCGTGAATGTGGTAGGATTGCATCTTCCTTGGAATTAGTCCTAAAGTGATAGGGAGTGAGTATCCTGTAATGGTATCCAGTGACTTCGATTGTCGAGAATGTGGTAGGATTGTATCATCCCTGGACTTAAGTCCAAAAGTGATCCGAAGACTTTCGTCTTCGTATTGTGGATTGCAGGTTGTTGATGATGTTACTGATCGAAAAATCAGAGTATGATGATGATGATGATGTTGCTCAAAGTATTGATGATGACGATGATGATAGTGTTGATCGAAAGATCAAAGTGTGATGATGATGTTGCTCAAAGAATTGCTGCTAATAATGATGATGATCGAAAGGTCAAAATACTATTGATGATGATGCTGCTGAAGACTAAAATGTTGACGATGATGTTGTCGATCAAAGTGTTGCTGCTGCTGAAATTGAAGATGAAGACTATATGTCAAAGATATTGAAAAAGCTTCTTTTGATTTATAGATGTATCACCCTGATGATGTTGAAGATGATCTCTCTCCTTCTCATGTTGTTGTTGTTGATGTTGTTGTAGAATACCCTTCTCGTTAAGGGGGCGTGTTGAATTATTGTAACTTTGAAGTGTATTCACTTATTACCCCCGATGTTCCTATCGAGAGAATCATTTGTATTTCATTATACCCCGATGATCCTATCGAGAGAACTATTCAAAGTCATGAGGAAATTCCCTCCATTGTAAGTTGGGTCATTAGCACCCTAATTAATATTATATTAAGTTGTTTGTGTCCTCTTAGAGAAGTCATCCCAGTCAGTTTTAGTGGGGACGACTTGTTGGAGTGAATTGTCAAGTGAACAGAAGAATATAAATAGAAGTGGGGCTCTCCTCCTTTGCACATGCACACACACACACTCACTTGTGTAGTCCATAAGAGAGAGAGATAGCTGTAGCTGCAAGGAGGAGAAGGATCAGTCTAGGGTTTTATCTTTTATCTTTTGATCATCTATATTGAGGAAGCTTTTGCTGGATTTTTCCCATTAGGGTTTTCCCAAGGTAAATATGTGTTGATCTTGTGATACTGTTTCTTTCAGTGATCTTGTCTATACGCTTTTGTTATGAAATTGAAATTGAATGAGGATAATCTAGCTTAGCATATGGAATCTTAACAGAGACATCACATACGGTCAACCAAACTCTGTCCAATCACACTCAACTCAATGACACCACAACCAACCTCAATCACAGTCAACGAATGATATACCTCAACCAAGACTTAACCAACTATGTCAAACTCAGTCAATCTCATAAACTCTTAGACACAAAAGAATTTTTGACACCACTCAAATCAAGTCAACAAATCAAACAAATATCAAGCAAATAGTC
This sequence comes from Pseudotsuga menziesii, assembly GCA_001517045.1. NCBI lineage: Eukaryota > Viridiplantae > Streptophyta > Pinopsida > Pinales > Pinaceae > Pseudotsuga > Pseudotsuga menziesii. Next base: position 1,195,952 of record LPNX010360179.1, on the reverse strand, counting down.
ACTTACAATACTGTCAAAGGTCGACATTAACAGTCAATAACAGTCTAGCTCCATTTAGGTCAAAGACACAATGATCAACACTTGTCAAACTAGTTTTCAAAGAAAACACTTAGGTTGATCAAAGAAATGACTCACAAGATCTATTACTTACATGTCAACTTCTCATTCAATACTACACTATACAAGAGTCAAGATAAACACCAAAATCCATGCCAACAATATCCAAGATAATCATCAAGATATATATCAAGATCACATCAAGATATATGCCAAGATAACCATCACCATAGCCTCCATAACATATTCAATGACTTCAAAGAGATATACCAATATATAGGCTCGCATACTAAGGTCAAAGAGGAACTCTATTCATGAGAGACATGTGCCATTACAAGAGAAACCTAGAAGCATGAACCATACCATTTTGAACATCACAAAAAGAATAAATAATAGACAAACCAAAAGAAACTCTATATCATGTCATCACATAGCCCTCACAACAAGCTTTCCAACGAGCCAAGAATTTTGTAACTCTGATTTCGTATAAGAAAGTTATGCCAATTTTAGTGAAGATGCCCAAAAATTTCTCCTCCACAAAGTTTCATACTTTTCTCCAAGTGTTGTGAAATACCAAAGAGAGAATTGATTGATGAACAAATGAAATGTTTGATATTCTATTTATATAGGTCGTGGAGGAAAGTTAGTACCTCAAACTGGGCCAACATGCAATTCAAAATTACAAATAATTAAATTCTCTTTTGTTTGGTCCGTTGACCCAAAAAGGTGGGGTACACCAACTTCAGAAATTTATATCTCTTCAACCGTAAGGAATTAGAAGATGCTCCACATATCAACGGAAATGGCTTGACGGGCACTATCTCTCTATGATGGGTTTATTTGTAAATTCTTGGTCTAATACCCTTAAATTCTTCAATATGTCCAGGACGTCAAAGACCCCACACATGAGGGTGCCAAAGACCATACCACCAACTTCAAGAGTTTCAAAGTCTTCTTCAACATATCAAGGCACATTTGTGGGCTCTACCTCCATCTACATCCCAATAGCCATATAACCACAAATAGGACCATACATCAACATGGTTCAAGACCCAAGGCACCACATGCAAGGGTTTCAAAAAGATATCATATAGTATTTAAACAAGATACTTTTCATGGACTTCAAGCCCGTCACATAGGACTCCATCGCCAAGTGAGGAGGGCATCATGACCAAAGACTCCATCATATCAAAGGCTCCAACAATCATGGGCTTACAAACCACCATATGTATGGATTCCAAGACCCAAATCATTTCTAAATGCACCATCAATGATCATATAGTACCCAAGGGTCATCATTTCGCCATTTATGTGGGTGCCAGACCTTCTCATGCATAATGACCATCTCCAAGGGTTCCAAGTCCTCACCAAGTCATTAATGACCACATCATCACCTTTAAGGGGACAAGGACCATTAAGCCATCAAACATGGGTCCAAGGGCTTCTTCAAGGCTTCTTCATCAAGCAAAGGGCTTCATAGGCTTCTTCAACCACCTCAACCATACCAGGAGACCTCCAAGGGTCAAGAACCATCATGGCATCACCTGTGGGGTTGCTAGACCTTCTCCTGGGGTAATATGACCTCAATAAACACAAATGACCACTGAAAGGGTCATTTGGACTCTTGCAACTTCTTCAACACATCAAGGACACTTTTGGAGGGTACTGGGGCATAAGTTGTGGTATTGGGGAACCAGAGAAACAACTGGGGAACCGTAAACATCTTTGGGGTACTTAAACACTCTACAGGGTGTTCAAGGCTTTTGCCATTGTCCCAAGGGCTCCAAGGGCTTCAAACTTGGGCTTAGACAAGATCAAAAGGTATCCTTAGACACTGACACTTACTTAACCCTCAGGGGCTCCTCAAGGGGCACCAAGACATGTTAGCATCAATGACTATACACTATTGCCATCAATGAAAACTTAATCAATAGTACTTTTATTATATTATTACTATTCCTCCTTCGAGAGATGTCATTTATGTAATTGGTCATGTAAAAGTCTTGAGGTAAAACCTCTGTTGTAAATCGGGTCAATAGTACCGACAAAAGTATTTTATAAATGTTATTTTGAGTCTTCCTAGGTAGGTCTGTTGCCGCCTAATACACACTTTATGACACGGGGAAGTCTCCAACCCGCTTTGTGTGTCCTTGGGGGCAAGTTAGAGCTGGGGACCACTGTCACCACAGTCCACAACTCCTCCGTTTAGGCCCAATCCCAACAGAGCCAAGGGGGGTAGTCCCTATAGGAAGGTTTATTAATAATTCAGTTAAAGGGATTTTATTTTATAAGGTTACAAAATGACAAGACCAGTGCCTAACTTAAATGGAGTCAAAAGATTACAAGTTACAAACTTACAAAAGAATAAGAATTATTATCCACAGTTGTCTAAGCTAAGCAAGATTTACAATATTAACAATATGAACAAGTGCTAAAGAATGGTTAAACAAATATACAATGATACCTGAAAAGAAACAAGACACACACCGGATGAACAAGTTATTATGTCAAAGATCAAACAACAAACTGCTTTCAAGTTACAAGACCTAACAATATTTTACTCAAGCATGCCACAGTACTTGAAAGATATTATACTTGAAGGTGCAAAGTACTGAAATGAAATTTAAATGCTTGCAAGATGTACTTGTAAAATGAAAGCCTTAAAAAGCAAGGACTTTGAAGCAAATACAGAAACTGAAATGTGGGTAAGATGTTTTGCAATGTCTCTTGGTTCGTTTTAATAGATTTTATTAAAGTTGAAGTCTTTGATTAAGTTTTAGATCCGGTGGTGTGACTACCCCAATCTAGTACTTCTCAAGTCAAAGAGGGAATGTTGTTGCGCTCAACAAAGTGGGAGCAAAGCCCACCCGTAGCTCACAGGTCAAACCCCAATGCCCTGGTGCTCAACAAGGGGGACGTCAAAGCGCCTAGAGACCCCCCACGGTCTACTACCCCAAGTCGCCTCCGAGGGCACTGTTTTTAATTAACTGGAAAAACAGCTGGATGGATGCCTATTAAACTAAGACTTCTCTATCCCCTGTCGTATCTCGCGAGTACCCTCAAGGGTGATAACCGAGTAGAGGAGCAGGAAATAGAGAAGTTGTTGTTGGTAAGTTTTAAGGGTTGATTTTAATCTTGGTGGTTAACCTGCAAGGTAAATTTTAAACTGTCAACAAGATCAACCAAGCGGTATCCCTTATGGGAGGTGCTGGTACTTGATCTTGGACTGAAAAAATAAAAAAATGTGTGATTGTAACAGAAAAAAGAAAAGTTGTTTTAACTAACTAAGCCCCCACTTCTCCTGCTTTTCATATCCAACTTGAAGTCCCTAAAGGGAGATGACAAGTGGATAGAGGATACACAGGATGGGTGAGTTGTATGGTTACCTTTAACTGAAAATAAAACAATTACTGAAACTCAAAAGAAACTGTAAATAGCTAAAGCAATGCCTAACCGCACAACAATCTCTGTGACAAAGATGGTGGTCTGTCAGAGAGATAGGTGGGTGAACAGCAAAAATAAAACTGATTATACTAACCTCACAACAATCTCTGTTACAGAGATGGTGGTCTGTAACAGAGATAGGTGGGTGAACAGAAAATAAAACTAGGAAGGAAAATACAACTAGCTAAAACAATAAACTGACCTCACTTCAATCTCTGTGACAGAGATGGTGGTCTGTCACAAAGATAGGTGGGTAAACTGAATAAAACTTGCAAATGAAAAAACTAACTCTAAGCAACTACTTCTACAAATTTACAGCAGAGAAATACCCCAAAGAGAACTTCTCATTTGGGGTTTAAAATGTAATAGAAGAGAGAGGAAGTGTAGTTTAGGGCCTCTTTTGGACCAAATTTTTTGCTGGGTTTTCTGGGCAATTTAGGGCAGCATAACCCCCTCTTTCTGTGCATAAAACCTGCAAAAAATCAGCAACTTACTTACTGGAAATTACTGCAGAAAACTGAACAGAAAGTTAGAACAATTTAGTGAAAAACCCAGAAATTTTACAGAAAAATCTGAACTTTAAAATTTTAAGAAAATGAAATTTCAGTAGTTAAAATGAGAGTTTTGGGGGTGCAAATGGTACATAAACAGCAGATTTATAAGCCTATACTAATATAATATGGATGGGGGCCCTAAAACAAGAGTTATATTCACTATACAGTGAATAAAACCTAGTTTTATGAAGGAAAACAGAAAATGGCCGAATTGAAAATCCGGAAAAATGAACACTTGGAGGAGCCCTTCTTGGCTTGGAAAACCTGTAAATAAACTTGAGAGAGCTGCAAATGTAAGCAAAGAGGTGAGTACCCAATAAATCTACCAAAATACTTTGATAAATATTATAGAAAAAATTCACATATGGAAGTAGAAATACTTCTACTTACAGATCCCTCCACAAAATACTTTGTGGAGAGCTATCTAAGCTAATACAAATGCAAATAAAAAAAATACGATACAAGTTACCTCACCAAAAATATATGGAATGTAGCATGACGGAAAAATGTTCCTCCAAAGTATTCTTCTATGATTAAATGGCCCAGCTAGGGCAAAGCTTCAATACAAAAATGGCAAGAGGCCCAATATGAGAAGAGAGTGGGGAAATATTCCGGCAGCATAACAATAGCATGAGAAATCATGTTCAAATGAGGGAGTGAGACCCCCATTATATAGTTGAGGAAGACCCCAACCCCTTAAAGATCAACGGCCAAGATTAGATCTCCACCACTAGATATAGGTATTTGACTTTGCATCCTCCTCAATCATTCTCCACCTTTAGATTACTTTTCAATCCATGGCTTAGATGCTTGATCCATGTCACAATAAAGCTTAACCCTTAGATCCAGGGTTTTCATGACTCAAGTGGGGCCTCCTTTGACTCAACTTTTAATTTTATCTTTAATTTTTTAATCTTTTACTTTTTATTTTTATCTTTTTACTTTTAAATCTTTTAATCTTTTACTTTTTATTTTATTTTTTTACTTTTAAATCTTTTAATCTTTTACTTTTTATTTTTATCTTTTTACTTTTAAATCTTTTAATACTTTATTTTCAAGTTTTAATCTTATATTTTTTATTTTTATCTTTTTATTTTTTATTTTTTAATCTTTTACTTTTTATTTTTATCTTTTTACTTTTAAATATTTTAATCTTTTACTTTTTATTTTAATCTTTTTACTTTTAAATCTTTTAATACTTTATTTTCGAGTTTTAATCTTATATTTTTTATTTTTATCTTTTTATTTTTTATTTTTTATTTTCTATTTTCTATTTTCTATTTTATTTTTTTATTTTTTAATTTTTGATCTTTAATTTTTTAATTTTTAATTTTTAATTTTTATCTTTTATTAAGACAAGAAGAGCACCCCGCTTGGGAAATCTTCAAAAATTTATTTTGACCATGGGGGGGTTTATTTCTGTGTTGCATGGGTTCGCATACCGAGGGGTCGGGTACACGTACCGGGTACTTGGGTACGGCAATGGTACGTACCCTCACGTACCGTGAGCATTAATGACGTACCGGGTACTCCGTAAAAAAATTTAGGGTACGTTTTCAGGAAATGGTACGGCGTACCCCGATTTTGGGTACACCTGGGGTACAGCAATTTCCAAATTTTATAAAAAATTCCTAAATCGTGGGCCGTGGCAATGTGGCCGATAAATCGTGGAGTTTGCATTGCTATTTAAAACCCCCCCAAACCGTAACTATATGCAATATTCATTGATCAGTGAAGGAACAAGTTTGATTTTCATTTTTCATTGTCCTCGGCCCTGGGTATCGACGGAGGTATAGCTCGTGGGCTGCACAGTGTATCAGGCAGCATTACAATTTACAGGGTATAGCTCGTGGGCAGCACACAGGCTGCATAGTGTATCGGGCAGCATTACAGGGTATAGCTCGTGGGCTGCACAGCATATCAGCCAGCTCCAGCTCGTGGGCAGCACAGCGTATCGGCCAGCTCGTGGGCAGCTCAGGGTAAGTCAGTTTTAGTGTTTATTTATGTAATGTTTAAATCAACCTTCAGGGCGAAAGAAATTGCATTTTCTTCTCAAATTGTTCTGTGACTTGTCCATACCATGAAATTGTTCTGTCCAATAAAGAAATTGTCTGTCCATTTTAAACAAATTCCAGAGTTCCATTTTAAACAAATTCCAGAGTTTTATTTTCTAAATATCTTATATTAATAATTAATTTTGTAGAAACCCCATTTGATTTTTGGAATGGCAGCGAATTATTGACCATAGGCTGTCACTATAGAATCCTGCTGTAAGCGAGCACTAATATTAAGGCGTTTCAGCCAATTTTATTAACTTAAATGGTATCCAACATTTTTTAATTAAAAATTAGAACAATACCCAACATTTTTTATTTACAGTTTTCCTGCATGTTGTCAAATACGTGACAGTTAATTTCAAGTTAAAAATTAACTCTTCCAATCATCCACAGTTAAAAATTGAGAAGATGGATAATGCAAACATAAATCCAAAATCTATTTGTCAATATAATTACTATTATTATACAAAGAGCTTGGAAACAAAAAGGGTAGGCATACAGTTCTATTAATATATATCGGGCAGCATTTCAGTTTCATTTTTAATATATATTATATATTATATATATATTATTAATATATATATATATAGTACCCTCGACGTACCGAAGTACCCTGTTTCAAAAAGTGCCGTACCCGTACCCGTACCCGTACCAGTACCCGTACCCGTACCCGTACCCACGTTTCCTGGCAACATAGGTTTATTTAAATAAAAATTAACTATGATTAGCCACCTCCCAAACTTAATTACCATGGCCTTATTTGATTTTTTCCTTCAAAATCAAATAATTTAATTTTTTGACTTAGGGAAGTTAATTAATTCCTTAGGGGAGATAGACCCCTCATGACCAAAATTGGTCTATCTCTTCAACCCCTTATCAGAATGACATGGGACTCGAAGTAGTGGCTTAGGGGGTTTCATAGCAATTTACCTTGCATTCATAGCCCCTATACAAAGTGCCAGTGCTTGAGTAATTACATTATTACATCAAAATTGAGTTAATTAACCACCAAGGGGTGAAATTAATTAACTAGGAAAAAATAATAAAAATACAACAAGATAACGAAACTCCGCAAGACTCTATACAAATGTCTAGCATGGTCATGAATCATTTTTTGAAGCCTTAGCCACCTCATGGACTTGACTGGTAGAACGCCCGTCACCACTTTGGAGGATTTTGAGTGAAAAACCAAACCAATTAAAATTGTTTATACAACAAGATCAATTGGAAAGGGAAAAAACACTCGATGAGGGGACTTCCCTAACAACCAGTTCCATGGTGTGGCATCCATATCATATGACCCACACTAGTACATAAAATTACATTAATTTTCCCCCGCAGGGGAGCGGACATTTCGTTTTACAAAGGGGCAATTGCCTTGCAGAAGTGAAAAAATCCTCAGATTTTTCCAAGGTATGACTTGTACAATTATGTACATCTTCATGTACATGGAGTTGCCACTTAGTCGAAATAGGTGGGCAACAAGGTCGACACTAATTAGAGAATGAGGCCAACCTGGTTAAGTAATTAGGTCACTCACTTGATGAGTATAAATAGGCGAGGTGCCTCACTCATTTAGACACATCTCTCACACAAGTAAGTGCGCAAGAGACAGAGTGAGGAGGTTAGTTGGAGAGAGGAAGTTGCTAGTCTTGTTCTTGGTTGTTCACTGTACTTAGTCGAATTCTATATTGAGGTGGTTTTGTTGAGTTTTCTCCCCCAAGAGGGTTTCCCCACAAAAATCTTTGTGTTATTTTTGTCTTGCTGTGCTTGTCTTTCTTTCAGTGATCCTAATGTTATGGTTATGATGTTATGATGTTAAATGTTTAAAGTTCTTGTATTACCATTAAAATCTTAACAAGAAGTCCTTGGAAGCCAATTTTGGCCCTTTTCAAAATTTTGCATGTTCATACCCCTCAAGGAATTTGTAATAAATTGACGTAGCATGATGACTTTTTTAAAAGACTTGGCTTTCCTAGGACTTAGAAATCGATACGTTACTCCAGAGTGTTTTTCCTTGTTAATTATATGTTGCTTTTCAGCGACTTATAATTTTCAAGTTTTTCCCTCCAACCTCCAAAGCTGGAGTAATTGTCTTGGTGGTTGGGCCTTCGGAGGTCATTAAAGTCTAAGTGTCTATGTATATTACCATGCTAGTCATCAATTTTGAGTCATATGAACATGCACCAAGTCCCCCCTAGGTTTATTTTATTTTCCGCAAATAAAAAAATTTCTTTTAAAATAGACGACTTTTTAATATTTTAATTGTAAAAAGTCAAAAAAAATGGTCATGAGGTGGATTTTGACGTGGAGGTGCTCGTTTTCTAACTCAAAGCATGCATTTAACCCCTAAACCCACTTTTGAGAAAAAATGAGTGATTATTTATCGCTTAGATTAAATTTCTCTTGAAAAGTGAAGAAAAAAAATTTTAAAAAATAGAAAATATGGAGAAAAATCAAATCCCACCAATCAACGAAACTTGTCCCATACATGTTTCAAAGGTGATGAAGTCAATTCGAAATCATATCCAAGTTAACTGGAGTCTAAATCCACTTGATTCCAATTAAATCCAAGTCAAGTTGAGTTTGCCAGATTGAGGGGGGCCCATCTCTCTTTGATGGGGGCGCATTCTTGAGTTGGCATCATCATATTGGAGGGGAGATCATCCCAAGAAAGGGGGGCACACCTCATGAGACGTGGCGCTCATCCTTTTGAGTTAACTCAACCTCAATCCCTTTAATCAAGCTAGGAACTCACCCTCAGTCTCTAGTTAGCTAATGCGCCCCCCTCTGGCTCTTTTGCTATTTAAGCAAGTGTTTGGGCTCCATATTTCTCATGGTTAGAGGACCAAAAGGATATTGAAGCTCTGCTTCTTTATTTTGTAAATATCATTTGAAATAAAAAGGCTTTGGAGGCAATCTATGGTGTAGTGCAAGTATGTGTGTGGATGATCATTGTCGTTTTATGAGGTAACATGTATTAGTTTCATGCTACTTTCCTGTATTGTCAGTTCAACCTACATAGGATTATTGTTAATCAATAGAAAAGAATAAGCAAGTTTGTTTACTTTCTTCATTATTTTATTCATCAATGCATAGAGATCCATGATTGGTATGTTTATTTGTTTATATGAATACTATTCGAATTCTAATACAGGTTGTACTGAATCTGACATTTTGGTTGTAGCATTGTTTAAGCTGTGTAAGTGATCTCGCTTCAAGGAGTGACGGTTCTAGTTTGACTCTTTCATCTCTTCAAGCTCATTTGGAAAACAAAGTCCCTCTGCTCTCCACCAAAGCAGACTCCACAGCCCAAAAGTTCCCAAGCTTCTAGCTTCTTTCTTCTCTCTTTCCTTCACCTTCTTTCAAATTATTTTGGTTACGATCTTGCATGGTTAGCTAGTTAGTCTCTTTTGTTAAAAGATTTATAGATAATTTACTAAGTATGCTTTCTATTAACTAGATCTAGTTATTTAAGTTTTATTTTTAGTAGATCTAGTTCTTATTCAAGTATTTAGTTTTTGCTTGGGATTATGTCTTTCATATACTTGAATATTTTTATGCTTTTAATGTTGTATTTGGTACATTTGGTGCATAATAGGTGGTTGGTTTTACACTATTGACGAGCAGGTAAGAGGAAGTGCTGCCGAAAAATCAAAGATCTAGGCCATTCAAGACTGTTGCTGCCTTTCACACACCTAGGGGGGGCGTGGCAGAAATCTTCAAGCCACTCGGTGTGTCCTTGGGGGCAAGTCTCAAGTCAAGGTTGTCACCTTGTTCTTAACTCCTCCGTTTAGGCTCAACTCCTAACAAAGCCAAGGGGGGTAGACCCTATTAAGTTACTAAGGCTAATTACTTTAGTACGATGGTATTAAATTGAATAAGTTGCTTAGGAGTTTGAAGTTAACAATTGAGAACCACAGATGACAAGATGAAAAATAAGCACAAGTAAGCACAATGCTGACACACAATATATATATCGAAAGAAGTAAACAAATAACCAGTACCTTAAAATGGAGTCGCAAAATGATTAAATGTGCTTGCATGTGCTTGGAGTGAATGTTTTGCAATTGTCTCTTGGTACTTTTTAAGTTAATATGAAAAATGAGTGGATTAAATTAGGTGAAGGGGGACTCCAGATATACCCGAGGGGTACTTGGAGTATGTCCAAAAATAAAACCTTCATGGCTACCCGCAAGGAATGTGTGGGCTGAATGGAGTCTCTGAGACTATGTTCATAATACACCCGCTAGGGTGTAACAGAGATCGGCGCCTCGAGATCACTGTCTAGTAGTTCTCACTTCCTTTGGGTATTTTGCCACCATTTACGGTTTGATCGAGGCGTTGGATTTTCGCCTGATGGTGGTTAATTGGGGTAGATGAAACCTAATTAATCTAGTCACTCACGTTGCTTTTGATACAGCTTGACTGATCGAACAAACCGCAGCCAAAACGCAGAGCAGAAACACCGAAGTCTTTGTAATTTTTAGTAAATATTAATCGATGTGTTTTTATTAAAAAAAAGAACCCTCCAGGAACCTCTTTTGATCCAAGTGGACCTCAATCAGGGAATCAAGGAGGGGGTTGATTTTAAATGATTGCTTGCAGAAACTAACAGTGAATAATGAAACAACAAAAATAAAACAAACCACGGGTTCTCTAATTAAATCTACCACGATCCTCTCTCACCTTTCGGTTCAATCGGGATTCGTGGGGTAAGTATTCAAGTTACTTTGACTTTATAATATGGAAGATATGATGAAAGTAATCAAAGTAAACTATTTTGCATAAATAAAACTAATCTAGAGCAAAAAATAGAAAAAATGCAAAAAAGGAAAAAAAGACACGAATCCCCCCAGGGGGGATGGGGAATGGGCTCAAAAGAGCCTGTTCGAAATTATTTTTTATTACCAATGGTTACAATATCAACAAACTGATATAATGCCTCTTGGTTCTTATACAGAACAAACCCAAGAGCTTACAAAGTGCAAAAATTAAAGATTTCGGGAAATGGGGAGACCCCTAGGGGGTTCCGGATGGCCCAAAAGTCACTTTTCGGACAGCACCTCCTCTTTTCTGTTATACCTACTAAAAACCAGCAAGCTTATTAAACTGAAATATGCCCAAAAGCACTTTGAAAGTACCTTTGGGTCAACCCACTTTTAACCGAAAACAACTAAGTTAAAACTAGTTTAAAAAATGGTGAAAAAGGAACCAAGGAAAGCAAGATTTCCTTGGGATCTTGGCTTTCCTTTTGGGCAGCCAATATGATGTGCACTGATTGCTGGATTTATCTTTTAAATTACGACAGAAAAAGTTAATGCATGCAAGCTATAGATTTCCTTTAAAATACCATGCAAAAGACAATTTATTTATGCCAAATCTATGATGCTTATGGAAAACTTTTGAAAAACCAGAGATCTAGCTTTTTGAATGCTTATGTATGAGATCTAATGAGATATTTTGCATATGATAAATTAGCTCATCCATAAACAAATTAACCAAGAAGATTTAATTTTTTTTTAAAAAGAGAAGAAGAGGAGAGAAGATTGGTTCATTGCTTGAATGGAACAAGTTGAAAGGAGGCCCTTTTGTGGAGCGCTGAGGGACAGAGTCTTGAGCTTATTGGATAAGGAATGGCGTCAATATTGATCCACACCTTCATCCGATCGGGAACCTGCAACTAAATCACACAAGCCTGCACAACACCTCATGAGATCTGGATAAAGATGTATGAAACAAAAAAATGAAAAATCATGCAAAAATAATCTTATTTAAGCATATAACTTAGATTCATGAGCATACATAATATGAATAAACAAGAGCAAGTAATCTTACTTGCCTAGTTTACACCCTTACTTGATTCAACCGAATCCTTGAAGCCAGAATACAAAGCAGCACAAAAATTGGAAAAAAAATTGCAATTACCACATTAGCAGCATGATGCTGGGAATCCACACAATCACATGCACTACACGGTATAGCCTCCAAAGCTTCTTTATTCACAATGAAAATATAGCAGTATTACAATGGCAACAGCTCTTCAATCCAACTCTAACTAGCTTGGAAAGGAGGAAACTATGCTTTATTTATAGCAAAAACTAAAACCCTAGCCCCGAGGGGGCGCATGCCTGACTGAAAGAGAGACTAAAGCTGACAAAGAGTCAAGCCGAGCCTGATCTGATGGTGAACTGAGTCTGATCTGATGATGAACTGATTCTAGCTGGATGAACTGGGTCTAACTGGACTAGAACTGCAAATCAGAGTGACACCTCACCCAGTGAACTGAGTCTAATCTGATGATGAACTGAGTCTGATCTAATGATGAACTGAGCCTAACTGGATGAACCGAGTCTAACTGAACTAGAATTGCAAATCGGAGTGACACCTCACTCAATGAACTATACCAACCAACAAACAACTCCCAGCTTGATCCACACGTGTGGAGGAGAGAAAAAGGAGGGCGCAACCCTAGATCTGCATGAGCCAGTTAAGCTCCTCTCCAGCCCACATCATGCCTTCAGTCAAGGAGTGGGAACTCTCGGTCAAACTAAAGCCAATGAGACTGAATTCAATCAAAACAGAGCAAAATCCACTGATTTAGGAATTTGGATTTGCTCCATTATTTAATTAATTTTTAATTAAATTAATTAATATTTGATTTTTTTTTGGATTTTCTCAACTGAATGATGGAAAAATCACTCAAAACTTAGGAAAAATGGGTTTATGGGTTTATCAGGTGCTCTAAGTTAGAAAATGAGCACCTCCATGACTGAATCTAACTTTTAACCCCACTTTTATTACAAGACCAATTTTTCCAATTAGACTATTAAAAAATAGCCTAAGTTTTGTGAAAAAATTAAAATTAAAATTAAAAAATAAAAAAAACAAAACCTAGGGGGACTTAACACATGTTCATATGACTCAACCATAATGCCTAGCATGTTTATACATTGACACACGGACTCTAATAACCTCAATATGCCTAAATGCCAAGCTACCCACCCCAACTTTGGAGGTATTGAGTGAAAAACTCAGAAATTATCAGTCGTTTATTCAACAACCAATAATAACCAAGGGAAAAAACACTCTGGGCTGATCGGATTGACAAATAAAGTCCAAGAGACTGAGTCTTTTACAGACACTACCATGCTAGAACATTTTATTACAACTCCCCCAAGGGGGTATGAACATGTGGTATAGTACAACAAGCACTTCCCATAAGCAATTCTGAAGGTCTTCTGAAGTTCAAACAAGTCATCTTTGTCCAGTCCACCGGGCTCACTTGATAAAAAACCACTAAGTACAACTTAGGTGGTAACAGGGACCTCCCAGAGCAACATACATCGATCCTCTTCTACTTTATGAAACTTGTAAGCCTGCTGGATCCAAATCTATAAGGACCATAGGAATCCACCTTTTATCTTGTAACAATAATAATAAGAGCAAGTGGGCTACCATGCGCCCACACTCCATCACTTTAGGGGGGATTCCAGTGGTCTCTTGCATGATGTGCATGTTTTGATTTTCTGCTTTAATTTTTCACTTTAACAATAGTTTAAGTCACTTTGAAACACACACTTTCCACTTAGTTATGTTTGCTTTCAATAATTTGTTTTGTTTGCAATAAAGTGACTAACCACTACGCTTTCTTGAAGTACAGTGCTAATGAGAGGGCTTGCCTGAGTAGGTGGTATTCCAGAAAAGAGATTTGTAGTTAGATTAATTAGATGACATTTATTTCTTGCAAGTTTTCAGTTTATTTTATTTCTTCATTTTCAATAAAGTAAATCATATTTCTCTACTTCTCTTATGTATGCTCTTGTGAACACTGTAGGCCTTTGGGTTGGAACGATGGGGCAATCAAAAAGGAACTTGTAGCACTTTGTAATTACTTCACAATAAACTCAACTCCCATAGACGAAAATCCAACGTCTTCAACACTTTATCATTTTGTGGGCAAATCCTCCGGTGAAGGGGGAACTACTACGTAGTGACCGTGGGGATCCGTCAAGCTACACTCTCGTTTGGTGTCAGTGTTGAACACACCCCCGCGACTCTAATCTGGCCCTTTTTCTCATGGAGAACCACACATGGTAATCCGGATTCATCCCACGTACTCTAGAGTATATTGGAACTTCCCTTGCCGCTAATTACTCATTTAATAAATATAAAGTTTACTAAGAACAAACCCACTCCTTAATCCACTCATTAATAATAATTAAAACTGGCAACCAAATAATTGCAATACTTTCACGTCACAGCAGCATTATTTCACATCTCGGCATTGGTCTACAAATCTCAATTCTTTAAGTTTAATCTATATGTCGTGAATGTTTTGCTTTCATATGTTGTGGAATTGATATTTATCATTTGCAAAGTCTTATTTCAGTGATTATCTTCACTCGTGGATTAATGTTCATCTAGTTCTTGCAATTAATTCCTAGAATAGTTTTTTTTCTTTCTTAGATTGACAACCTTCGTTTTTCTTTTTTTAGGGACGACCCCCCTTGGCTTCGCTAGGAGTTAGCCTAGACGGAGGAGTCAAGATCAAGTGACAGTGCTCAACTCTGGCTTGCCCCCAAAGTCTCACCTAGTGGCTTGAAGATTTTTGCCACATGACCCGAGGTGTGAATTAGGCAGTAGCGCAGAAAAACCCGCAACCTCAAAAAACTTTCTAATCCTTCCTAAGAAACCCTCGTGCAATCCTTAGTTGACCCCATTTGCCCATTTAATAAGACACTGGTCTCCAATCCCTTAATCACCTTTATCTTTTCTAAAAACCTAAAACACATTGTTTTGCTATAGTTACTCTTCAAATTCACCTTGGAGTTTGACACCATGTGATATATACCTTGGACATTGAAAACTTAAGTTGAGGACAGTTTGGTTAAGGAGCATACTTCATGGAGCTTGCGAATGGTCTAGGGACCCAAACACATATGTTGAGGAGGAGCACTAGACCTTAGTGACCACATTGGTAAAAAAGACAGTAACATGAGAAGTAGCATTGGGCACATGAGAGGCTATGTGGCACACAGTTAGAGGAGTACCTTGCGAGAGGATACTTACATAGCAAACCACTATGGAAAATGGAGTGTTGGACTAACAACTTCTTGGTTGTAGAACACACCATCATGGAGGGTGGGCATTCAGTCTTGTTACCCCTTTTTGAGCAGGGGTGATTTTGATCAATTTTTCTTGAGATGAGATCTATGGCTTCACCATAAATCTTTAGTTATAGGTCCTTCAGTTTGTCAAATGGTCCATGTGCCTCGATATGCCCAGTCAAAGACAGTACCTGATCCTCTAGTGATGTGATATTTTCTAACCTTCATTTACTCTTAGCATGTTTTTTGATATGACAATATGTTAGCATGAGATGTTACCTGTATGCATCTATAATGACTCATATACTTAAATTGTTGCTAGTCTCTTAGTCTAACCTTAATGTTATTCTTCTAGCTTAATAAGTGTGTTAGTGCGAAGGTTGATTTGTACCTTGGTGAACTAATTCAATTGATTTTCATCCATTGCATAACCTTTTACCTAGCATCTTTTCATCTCACTAACCAATTCATCCATCCCCTTCATTTTTCCCCCTTGTGAATGATCTGTCGTTAGTAATAACATATGGTCTCATTACTATTCCAATGTATGAATGCCTCAAATAAAGTTAAAAGGGCCTTGTACTCTCCAAAAAAGGCTTTGCTAATGACTTAAATGCAAAAATGCAAATGGAAAAAATCATGGCAAATACTCCCCATTGCAAAATCCAAGTTCGCTTATCCTAGGTTATCAAAGCCACATCTAAAGAAAAAGGGACTAAGCAAATGAAAGGGCAAAATGAAATATCAAAGGAAAAAGAAAATAAAGGAACCGCAATATGGCAAGGATGGATGACCCATGCAAACACTTCTTAGGCACACGTATGGAAGAAACATCTAAAAAATCCTAACTCTTGAAAGTTAAGGATAGACCAACACACTCATATTACTAGGATGGTTATTTCACAAGACCCCCTTTCTTCCCTATGTACATACTTCACCTCATGTACCCTCACTTGATTTAGGTAGCTAAGCTATGTAGGTTGGCTTAGGACTCTCACATGTAAAAGGGTTCTAAGGGTCACACTGATGTTAAACTAGACGGGTAAAATGTTATAAATCGTTAGAGTTATTAGAAAAGGAATACTTGTAATATGTATCGTATGTATTATTGTCATATTAAATGAACGTTTGGCTAAGTTTTGATGACGGTTAACTTTATTACACTAGAGAGTGTTGAAATTTTACCTAGGAAGTGTTTGTCCATTCATGCCTTGGGGTGCACAAGGACACTTTAAAAAGTGGTCCCTAGCTTATTTAAAAGGCGAGAATGGCTTTATTTTATAAAGTGACTTTTTAAAGTGAGTTTGAGTTATATTTATTTTAAAAGTAACTTTATGAAAATAAATGATGCATGTGCATTAAATTCTCATTTAATATGACTTTTAATGAGAAGATGAGCCCTAGAACTCATTTAGTTGGCTTTTAATCTAAGCCATTGATTTGGAGATGGAAGTTACTCAAACAAAAAGGCTTGGGAAAGGCAAACCTGATTCATTGTTCACATTCCAAAGAGAGAATTTTTGGAGAGAAGAAAGAGAAACCCTTGCACACTTTCCAAGGAGGAGAAGAGGCATACTTTTCTAGGAAAATTCATACAGTAGCATTAATGAGGTCGTACTAGCACATAAATCAAGGTTGGGCACGTTTTTTGAGAAGGAGAAATAGGGTACAAAATTCGAGGATCTAGTATAGTATTTATTGCAGTCCGTACAAACTCAAAAATGAGGCAAAAATTTGGCACGAATTTCGAGACGTTGAAACAGATCATACAACATTTAATGATGTATGTACAGTCACACATGTGAGTCGTACAGTACAGGAAATCGTGTAGACCGTACAACAATTGTTCAGAGTGATTCTGGCACGTTTTTCGAGGAAAGAAAAGGGAGATAAGTACTACTATAAAAAATTTTAAT
The DNA here is from genome assembly GCA_001517045.1 of Pseudotsuga menziesii. Lineage (NCBI taxonomy): Eukaryota > Viridiplantae > Streptophyta > Pinopsida > Pinales > Pinaceae > Pseudotsuga > Pseudotsuga menziesii. The sequence goes on along the minus strand of LPNX010360179.1, from coordinate 1,178,814 downwards.
TTGCCTGAAAAATAAAATCTCTCTGAAGAACAGGTTTACCCTTCGGGACTTTTCCTGGACCACTTTGGTCAAAAATCTGAGTCTTTAGTTTTCATGTGTTGACTAAAATAATTTTCTGAGTAAGAAAAGTAGGGTTGTCATAAAAATTTATGAGTTGAAAAAGTTGAAAAATATCTCATGTGTTTCAAGTTTACAATAAAAATTTTAATTTTTATATGAACATGCATGATGGGGTTTAGGCATTAAACCATATGCAGTGACTGAAACTGAAGCACTCCCTCTGACCTGCTATCACAGCTCGGAAAAGCAATCTTGGTGTACTTTCCCAAAGCACACCCTCTGCATACACCACTCTGCAATGTACTAAAATATGGCAACCCTGTGGTCAGCTCTCTCAGCATCCTCAAAGTTGAATGATGAAGGTGGACCATTCTCTTGTGCCATAACTCACACAACTCACTGCTACTCTGTTTTTCGAGAAGAAGAAACAATGCACAAAATTCGAGGAGCTGGTACAGTATTTATTGCAGTCGTACAACAGTCTATACAAGCTCAGAAATCGAGGCAAAAAATTGGCACAGATTTTAAGAGGCTGAAACAGACTGTACAACAGCATTTAATGTTGTACATACAGTCACATGTGTGAGCCGTACTATACAGGAAATCGTGCAGACTGTATAGCAGTTGTTCCTGTACAGATTTGCCTAGAAAAGTTTGCCTCTTCTCCTCCTTGGAAAATGTGCAAGCGTTTCTCTCTCTGGTTTTTCTTTCTTCTCTCTTGCTCTTCTCTCAAAAAAATTTCTCTTTGGAATGTGAACAATGAATTAGGTTCATCTTTCCCAAGCCTTTTTGTTTGAGTAACTTCTATCTCCAAATCAATGGCTTAGATTAAAAGCCAACTAAATGAGATCTAAGCCTCATCTCATTTTCTCATTAAAAGTCACTTTTTAAATATTAAATGAGAATTTAATGCACACCCACCTTTTATTCTCATAAAGTCACTTTTAAAATAAATATAACTCAAACTCACTTTAAAAAGTCACTTTATAAAATAAAGTCATTCTCACCTTTTAAATAAGCTAAGGACCCACTTTTTAAAGTGTCCTTGTCCACCCTAAGGCATGAATGGACAAACACTTCCTAGGTAAAATTTCAACACTCCCTCTTATCGAGGAAGATGTTTTCCACCGCCCCCATCTTGTCTCTGAAATGAATATGCTTCCCTTTCCCCAAAGACTGTTGAAATATTGTAACTTCGAAGAATATTCTATATATATATTTTGTGGTCCTCGATGGTCCTACCAGGAGTATCACTTGTATTCTTTATACCCCAATGTTTCTAATCGAGAGAACTAATAAGAGTCATGAGGAAGTCCCCTCAAAT